>JAVUNC010000006.1:1800000-2177500 GCA_032173965.1 Sitta carolinensis
CTGGGGAGTCCTTTGTTGTCAAACGGCAAAGTGGCAAGGGGTAGAGTTTTGTTGTGTGAGTATAGTGTCCCTTTCTGTTGGTATTGAGATGATGTGGCTTTAATATAGGCGAGGATGTTTTTGGTTGATAAAAATGAGTGCATGATGAAGCTATATTTTAATGACATTTCAGCCCTCTAACCTACTAGACATTGACTATTGAATTTCATCTGTTTGAAGGGACTTTACAAGAACACGATATTAACTTACTCCTTGGAAAAACACACAGCACTATGTACTCTGAGCTTACATAAAGTAACATGACAAAGTAAATGGGAAGCTAGCATTGAAATCCATTAATTTATACCTATATGAGGCTGTAGAGGGGGCAATCAGGGTGATATAATTCCCCTTTTAGAAGCTTAATCCAAACTTTAAGCTCCCTCAGCACATGCAAAGTTGGTAAATGGAAACTTTGTGTGGTTGCCCTTTTCTTTGCTGTTGACTTGGGGTGGTAAGGTTTTAAGGGGAGTACTGTGCAGACACAAATACAGTGCTCCACACACTGCTCTGGAAAGGAGCGGCTGCTCAGGGGCTGCACATAGTGATCAAATAGCTGACAGCTGCTCCTGTTTTTCTTTTTTATTCAGGGATCCAGCATGAGAGCTGGACTGTGAATACTGAGCTATTATTGTTGGCTCACAAATGTTGAGCTGCTAGTATTGATCTTCTGAAAAGATGTTTGGAGCAGCAGTAGCAAAAATAATAAAAAAAAAAATAAAGTCAAGAATGATGAGGCTTCACAAATAGCCAATAAAAGAATCCACAAAAATCTTAGTAAACTCTTGGGCTATTCAACCTTGACAATGTCCTTTTCAATCTGAATCAAATCTTCTCCTCATGTTTTGAGCAGCTAACCACATTTGTTTCTACCCTCACCATGGTCCACTGGCTCAGTGAATCACTCTGAGCTACAGTTTGCACTTCTAAGCTTTCACACTCTACACAGTCACCCTGTGAAAGAAGAGAAAGAAATGGGTAGTGGAGGATGTGGAGTAAATGATAAAAGTCCTGTTCATCAGAAGGTATTTCTTCTGAAGTCAATGGGAGCTCACAGCATGGGGTGGCTGTGAATCTAGACCCCTCATATGCACCTCCTAAGCATACATGCTGGCCTCTTGTAACTTTAGGATTTACAGCATTTGATTTACCCATGAATACATGAAAAAACGCAGTCATTTTTATTATAAACTTTATTACCTTACTAAATTTTTAAAAATACAAACACAAAGCAGTTAATGATTACAGTAGTTTAGAAAAAGCAATTTAATTTTTACTGTGAGATGATATTCCACAACTGTAGCCAAAACTGACACATAATCATTCCATAACTCTCAAAAAAAAAATTAATTATCCAGAATTAAATGCTCCATATGTAAGCTTTCCATAATGGAAGTCCCTGAAGAAAACTGACCCTCAGTATCTGAATATTTCATTGTTTCTGACACAAGGGACTTAAACCACGACTTTTGTTTAAAGCCAGAGTAATTAGTCTCATTTTATTTCATTACACCAACATAAAACTGGAGTAATGCAGCTATAAATTAGGTCAAATATTTCTAGAACTACTGATTAAGATAAAAAATTAAAACGGGTAATATAATGTTCTTAAAGGACAGATGGTAACAGCACTGACTACATGGGATAATGTCTTATCCTACCAGCAGTTCCATTAAACTTACTGGGGAGTCAATTACAGAATAAAACTCAGTACACAGTTTACCTGTGCCTGGCTGTGTTTGCACAGTGCCCTCTAGGATGGGGTCCTTGTCTGGGTATTACAAAAATATACATAAGAGACAGAAAAAATTAATGTGCTTTGAAATTTAACAAAAAAACCCATTGAGATAAGTGAAATAAGAATATCTCTTCAAGCTCCAGTAACCCACTTTGCTTCAACCATCGTTGCCTTTCCTTTGATTTCATTTCCTCCCAGGTGAATACCAGTCAGCAGTGTAAATTTATTCAAACAGTCTCCGAAGAAAGGACTTCTTCGTCGATATTGATAACTTCATGGTTTTCTTTTTGCGCAATGGTTTCATGGGTGGCTTCTTCAGGCACACCACCTTTTGGGGAGTTTGTAGCCCTTTATTAAGGTCCACGTGCTTGTTGCAGAAGTACTTGACATTTGCTTCTGAGAGATGTAGGAGCATGGTCTCGAGAGATCCATACACTGCGCATGGACCCAGTGGCCAGCCCCACTGGAACACAGGATCATTGCAGGCTTATTGAGTTCTGTGGAGTAGAAAGGGACCCAGGTGTTAATGTCAACGCTGCAACTGGCAGAGCAGGTGATCCAGTAGCCTGTTTCTGATTCATCTTCTTCATCATCTTCATTGTAAGTATCAGCATCGTCAGCATCAAAGCTATTGGCTTCAGCACTAAAACAGAACTCCTCTGAATCTTCAAAAGGGGTGGAGTCTCCAGGGTCTTCACTTGATGTCTGACTGCAAATTTGTGTTAGCAGCTCTTCTTCCTTGTCCTCTTCTGCTCCTTTGCATCTCAAAATGTAGAAGTAGTTTGCGTCTGGGGTTATTTGTTTGGTGGCCCCTGGAATGCCCAGCAAAACAGACCCTTTGCCCATATCACAGCCAAACCACATTCTGCAGTGTTTAATGTCTGGTGTCCACTCTGGGCTCACACTTTCTACAATCTCTATCTTACTATCTTCCAGAACTATGGTGTTGCAGGACAGCCGTTTCTGGTTGTCTGAGTGGTAGCCACCGACAAGGACAAATTCAGTGTTGCTGATCTGGGTCACTATGGCACTCGACACTGATATCCCCCCTGGCAGGATGGTGCAGCTCACAGCCGGGCTGCCCAGGGGCAGGTCGATTTTTAGCTTGAACAAGTTGGGGGACCTGGTGTTATTTTCAAGCGAGTGGCCTCCCAAGATGTAGATTGTATCATCTCTGGCAATTGAAACATGGAAAGAAAGTCCATCTTGAAGCTCTGGAAGTATGTATGATGTACAGCACCCAAACTCAAAATCAATGAGGAACACAGATGGCAAACAGTCGACTACGCTGTTCCATTTCTCAGTGGTTCTTTGTGCAAGAGGAGTGTATGACCTCCCTCCAAACAGAACACTCATGCTTTTTCCCCGGCTATGAATTACATTAATTGTATGCCCATATCTAGCTTCAGGGACATCTCCGCCCAGGTCTTTCTCAATGCATTGGAACGTCATTTTCTTGCTGGTTTTGCTTACCAGACTCATAAAGTAAATCTTATCAGAAAGGTCATTGTTAGGTGTTTTACCACCATGGATGATATACTGGTACTCATCAGCCCTTGCATCGCCTCGGAGCATGCAAAGAGCAGGGTAGCGGAGAGGGGGGAGGTAACACGAGTCTTTAGAGAAGAAGGCAGGTTTCATTTTGAGCTCATTCTGCTTTATATCGAGGAGGAAAACACCAGTGGGGCAGGATCTCTTTGGCCATCCTTTCTGACCGAAAAAGAAAACATGCCCATCAAAATTCAGGAGAGAGAAGCCCGGCTGAAGCAAGGATGAGTTACTGATGGTGGAAACCATCTGCAGCGACATTTTGTCTGTTGACTGGGCCATACTGTGCCTAAGAAAATAAAAAAAAAAAAAAAACAAACAGATCAAACATGCATTAGATCTGTTATAAATACATATTTTAGTGTTGGCTTTTCACAAACATTGGAATTAATGTTTTGATAGTTTTTCTGTAGTTTTTTACTATTCAGTTTTAACTGCCTGAATAGATGTATAATGTTTTTCCTTTACTGTAGTTTGGAATTTAGGTGTAGTGTGTTTCAGCTGCCTGAATAGATAAAATAACTTCCAAAAGAGGCCCAAGTGACTCCCAGCGTTCTCCACCTGTGGAAATGAGACCCAAGCCCAAATCAAAAGATGATAACTGAATAAAAGTGGGATTACACTTGACAGACCCAAGGAACGACTACACAGAGCAGTTCCTGGAAAAGTGAACGTGCATAAATCCATGCATGAAGAACAGGATAAAAAGGGGAGGTTCCAAGACACCGGGGTGCCAAGACACCCAGTCGACCGTAATAACCTTTGCTCTATTTTATTTCTCTTATCGTCTCTATTAAATATCTTTAAATTTTACCAGGAAAGTGAACCTCGTTTTTCACAGATCCTATCACAATTATTGAAAAGAATATATTTATTGAATAAATCCCACGGAAGTTGCGCTGCTGTTCACTCTCTGAAACCCACAAAGACACGCTTTTCTGCGTCTCAGGCCATAAATCAGGCAGGAGGCGTGTGCCGTTTCCGCGGTGCTTTGGGGATTCCTGCACGCTCGGGCTGCGGGCACACGGAGCCAGCTCGCAGGGCCGCGCTGGGGCCGGGCGGGCCCTGCCACGGGAACGCGGCCCGCGGGCTGCGGGGGCCGGCAGTGCCCGCCGGAGCCGGCAGTGCCCGCCGGAGCCGGCAGTGCCCGCCGGAGCCGGCGTGCCGCCGGAGCGGCAGTGCCCGCCGGAGCCGGCAGTGCCGCCGAGCCGGCAGTGCCCGCTGAGCCCGGCCTGGCCTAAATTGGCCGTGGGGAGTCGGGACCGGCGGCTCCGAGCCGGCAGTCCCCGCTGCAGCCCGGCCTGGCCCGGCCTAGATCGGCCGTGAGGAGTCTGGACCGGCGGCTCTGAGCCGGCAGTGCCCGCTGGAGCCCGGCCTGGCTCAGCTCGCCGCGGCCGTGGGGAGTCTGGACCGGCGGCTCTGAGCCGGCAGTGCCCGCTGGAGCCCGGCCTGGCTCAGCTCGCCGCGGCCGTGGGGGTCTGGACGGCGCTCTGAGCCGGCAGTGCCGCTGGAGCCGGCTGGTCAGCTCGCCGCGGCGTGGGGAGTCTGACCGGCGGCTCGAGCGGCGCGGTGAGTGCGCTCTGCCGCGGGGCAGCTCCGCCGCGGCGGGGCTCGGCCCGGCGGCCCGGGGGGCAGGCAGTGGGCCGGGAGTGCCGCAGGCCGGGATTTCCTGCCCGTTTGTCGCCGGGCGTGCCGCAGGCCGGGATTTCCTGCCCGGGGGTGCCGGGCTGGAGCTCCCGGCTGCCGCAGGCCCGCGGCCCCGATGCGGGAGCCCGGCCCGCTCGCAGCCGCCCGGCGCCCCGCAGGCAGCGGGCCGGAGGGTTGGCGTGCACGGAGACTTCATTGCACGATTTGTGTCCGCGGGAAATGCCAGGGTGTGTTGGCTGCGGTGAGAAGCAGGAGTGCCGCTGTGTGTGCAGCCCTGCGGTGAATCGCAGCTTGTGCTGAACAGCCCGCTCGGATCGAGGTGCTCAAATCCTTTGCCTTTCATCTCCGCGCTCTGCTCGTGCTTTCATGAGTAGGGCTCAGAGGGTGTCTTTTACTGTCATAAAACTGTTTGTTTGAACGCCGAAAGGAGTTAATGTAATCAGACTGGATATTGACTGTGAAAGAGCTTTGGAGAGCACAGACACCAGGGAGGGAAGTAACTGGCTGTTTCATTGGCAGAGTCCTTTGGTGACAGCAGACTTGTGCCCTTTAGTAAATGTCCAAGTTCTCTGTCTCAGCCTTTGCAAAATACCCAGAATTTAAATGCGTAAACTAAATATTAGGGAAAAAAAATCACAAAATCCTTAATTTTAAAAATGTAATTACTTATTTTTAAAAAATCTGTAGGATGCATATTTTCCTTGTTGCTGCTTTTCCTTTTGCTATGACAACAAAAACAGGACAGATAGAGTTTCTTTTTTAAGGATGGATTGGTATCTTCTGGCTATGTGACATCAAAACCTGGGGGGATCTGAACAACATGGTGTAGAGGAAGAGTCGCTGTAAAAACATGGGCACTGCTGACACTGACTACATCAATTGCCATGGTGTACCATATTGCTGCACTGCCTGCCTGCACATGGCATGGAAGCTGCTGTGCTAAAATAGAGATCTGCCACGGACTGTTTTTCAAAGGTGAGATGTTTTCAGGCCAGAGCACACAGAGAGGGTAGGCATAGCCATTACTGAGTCTGTTTGAAAAACAATCCGTCCAAAGATCATGGCTGAGTTCTGTTCACTCTATAGCCTAATGCCTCTGCCCTGAAGGTGGTAGTTTTTTTTCTACATTTAGATTTATTTTTTAGAAGTATTGCACTGTGGGTGAAGTTCGGTTGTAAGTTAATTAAATTAGTGAACCTTTTTCTGAGCATGTCGGTATACACAGCAGGTTTTGTCCTTATTATGCATGAAGAAAGACTTACGAAGTTATTTACCTTCAGGTGATATGCTAAGCAGGAATCTGCTGCTTGTTTCTTACAAGCATTCAACAATGGCATCATCAGAGGAGCTTGCACTAAGTTAGGTTTCCTTGATTAGATGTCATTTGTCTCTTCTTTCATATTGTCTAGTTACTTAGCTTTGGTTTTACAGGATCTTTAGAAAAGTAAAATGTCTTCTGTACTGAAGACGCCATATGAAAATTTCTGTTCTATATGAGAAAGTTAGAGTTTTTATCTTGTACCACTCCTGCTCTACATTTGACTGCTGGTTTATATTTGAAGCCTAATGAGAGTCTTTAAAGTGGCAAACTTTTAATACTCTTGTTAAAATACAAGATGCATACCATTGACAAATCGGTATGCATCTTATATTTTTACATATCCTTAAAGAATCTCCAAATAGGGCAATTATTAGTGTCCACGGTGTCACAGACTATTTTCCAGATACTGAGCAGCACTCAGTTCTGAAGAGTTTACTGCCTGAAGAATCTGGAGGTACAGGTTGGAGAAGGACCAGTGAAAATTATTTGATTGTTTGACACACAGACTGGTTAAGAACGCTTGAACACATGTCCTTGTCATCTCAGAATATTTCTTGAACTGTACATAAGCGAACAGTTCAGTAATGGAGAGGATATCTATCTGGGATTTTTGGAGGGAAGTATCTCCTTAGGCACTGGCTGGAAATGCTTTGGCTGTCCCTGTATTTTCATGCTAATTGCAGTGTGTCAATACAGTGTGGTTGCTCTTTGGCTATGCTGGCCTCCAGCTCTAACCTTCCAATACCACTGATTCCTTTGGGCCTTGGCTCTTCTAACCCTGAACAGCTCCGGGCAACCCAAAAGATCTAACCTTATCAGCTAAGAGTTTAAAGTGCTTTTTTGTGGCTTTATGCTCAATACTGGAGTTGGATTAGCATTACAGGTAGTGCAGAGAGAAACAGAGAAATGGCTTTGTTGTGGTGCAACACAAGATACTGGGGAAGAGACACTACAAGGAGTAGAGAGGATTAAAAAGAGAAAGGGGGAGTTACATTAAGCAATTACCAGTTATGATGACTTGAGTCATGCTTCAGCATATTTGGTGTTTTTATAAAAGGTTAAGATGTAAGGATTATACAAATAAAAGAGAATCTCAGCATTTCTTTTATAAGCCTCCTATTTGGGAAGCAGTAGCAGAACCTGAGCTAGAAGCTGACCTAATAGAAAAAAGAAAACTAATATTCTTCCCATGTTTATTTTAAAATCAAACAGTATTTTGAGCAGTTTTTTTAGGTTAAGAGTTGTTTATATGGCAAGAAGAGATTGTAAGGAATTCAGATTTAGGTAGATGCATTAGGAGATACACTTATAGAAGGATCAAATGAGGAGAGAAGGTGTTTTTTGAAAGCACTAGCTAATGTAATTTGAAATGTGCTTACTATGGAAATAGATGGACATAGTTAAAATTTGGGGTGGTATACCACTTCAGAAACCACATTAGGTGTTCACAGGGAAGTACAGGATGAAGATCCTTTAGAGACAAGGGGTAGCACTGAGTGACCTAAACAGCAACTGACATTTCATATACTCTTGGGTAGTCTTCCTTGTCTTCTGGCTTCTCCAATGGAAGCAATTCTCCATTGTTTTGTGTCCTACATCCTAGCAGATCTGGGGTTTAAGAAATATCCCTAGATGACAGTGTTTAGGCACTGGGTCACTCCCAAACTGTGTTTATTACTTACTGTCCTCTTTGACCCTATGCAGAAATGGTTTGTTCACCTGTGTGCTTTGCCTGTTAACCAATTAGGCAACAAAAACATTCTAATCAGGAGAACAGTGACTAATCAGTGCTGCTGTTCAGTGTGACATCTCATATTTTTCAACATTGAAAGTATTATTTGTAATAATTTCACAGTAATTTGAATGCTGCAAAATAATGAATGATGATGAGATTGATCTTATGAACCGTAGCAAACACAAAGAACCTTTTTTCATTTATACAAAAATAAGATATTTCAGCTGTACTGATTGGACACTGAGAGAATGGAATGCAGGATAACATGGAGTCTTAGCTGGTAAATACCCATTGCTGATCATTAATTAGTTTGCATTTATTTCAGTGTGATCACAGCTGTCTTTTGTAGAATTAAATTGATTTTGCAGTATTGTGGGGTTTTTTTCTCTGACACATCTGTGTTTTCATTTCCAAAGCAGAAAAGCATACGCCTGAAAAGCAAGTGCTGTTTCCAAACTCTCCACAATCAAAGTCATACCCAGACAAGCAAAGAAGTTTGAAGTCCTCCATAAAGAGGCTTTAGGAAGGTGATTTTTTATATAGTATTTCTCCAAACCTTTTCTGAGTGTATCAACCAAGTTTGCTTTGGACAGAGCAGTAGTTTAGACATACCTGGCTGAGAGCAGTTCTCCGTAATCTCTCCGTGTAATTGGGATTCAAATGTGAGCAATGTGAGGAATCTTCTGGGACAGCACAGAGGGCTGGTGGTGTGGAGAGACAGCCTGATGGAGGGGCTTCTCTCTGCTGAATTTGCAGATGTGCTCCTGAGAACTCGATCTGCTGTGGCTAACTGGCTGTGACTGTTTTTTTTTTTTCCCCTTTCCTCTCCTGTCTTCAGATGGCACAACAAGAAACCCACCAGCCTCCAGATGCTTTAACTCTTTGCTGTGGAACAAGCTCAGAGTGACAGCAGGTGCCTCTTAGGCTGTAAATATCTGCAGCATACGCTGCTTTATGGTTGAATTTTTGCGCTCTTAAACCTACTGACTTCGTGACCATCTTCAGAATTTTTCAGTGCTATTTTAAAATGTAATTTAAAATAAATTTTGAGTTAAAATATAATTTCTGTAGGTAGTAAAAGAAAACAACTCTTGCTGATTGGCATACTTTCCCCAGGAACGCTCTGCTGCATTGACATTGAGACAGAGCAAAGGAAATGACAAATGCATGCAGTTCACTGAGTGAGGGCTCACTAAAAAGTCCAACTCAAAGTCCACTGAAGTAATTAGAAATGTCTTTTTTTCTCCTTCAGTGGCCTTCTGATCAGACTTTGAAAGACTAATAAAACTTTGCACCCTTCTGTGGCGTTTTTCATCAGTTTCACAGTGCTTTTCTCCAACAACAAATAATGAGACGCTGGGAAACCCACTGGGAACTTATCCTTTCAACAGCTAGCAGTGCTGGGGCACAGAGGATAAGCCACTTGCATAACATAGCACAACAAATAAACAGAAAAACCTGGAAAACAATTTACTCTTCATAGCTCCCTGCTTTTGTTTTCCTGGCCCTACTTCACCCACTCCTGAGTTACAACATCTGCTGCACAGTATTTTAGAAATGTCTCAACTCCCATTTGAAACTGCCGTGAGAATAGAAATAGAAGGAGCTTGAAATGGAATTTGATTAGTACAGCAAAGCAAACACACCGAATGTTTGCGAAAATTGTCTTGAGACACTGAATAACTGTAATGCAGATAGGATGTGGTGATTTTTCTCATCTGAAATACAGCACTGCTAGGGCACTGTGCCCTGTAGCATCCATATGGGCCTTTTCTACTGAAACAAAGATAAAAGGAAACTCTAGTGCAGAGTTAAATGCTGAAGAACTTCCCCCAAATTTAAGGGCATTCAGATCACATTTATTTGTATTTTCAGTAGGACCTAGATAATACTTGACAGCTTCTTATCTAATGTTTGATTTATTCTGACCCTTGTTTGGTTCTGTGGTCAAAGAGCTACCGGCAGAAAAGCCCCAATAAATATTTAAGTGAAAAATCCAGTCCCCCAGTTGTGTCACTTTAATGTTGTACATTTGTTTTAAACTCTTCCTACCAGTTGACATGCCTTATATTTAGATTTTTTTCCCAGTTACTGTGGTTGAGGAGATGGAGAAATTAAAGTTTTTTGGCAACAGCGTGTCATTTTTGGATGAGGACAGGGTCTGTCCAAGTGTGTCTCTAACTGTCAATGACAAAGTGCTTTGGAGAAGCTGCAGCAAATAGCTTCAGAATAATGTATCTACGTGATAGGGAAATTATGTTCAAAACTCTCCTGGTCATAGCAAGAAGATCTTGGATTTCCATCCTGAATTTAACTGTCAGAGAACCTATGCAGAAAGGAATAAATATACTTTTCCTTCACAATTTCTATTTTAATAACATTGACAGAGGTGGTATGTTTTCAGGAGATTGCTCACTGTTACAGAAATGCTTTATTTCCCTTGCTTTTCTTCTTCTACAGTTAATTTCTTTGATATATTGTTTGCATCTTCTTCATCCCGATTCATTCCAAATTGCATTGAGATATTTCCAGGCTTTTCAGCATATTTTCTGCCAGTAAAACAGAGTCATCTCTGAGCTGAAATGTAGCTGGCTTCCTGTGGGTTGCAGTAATGCACTCCAGCTCAGCAGGGAAAGGCAAGGCTGCCTTACTCATTTGTGTAGGGTTTGCCAGCCAGAATGCAAATATGCTGGATACTTAGCCAGGACCCGCAGGCTGAAACCTGTGAAAAAGGGCACAGGGAATCCAGCATCCTGCAGGCTTCAATTTTCTGTCTCATCTAAAACTGACAGTAAACAGTATTTAACTTTCGAGGGAGAGGGCTTATCTAAAATATCTGATTGAATCCAGCTGTGCTTTGACTGTCAGCTCCTGGACAGTTGCATTCCAGGGGGCAGTGGCTGCTGCAGTTTGGGCAAAATGCTCCCCTTGCTATGGGCCTCCAGGTTGTCTTTAAAGGGAGCAGTACTCTTGAAGCCATTGGAAAAAATGTGCTCAGGTATGGCACTGGCATAATAGCACTGAAACCCAACAGGATCAATGTGCTTGCTTGCAATTAAAGCCCTTGGCTCTATCGTTTAAAAGCTCCTATGAGCTGGGTATGAGAGGCACATGTTTGTGTCCATCTCTAGGTCAGCTCTCAGGCTCAGTAATGCACTCAGGCAAGCAGATGCAGCTCCCATCCACACAAATTGCTGACGCATTAAGTGTGTGCCCTTAAGGCCTCCTGCTGAAGGCAATGGCAAACATCCAGTTGATTTTAACAGGATTAGCTGTCACAGATCACATTGAATTGCGAGGTGTTGGGAGGATCCTCATCTGAAAGTTTTTATCCTTTGCAACTTCTAGTTTTTCACTCCAGCTGGGTTGACCTGCACCTGGTTGTGGCCAGAACTTGGTGCCTTTGCGTTCACTCCTGGAACTCTGCCTCCCCACAGGTGGTGGTAGCAGGGAGGAGGAGGGAGAAAAGTGGGGCAGGACAGTAGCGCAGGGAGGGCTTTCTTCTGCAGCTGTGGATTTGCAGATGTGGAGACAAGGAGGAGGTAGTTTTCTGCCTTCAGGAAAATGGGTAACTGCTTGCCTCAAAATGTTTTATGTTTTTCTCAAGCAGGAGTTCCCAGAATCATGCCTTTCACCTGGCCTACTTTGAAAGCACCATCCTGGGATGTTTGTTGAGGCAGCAGCCACGGTCCATAGGTGACAAGAGGCATTTGTTAAGGGCAGGCTTGTGTTGCAGCTTTGCCTGCCTCTCTGCACCGTGGGGCTGATGATGTGCCCTGCTCAGCACAGGGGGTGCAGGAGTGCCCAGTGACATCTGCTTTAATGCCTGGAGGAGGCACAGCTTTCTGGGCACTGCTGAGGGTGTTCCTGGTGAGGCTGTGCTTTCGGGGTTCATAAAAGGGCAGTCCTGTCTCCTTCCCTTGCTCTCACTGCACGTTCCCACTGTCCCCTCGTACAGCTGGAAGGCAGATTGGAAAATACATCTTTAAAACAGAATACATGCTCTGTTTACTCTCAGTTCTCTACTGGTAGTTTATTTTGTCTGCCCAAGAGATGAACTGGAGTGGTAAACCAGGAGATGAAGAGGAAGTGAAAATGGTGGTGGCCTTTTTGGGAGCAGCCAGAACCTAGATAGACTTAAATGATTCTGACTGCACTTGTCTGCTAAAATCTTACTCTTTTTGCAGAGCTGCTACCTCATTCTTCATTGCTGCAATATTGTTAAAGGTGTAGTTACTCTATACGGAAAATAGATGGGGCATTGTCCAGCAGTAACAGAGTATAAGATTTAAAAATAGTGTGTTTATGTTCAATCTGAGTTTTGCAGACATAGATTATAAAATCTTGATAACAGGTGTATCTAGTGGATATTTTTCATGTTCCTATGGGTGAACTATAAAAAAGCCCCATTTATTAGTCAGGTTTTTTTTTAAAAAATTGAGAATGGCTTCTAGGAGAGCAAATCCACTAGTGAAGTTATTTTTTTCCCTGAAAAAAATTAAATTACATAGGATTTTATTGAGTTTGTAGAGACAATTAGCTTGCTGCTCTTTCCTTAAAAAAAATCATAATCTTGATTTTTTTTTATTGAATCTATTGTATTTTAAAGAAACATAAAGAACTTAAAAATGCAACATAAACCAGAAAGTTTATATTCCACCACATTATGTGTTGTTTAATCATTAATCACTCTGTAATTGAAATCATGCTAATACTCACTTGACCTGCCTCTGTGATTCAATGCAGAGATTCCTGATTTGTCTTAAACTGCTTGAAATAAGGCTGTGTTTTGAGAAACAAAATAGAGTTTGCACAATCTGTTGATGATCAGCAAGGCTTAATGAGTGATGGCCTCAAGAAACCTCATTAAAGTCATTTGGATGGATGAGCAGAAGTGAAATGCAGGAAGAAAGCATAGGTGCTGCCTGAATGCATCACTTACTGATATTTGACTCTAGAAGTATCCAAAGCCAGCACAGGGAAGGCATCAGATACCCTTGCTTTACTTTCCTTGGCACTTCCAGGTTAGTTTGATTCCTTTGGGGAAATAAAAGAAGGTAAGTTTTTGCTTTTAGTAGTATCTGTTCTTTAAGTGAACAATGCAGTAATTTCATCCATTGACATGTCATTGTATCAACTTTATAAATTGTGAAGGATTCCAATCCATTATTGTGGGGGTTTTTTATTTTTTTGGGATAGTTTAAACAAGTCATTGCCTTGAGGCTGTGAATTGGGTGATTGCTGAAGCCTTTTACTTATGTAGAATCTACTGGTTAGCTCCTTAGCAGAGGTGAGAGTCTTCTGGTCAGCTGGGTTTCATCTGTTCACCTCACAAAACTTTTCTCTGACTGACACAGTGTGGTGATCATTTAAGAGAGACTCTGGAATAAAGTTATTGGGGAGCAGCAGAAAACAAAGTGGAATGAAAATGAAAAAATACCAAAGCCTTGATGGGTCGAGATAAATTTTTGAACACCGTTCTCGTACCATCCATCCTAACCATGTGTTCAGTTTCAGGGGTAGTGGATATTCCCCACATACCATCCTCTGCACTTGCTTTTATTTAGGGCCGTGCAACAGCCCCAGGCAGTTCTTGAAAATGATTGAAAACGGGGAACAGGTAGTTCTGTCTGCCAGTCTCTCCTCTCTTGTCTGAGAGAGTGGCTGTTTTCCTGACAGGACCTAGGCTTTCATTAGGACCTAGCTGGTTTTTTCTCTCCATCATGAGATGATTATGTAGCCCTCAATAACAGCTGTGCAAGGGAACAGCTGAAGTGAAGTTTCCCAGATGCTGTAGGAAATAGGAGCTGCACAGCAGAATAAGAGTTGAGATGTGTGGTTTTGGTACCACCTGGTCTGGGTGCTGAATCTCAGGCAGGTGATCTGGTGGCTGGAGAGCATGGTTTTCACAGAGAAAGCTGTCATGCAGCTGGTTAAGGATATGACTATGCCCCCAAATTGCATATCAATTTTCTAGTTGCTTAGAGCATTTTAGAGTGAATTAATCTAAGATTTGCTGTCAGCCCTCCACTAACCTGTTTTGACATCATTTAAATTCTGAGTGACTTATTTTCTTAATCTGGTATTGGGAATAATATTTGTTTGCTCTTCCTTTTGGGAATATTTTAAAGTTTATTTCGTTAGTGTTTGTAAGGGAGTTGGAGATCCTAGACACCAGACTCCAAAGAAAAGCAAAGCGATATTATCTTTTCCTTGATTAGATATATTTTTTATTTTACAGTAGCTTTACAAATCACAGCACTATTCGAAGTCATGATATTAATAACCTAACCCTAATGAGGAAAGGAAGGCACTGCTTATCTCTCAAAACCCTGTAATATATATAAATAACTCTGAGAGTCTAGTGAGTTGTATTCTGTCTGGTCAGTCCACAGAGAGATTAATAATGGTTGGATTTTTGTAAAACATTAGAAACATTAGATCATGTGGGTGTGCATGTCTTTTGATATCTTCAGAACATTAGTCTTCCTTGGAAGCAGGCAATGCAACAAAATGAGAGGTTTATGTTAAAAGTCATGCTTTGTTTTCTTTCTGATCTCCAAACAATTCTTTTTCAATCTTATTTAACTTCAGTATCAGGTTGGCAGCCTTTCCCTAGTATCATTGAAGTTTTGCTGAAGAATTAGGCTTTCATTCCCCAAATCCATTTCTTAGTGTTGTGGTAAATCAAGAGAGAAAACTGAGGAACACGTGCAAGTCAAGCACTTAGTGTATAATGCACTCTTGCATCTTGATCAGGTTTATGTGTGCAAACTGATTCTATTAGCGTGGAATCAGTGCAAACTGATTCTATTAGTGTGCATCTGAATGTACAGCTGTGTCCTGGTTGTTAAATAAATACAACATGCCATGGGGTGTCACTGGTTCTGCAAAGAAGGCAGCGGTTGAAAGACTGAACAACTTAAGGAAATGAACAACACCAAGAGAAGCTGGCACTTCTGTGGTCCATATTACCCAAGGTCATAAATTTCAAGCATAAACGATCACAATTTCTCCACTTGTACTTAAAATTTCTATGTCCACGCAAATTTTGGGAGAAATGTTGAGTAAAGTTCTGCTGACGAGATGAGAACTTCAGAAGGAGAGAAGAAAAATTATACTTTTTAGTGCCTAAGTGAACTAGGGACTTTTCTATTGAGCTGTTTTCTGCCTGCAGGTATCTATAGCTCTTTTCTTTCTATTGCAGAAGCAGCCTGCAAAACAGATACACCTGTTCGACTCTCAAGGTGTGGATCATCATGGGAGACCAACTGTTAAAGAACGATATCTTTGATCAATTTATTAATAGCCATGAACAGTCATATGAAGAGTTTCTAAATACATTCACATATCTATTGAAAGGTACGTAATTTCCCCAATCTCCCATTAGATACCACAGATAGAAGGAAAGGTAAAAAGAGAAGCAGTGGTGTTTAGTGTCATTGTGCTAATCACCTGCTTTGTGACTTTAGGCAAATCTTTGTGATGCTTTTTTTTTTTTTCCACTCAGCAGGGAACCCTTAGGATAACTTTCTACAGATTGTTTCCCAGGCTGCTGTGTCTCTGCAGCTGGTTAGCCATTTATGTTTGCTTTAGGGAGGTGGGGGGAACATGCACTGTTGTAAAGGATAGATGTTTCCTAAATACATCTTGGATTGTTTTGCTTGAGAAGTCTCCCCATTAAAGAAGAGCCTAAGGAAAGTACTTAATAGTGTGAGATGGCCTGAGATTAGCAGTGAGCAATTTGGGTACTTTTACAGGTTTACTGACACTAGCCCACTGTGCTGTGCCTGTGTGTGTGCCTTCTACAAAGTGATTGCCTTCTGTGATGAAACAGCTCCCTGGAGGGATGTGGACGTTGTCTAAACTGATTTCAGCAAGGCTTTCAACACTGACCCCCACAACGTCCTCCTAGGCGCACTCAGGAAGTGTGAGCTGGATGAATGGACAGTGAGGTGGGCTGGGAACTGGCTGAGTGGCAGATCCCAGAGTGTCCTGATCAGCAGCACAGGGTCTGGATGGAGCCCTGTCACTGGGGGTGTCCCCCAGGGCTCAGTGCTGGGCACAGTCTTTACCCAATTCATCAGTGGCTTGGAGAAGGGGCAGAGGCTCCTCAGCAAGTTCCTGCACACACAAAGCTGGGGGCAGTGGCCATAGCCCAGAGGGCTGAGCAGCCCTTCAGGAGGGCCTCGACAGGCTGGAGAGATGGGCAGAGAGGAACCTGCTGAAATTCAGCCAAGGCAAGTGCAGGGTCCTGCTCCTGGGAAGGACTAACCCCTGCAGCAGCACAGGGGCTGGGCTCTTGGGAAGCAGCTCTGTGGAGAAGGACCTGGGTCCCTGGTGGAAAACCAGCTGTCCATGGGCAGCAGTGCCCTCGTGGCCAAGAAGGCCAGTGGGATCCTGGGTGCATCAGAGGAGCAGTGCCAGCAGGTCAAGGGAAATGATCCAGCCCCTGTGCTCAGCCCTGGCAGGGAGGCACACCTGCAGGGCTGGGTCCTGTTCTGGGCTCCTCAGGACAAGAGAGCCCTGGAGCCCCTGGAGCAGGTCTAGCAGAGGGCTACAGGGACTACCAAGGAACTGGATCTTGTTTATGAGGAAAGGCTGAGGCAGCCTGGCTGTTCAGCCTCGAGAGGAGAAGACTGAGAGGGGACCCCATCAATGTCTGTAAGTGTGTGACAGGAGGTGTCAGAAAGGTGCCAGGCCTTTCTCAATGGTGCCAAGCAATAGGAGAAGAGGCATGGGCAGAAGCTGATGCACAGAAGTTCCACCTGTATACAAGGAAGAACATCTTTACTGTGAACGAGCACTGGAACAGATTGCCCAGAGAGGGTGTGGGATGTCTCTCACTGGAGATATTCAGGATCTGTCTGGACACATCCTGTGCCATGTGCTCAGGGATGGCCCTGCTTGAGCAGGGAGGTTGGACCAGGTGACCCACTGTGGTCACTTCCAACCTGACCCATCCTGTGCCAAGCTAACAGGTAACTTGAAGGCACAGCAAGACATCAGATAGATGATTAGGCTGAAAAGATCTCATGCTCTGCAGATGAAATAAAAAGTGGAGTTTAGCCTTAATCTGAGCATTGATGAGTTACAGAATTACAATTCTGTAGCTCAGGATCACGCTGTTTAACCATGTTAAGTCGTGTGCCATAAAAATAAGTGCAAGCTACATATTACTCACAATTCTCTTTACCACTGCTTTGCACTAAAAGTGATGCCCTCATATTATTGCAGAAGCACTGTATTTTTCAATTACAACATGTGGCATGCCCCATTGATTGGTACTCAGAAATCTGTCCTGTCCTTATCCTTCAGGCAGAACTAAGTGTCAGTCACAAGCATTGAGCAGAAAACCAGTGGGGGAGTTGAAGCTGCCACAGAAATAATCTTGTGGCAACTTTCTGTCTCTCCTCCCTATAAAATATAGAAGAGAAAGGATACACTGGGGGATGAGATAAGAGGATTGAAAATCTGCTTCTGGTCTTCTTATGTGTGATTGATACACTGGGGATAGCTCCTATTGCAGGAGCATGCTGCAGATCATGATGCTGCTTGCAAAAAAGCCACACACACACTGTCACCACAGGCATTGCCACTAAAATCATATAAAAGGTAGAGCTTTACCTGAATCAAATCTTAGAAATGCAGGTGTTTATGATGGTAGGAACTGAACAGCTCAACTTGTTTTCCTCGCGCTTTCGTTTTTCTTTAAAAGTACACAGTGTGCTGGTTTGCATTATAAACTAATGACCTGCAAAAATTCTGCTGAAAGCATAAAACATACATTGTCATCTGATAGTTTTTTATCTGTCATAATATTGGAAACGGAAAACACACAAAACTAATGGGGTCCCCTTGATTTCCCACAGTAACATATTTACAGAAGGTGTTTGTCACTTGTGCATGAATTTATACTAGGCGTGCAACTGGCATTGCTGAAGTTTCTATGTTATTCTTGAAAGCATCTCATAAGAATCTGATACCCTAGTGATTTTTAAATTTTTATTCATATGTTAAATTTACACACAGGAAAGCTGTAAAGAATATACCTTGAGTACAAAGACCCAAGCATCCTTGGCTGTTCTGACCTAGCTAAAAAGAACCTTTTGAGACTATAAATAGCCTGGAGTGACTCCCTGTGAGCACATTAGGACCTTCTGCTGAGAGTATAGTTTTGTTCTTATAAATGTAGGAATCAGGATTAATGAATTGTTACATTCCTGACTTCAATTTGGCTTTTTAAGAATTGCTAATATCCTAAGCAAAAAATCCCATTTTTAGGATGTTGTCTTTTTATCGTATCTGAATGTGTGATATTACCTTTGACTCCTTCTGTTCCTCCTTGTGCTGTTTGAAAAGATATTCTCTTAGTTCACATAGAAGAAGATCTGGAGTCAAAACAAGTTCTGAATTCTGTGTGATTGGTTTCATGATGTGTGTTTGGTTTAACTAGCACAGAGACGTGTTATAACTTAGCTGGACCATAAAATTACATGTTTGATATGGGTTTTTAATCTTCCATATTTTTGTATTCCTAAAAAAACCCCACTGGTTCTGTTTTTTAAAATGTTCTTGGTGCAGTGAGAAAATGAGAGTTCATAGACTAATTGACAAGTAAATCCTATTGTAAGACTATTACTTCATGTCTACAGATCTGATGGACATAAATATATTTTTAAAACTCTGACCTCAGCCTTAAACAAAACATGACCTATATAGCTTAAATAATATAAATAATATTTTAAAACTTTGTAAGTGGAAGATTTTTAAAACCTTTTTCATTGATTCTGTAATGGATGGGCATTTGATGGCTAGGTTAAGATTCTAGTTAAGTCTTTTTATTTTTCCTGTTTAGAGCATCTAAAGTGTTTTTTTTTTTGTCATAGTGATGATATTAACAAGGTGAGTATATGGGTGAAAGGGCTGGTGAACCCATGGGAGTATAATTTAGCAATTAGAGTCCAGAAAGATGAAATCTTTCATACTCGCCCTAAAGCTTTGCAGTTGAAGGAGCCTCAGAAGAGCTGAATTTACAGAGGAGTGGATGATACAGATTTCTGTAGATGTGGTCAATGAGTGCTATGTTCAGAACTACACTAGAAAAACTTTGGACAAAATCTCCTGGAAATCCATCCAACCCCACTTTAAAAAAAATTTCCAGAGAGGACAAAAAAGCCTTTTTCAGGTCTTAGGAATTGAAATTTGGTGCAGAGCTATGATGCTCAGAATCAGAAGGCAGCATCTGCTCATTTTTTAAAACTCAGAGGAAGAATGGGAAATCCACTGCAGCATAAAATATCTCATTTGACCTTGTACAAAAAAAATACAGGAAAAAAAACCCCAAATGGTTCAAGCTTCAAAATTTTCATCTAGATTTTAAATTACTCCTCTCCCACTTCTTAAAAATATGGGCTTAGGGATCATTCAGCTAGATAGGAAAATGCTGCCATGAATAAAATTCTTACTCAAATCCAAGTCAAGATTTGATTTTTTTCATGGTTCTGGGCATTTGACCACTAGGATTAAATGAATTCCATTCTTGCTGTTAATTTTGCTCTGTTTCATCCACTTCCCCCTGCCTGGCAGTGTGTTGGAGCCCAGGGACCTTGATTAGAACTATCTTAGCAAGGCTCAGCTGGGGTTGAAACTTCACAGCCTCGGGGCTGTTGTTTTGGTGCCTCTGTGCTGAACAAACTGGCAAGGAGAGGAAGTTTGGAAGTGACTGATGCCTTCTGTGCTCGCAGGTGGCATGCAAGAGCCATGTTCTGTATTGTGCTCAGATTAACTTAATTCCCCAGTGGAAGCTGGGCAAGGTATTCAGTTCACAGTCCATATGATTGTCGCTGTCTGCTTCCTTTTTACATTAACCACATTTAAGAAAAACAACAACTTTAAACTTCCTATGTAAGTGCCAGAGAAGGCACTTTACAAACATCAGTCTTCACAGCAGAAAGCATAGCAGAGAACTATATGAGAAGTGACAGTAAATGCACTTTTATTTTAAAAATGGACCAGTAGGACAATGCTAACCCCAAGAGAAATTTCAGCCTATGAGTAGATTTGCCAATAAAATCAACTAGACAGTTCAGTAAAACTAATTAAATTAATCTGTCATCCCCAGGGAACTTAAACAGGGCATGAAATAGGGAAACAGCATCAATTCAGAGCTTTTTATTGATGTGTTGTGCTGGATCATTTGATAGAATTGGTTGGGAGACAAAATTTGCAATTTTCTATTGATCATAAATTCAGTAGCTATTTCTATGTAGCCTTTATTCAATGTAGTATAAAATCAAATACCATACAGAGCCCCTAAATGTAGAAAAAAAATCCCAGACATAGAGATGCAAACTTAATAGATTATTTTTGAAATAATAATGATAATAATAGTAATAACTGCTCTGTTTTATGGATATTTGTTGTCCTGGTATTTGCTCTTCAAGGTACTTCATCTCAATTGTATAGACAGAAAAAAATAGGCCCTAAAGAAGGGGAATGATTCCTGTGCATTTGCACAGTAGCTCAGTGGCAGCACCAGATGAGTCCAGAGGCACTTGGACTCTGGGAACCCTGAACAGCCCTTGAACAGTTGTGCTTCCCTAATAGCAATTCTTTGTTCTTTTCTGGGATGCCTTTATTGCTGAACAATTTCTGAGGAGTGTTTCAGATTTTAAAAAAAAAAAAGTATTTTCATTCTCTTGCATAACCCAGATTTTCTAGAATGTAGAAAGGAAAATATTTAGTAATCTTGCTGTTGATACTTTGGTAGAGGTTCTATCCTATGGTGGCATATTGGCAGTGATTGAATTCTGGTAATATAAAAAGCAGTAACACAGAGTGAGCTCTGCTGCACCTCATCACCTTGTCTAGAAAGGCATCACAGTGCCCTGAATGCAGCTGCTGGCTTAGTTTCATGTACTGCAGTGAGCTGAGGAGGCCTTCTTGGGAATGACACAAAGCAAATAATGTCAGAGATCAGAGCTGTGTACAAGGGACTCAACAGGACAATCAGAAACAGAAGTCGAGTGACTTCACTTCCAGTCTAGTGCTGAACTCTCTGTAGAATTGGGTACTTTTCAGTGTTCAGTATAATATTAAATAGAAATGCCTAATTTCGAGAAAGTAGGTATTTGCCTTGAAAAAAAATCAGACCTTTTAGGGGATGCCTTAATGTTGTGATTATAATGTCCAAATTCCAGCATTTTCAAAACTCTTGGGCTTTCTGACATTTTATTTTGTTCCCACCTGCTGTCATCTTTTTTATGTTACTTGTTAAGAAAGGAAAACGTTGTATGAAGATGTCAGATGCTTTTAATTATATACAATTTGCTTGTTTCTTACAGCACTTACCTACTCACCTATTAGTGATGAATTCTTCTAGGATGCAAGTACACAGAAAGTCTTCAAGATTGATTCTGCCCTGATTTATTAGTACATCACATGTTCTTTTAAACAACACATGTATTTAATCTAGTTTCCTTGTGCTGAGGAGAGCTTTAAGCATATTTGTGGGTTTTTTTGACTGTAAAAAAACCCAAACAAAACCCCAAGTATTTAAGAAATAAACTCAAAAACATTCTGTTTTTCTTAGCTAAGGTACAAAGTATGGCTTAGTATAACCCAAACTTAGAAAGAAGTCTGGAGTTTTCTGTTGAAAGAAACAGGATTTTTTTGCTTGTACTAGCTACTGAAATGATGAAATGCACGTTTGCCTTGTTATTTAACAGCATTAGTATTCAAATGGAGAAGGTATACAGCAACAACACTGCTGGGCTGTGAAGAAATCATGTGAATTTTTAAATGATCAGATGGGGTGAATGAGGAATAAACCGGAAATACTGCCCCTTTTCTAACACTGAGACTATCAAAAGCACAACAGAGACATAGATATTGAGACAGATAAACACTACAGATAAAGCCAGAACTCATAGGTTCCATTAAGGACAGAGGGAGAGATACTGATACAATAAAAAGCCAGCTAAAATTTTGAAAATTAGGAGCTCAGTTAGTTTTAGAGAAGTACTGGTGTACATTAAGCTAGAGCAGGTCTATGAGGGTGCCTGAAATATACTTGAGAGTAGCAGTCATTCATCTTTCCCCTGAAGGAGGACATGAAAAAGTCCTTTCTTGGCTTATTTTTAAACATACTACAATAAGTATCCAAAAATGGCAGTCAAAAGTAACTACTGGGACTTAAGAGTTTGCCCTTTTAGGTTAGAATTAGGCCCACTGAAATTGCTTGTCCCAGTCCATGGAATATGTATTTATCCTAGCTGAGGAGATAATACAGTGGAATTTCCTTAAGAAATACCTAAATTTAAATTAAAAAATCAAGCCCTTACTGATTATAGTAAAACTTGACCTTTTTTGAAGGGGAAAAGAAAATGCTAAACAATACTTTGTGCTGATTATTTGTCACTTAATCAGGATAAGATCAAAGACATTAGGGGAAAAGGCTGCACCAGCTGAATTTTTGTGTTACAAATATTAATTTTCACACTGAGGTAAATGTTTTAAGCAAGTTGTTTGCCATAAAGGAGTTCTGCTTGCTTGGTTTTACTGTGAGATCTCTGCCATCGAAATTAGTGTGGATTTTGATGGAGTGAGATTGGAATGGACCTTAGAGGAATTCAGATAGTTATGGGATAGACAATTCAGATGCTGAGTGTGGGCAGATATGGTACAATATCTGTAAAACACCCACTGCCTTTTTGGGTGCCATCACCCTTAGACTCTTAAAACAGGACTACACGAGGAAATTTAGGTGCCTGAATTACACCTGAATTGCTCTTAATTTTGGACAGGCATATAGGATTCTAATCCTGAAATCCTCCAGGTACCTACTATATGGCATAATTGGACTCCTTGTGTTGAAAAGTCAGACAAACTGCATTGATTTACAGCAATTTCTACATAAAAATACATGGAAACAGAAAGATATCTGGTTAACAGAAATCAGAATGGCTTTTTTAGGCTAAGTAACTTTAAAACACTATGTTCTATTCCCTGCAGGACAACATACAATCATAGGGAGGCTGCAAATTTTGGTAGGGTTACTGCAGAAAATGTGTGAGCTGCTTTGATTGAGTTAGCAAAAATTAATAGAAGGCTTTAAAAATTATCTTCTCAGCAACTGGATTTTCTGCTTTGAAATGTCTCGTTTTCCTCTTACAGCTTGTAATTAGTGGAAATGAATGCAGTGCTGTACAGTGGTTTACATAGCTGAAAATAGGCAAATACAGGTAGTTCTAGAGCATGTTACCACCTTGTGAACAGGTCAAAGTGGTATTTTATGGAAACATTTCAGTCACAGCCTTTTTTCTTGTTTTAAAATGTTTGCTCATGGTGTGTTTGAAGAATGGAAAAAGTGAACATGACCTCTGTTCCAGACAGTAACTGCAGTAACTGTAGTACTGTGAGTAAAATTGTTTGGTGCTTTTTTTTTGTTTGTTTGGGTTTTTTTTTTTTTTTTTTTTTTTTTTGTTTTGTTTTGTTTTGTGCAGGAAGTCACTGTAATGTTTGAATTACAGGTTTTCCATAAAAACATAACTTAGAAGAGACTTAAGTGATTCATAGGCCTTCTGCTGGCCTTCAGTCCAGGATTTGAGGACAAAAAAGTAAATTGGAGCTTAAAATAGTAGCTTTGCTGTATGGGTGGTTTTTTTTGTTTGTTTGTTTGTTTGGGTTTTTTTTTGTAGTTTTATAGTTTCTAAATCTCAACCAGTTTTTGTTTTTGAAATGAATTAATCTGATTGAAAAAAGGTGGGAAGTACCTGGTAGTTTGAATTGTTTTGTCCAGTGTATTATCCCAAGCCAGGTATTCCGTGGTATGTTATTGATTGCTGTGTCTGCTCTGGCTTTGGAATGCTTCAGGCCATGAGAATATTATCATTCTTCTGGGGCTACTATGTCATCTGAGAGATTTCACTGACAGTAAGGTTTTCCTCATCATACAGGGAGCTCTCTTCTCTGGTTTTGTGATGAGTGACTCCATTATTCTCTGAAATACGTGGCTGATCACTAGACATTCTCAAAAAATTCCCATCCAAATTGGAAGACAAAGAGAATTTTAGGCAATACAGAGGATGAATAGCAGGAGAGAAAAAAATGAAAAAAATGTATCAAGTTGGATATCCTTTTTGATTGAAACATGTTCTGAAGTCTGCACCATACTCTTAGTGACACACAATTCTGATGGATACTGCTCTTGAGAGACTCAGATGTATTTTTCTAGAGACCTAAGTTGGATTGTTATTTCAGTTTTAAGATACTGACAGTGAAATGACTAAAAAGTGAGACAGAATCTGTCTGCAGAATAAATAGGTGAATCTTTATATCTTTTCAACTTTCTTCCTCTGCTACATTTTGTTGTGTTTATATCCCTTATTTTTGATTTTTATCACATATTGTGAAGGCCAATGTTCTACAACAGGATCTTGGCAGGGTGAGAGCTGTGCCTGTGAATAATGAGTCAATTATCACTTAGTCAGGGCAAAGGCAGAGCCATCCACTTGCTGGCTTGACTGTGATCCTTCCTTCTTCCCCTTCTCTTTAAAAAGTAAGGACAGAAATGATTGAAATTCAGAACACTGTCCAAGAAATACACCTGTGATTCCTGTCAGCTTGTAGTTTCCTTAACTTCAAAACACGTTACGTGTGTTTTTTTAAATAATATTTTTTAAGTTCATTACAGTTCCTGCTTCAAAGGAGCCAGTTAGGTGATGCATGCACTGGGAGACTGTAGGTGTCAGTGGTTGCTCTGGGCAGCTGAAGTTGGCTCTTGCTGGTCCTGAGGGACTGTGCTCAAGGCTGGCGACATAATGTTTAAATCACCTGCCCCCTTTAATTTATATGGCATGGCCTCATTATGCACATGGTTGCATAGTTGCTATTCTGTCCACAGAATAACAACTGCTTTGGGTTGCTTAGACATTTTTCTTCTGAATTTTTCTTCACAAGCAGTCATGAATCTAGTATCACATTGCAGTGCTGAATGTTTCATCAAATGTAATGTTTAATATTCTCTAACCCAATAACTTTGCAATAGTCTTAACCGGAAAAAGGTTTCTGTCAAAAGTTTATGACTGATCTCTTAGGAAAGGGGATAGTGATTCTAAGCTGTAGTCTGGGGTTGGTAAATGGCTTATAAATCCTCTGAATGCACTTGATTTCTTACTAGCTCATTTAATCTATCTAGCTTTTTAGCTGTGACAATAGCTCAGGTGTCCAGAATGTATATAGCCTAATAAAGCAAGTTTGTCAGCTCATATGTGTGCCTAATTTTAATTGCCCAACTATGTGTCATAGGTCTTTTGATGCTAGAAGTGGTATTACATTCTTTGGAGAATTCAGAACCTATGTTTTTGAGGAGGAGGATCTGATTTGCAGCCCAGAATGACCACGCTGGTACAAGAAAAGCATGGGTTAGTGCAGGAATATCATGTTTACTCAGTCAGTTGGCTCTATGATTTATCCTTCTGATCATTCCAGAGGTGATTTCTTTTGCCTCTCTGTTGGGCTGGTGAGAATAGTGTATGGCTTCCAGGATCTTTTTCTCCCTTCTCACACAGAGATGCTCCTGCTGTGCACAGGGAGGACACTCAGAACCTGTTGGTGCTCTGCTGGTCTGCACATGGTCAGCTGCATTATTTGCCAGTACACATTTGCCCCAAAATACATTAATATTCTTTTGTGGCTCATCAGTCTTCAAAATAAAATAAAACTTGCAAGTTCTTAGGATAAAACAGGAAACCCATCCTGTTTTACTACTAAAGTAAAATAAGATTGAAGTGTTTTGACCCTGTAAAGTAGGGTGACAGTAGAATTATCTTCAAATAGTGGGTGACCATTTTCCCAGTCAAGAATTTAAAAGAGAGTTTCATGTCTAATACTGCTTCATTTCCATGGCTTAAAAGGAGAGTATGTTGGAAAAAGTGATGGCTCATATGTACTGCTGTATCCAAATACTTTTTTAGGAAAGTACATGCTAAAGAAGCAAGATGTTACAGAGACCTGGGATTTAGGAATTATTCAGAGGATCCTTCTGTTTGTTATCTGAGCATTAAAAACTGTTTGCTGGATTGCTCTGGTGTGGTGCAGTTTGCTTTCTCTGAGCCCTGACCCCTGTAAGTGTGGACTTCAGGTTGTGCCCAGCCTGCCAGCCCTTTGTGCCTGTCACAGCAACTGCAGCACAGAGCTGTCCCAGGGGATTAATAATTCCTTGTGTATGGCTCAACATAGTAACCCCAAAGGCATCATTAAAAATCTCCACAAGAATTACTTCAATGCTTATAACACATGCTTTAGAAATTCAGTGCAGTGTTTCTTACTGTTCCAAACTACATTTTTCAAACTAAACCCAAAAAGCTTAATCAAATGAGCATTTCTTTTTCATTAAGAACATGTCGTGTGAAGTTCATTTTAATCAATTGACCTATAGCTGCTCCTTATTTGATAATGGGACTTTTAAATAAAAAGTACTACATTTTTATTTTGGCTGTGATTACTTTATTTTTTGCCTGGCTGAAGGAAAAAAAAAACAAACAAAACAACAGTTCAGCATGGGCTTGGAAATCCATACTTCCATGCACATAGTAGTCAGCTTCTAGATCCAGTAAGGTGTAACCTTACTCTCTTGCTTTTTGGGGTATTTCGATTCTTGGTTGTTTTTATGAAATTTTATGTATATTGCATAAACTTTTGTGATAATTAATTCTTCAGTACTGAAGAGGTGGGACTCTGCAATTGAAGTTCAAACTGCATATTCAATTTTATGGTAAAGTTTTATTTTTATATAAAATACATGTATATGTTGTACATGGAAGCTTTCATGAGAGGAACAGTAAATGTGTAAAAAAGTCAATATTAAATCTAATTAAATACCTGCTTTTCTTTCTCTTGGATAGTGCATTATGTTTGCTGATCTGGTGTGATTCTGCTTGCAGAAAAAGAGGGAAAGACAATTCAGGGAAGTAAAGTGGATTCCTTAAGAAAAAAATGTTCTACTTGTGAATTACCAAACAGAAATAACCAGGATGGCTCACCTGAAAGAAGTAAAGAAATGTGTGTGTCATTTCCACCATGGATGCCAAATGAGACTGAGGTAATGAGTTAGCATTTGTCCATGTGAACAAGCACCACCTTTAAACAGATGAAAATATGGAGAGATTCACTGTCCAAATGTTAGAGGCTAGTGGTATTTCTCCTATTTGAGGCAAATATTTAAAATACTACCTAAGTGTTAAATGCTCAGAGAGGCACTTGCAGAGCTCCTGTTTGGCAGTGGCATTTGCCCTGCTGAAGAGCTGCCATAATCTGACTAACAAATAAGGCACCCTGCAGTGAGCTAAGTAATGCTCTCACTGGAGACTGCAGTCTGTGGTAGAGGTTGGCAAAAAGGAAAAAAAAAATCCTGAGAGTATGGGTGCCAGCATGGACAGATTTTTTTGTTTTGTTTCTTGTAGATTTTCGGAAGTACAGAGTTCTGTGTTCCTGAAGCTGTGTTACTGCCTGAAGTAAACTTTAGGCAGGCCAGGGGCATTTTTGATCTTGTGAAACATAAGGGATTAGGGATTTAATGTGTAGGGACAAGAAAACCACAAGAAACAAGACATCATCTGGAAGGGAGTGAGATGGAAATTTGAGTCAGCTTGTTAAGAACCTCTGCCTTCCTGCCTGAATAACAAATAATTAAGCTGTGATCTAGTCTGTACTCAAAATTTCCCTTCATTAAACTTTTATTTAAAAAGAAATAGCAGGTCCTTTTGTGAAATACACTGAGCAACACACTGAAGTGCTTTCAAATGGTGGCCCTGCCAGGCCTCAGAGCACAAGCTGCCACTTTCCTCCTTACTAGGACTTGTCTTGGAGGCAGAGTCAAGCAAGGGCTTTTAAAACAATTACAACTCTCAGCTGCTTGTGTAGTAATAATGACAATATTTTTTGCCATTTTTTTCATAAGAGGTATTGTTTCCTCATTGGTGTAATTTGTCTTTGTGTCTCTTTAGCCTCACTGAATTGTCTTTCTGCCACATAAAGCAATGTACAACTTCCATTATCCCCTATGTAATGGAACTTCCATAAAACTTTCTGTATGTTTTTGTTTCTAAAGAAGAAAGAGCTTTGGATATGCCTGCACATTTTTGTCACATTAGCAGTTTAAGAAACAAATTTAGTAATAGAATGCAGCAGAAAAATTGCAATGCAGTAAGAGGAAGAGGCCATAATGTAGTAAGCTGACCACTGTAACCTTTAGGCCTGCCCTGAGAAAGGAAAATGGGGAAGAGACTGCTACTGAAAACAGATAAAAAATTCTGCTTTTTAGGCATGCTGTGATTATTTGCACTGTTGTTCCAATTGAGTCAATCTGGTCTCGTGTAGGTTTTCAGAGAATTACCTATACCTGGTCTATTTTTCAGGAGAATTCAATTCACTTTTGAAAAATTTTTATATACAACATTTTTAATGCTGAGCCATGTGTTCTAGGACCCTTCTTGAGCAGGGGCAAGGTGACCTGCAGGGGTGCCTTCCAGCCTTACCCCTTGTGTGATTCTGTGAACTGTGTATAAATCAGTAGGAGCTTTGATTGTCATTTTGATTCTGTTTCATGCATGTAAGTATTTCTGTCCATCTATCTGCAGACAGTGGTGAGTGAGAGCTCAACAGCTGGTGTCTCTGATGGAAATAATCTCAGTCTGTCTGAAAGAGTAGAGGTGAGGTTTTCTTTAATTTTCTTGAAAGCGGAGATTATGAGCAGAACTTAACTGATTTTTCCTGTATTAATTCACAAATTACTTGCAATTTGTTGGTGTATTTCTTTCCCATCTGTGGGAAAGAAGAATGAGAGCAATCCAAATTTTTTCCTAGTTTTAGAGAGTATGTACTTTTAAAGTGCAGAGGTTATATAAGTCTTGATAAGACTGTTTTCAAACCAGGTTAGGAAAAATTATCTGAGAGCATCTTTAATTACTTCATGGGAACACAGAAGAAAATCCAGGGCGTGTAGACAATCCTCCATGGTAACACTATTTGCAGATAGGCTAGGAAAAACCTTTCATTCTCACCCTGTGCATCTCTTCAGAATGATACCTGAAATGAGCAATGTCTTGTCTTTTGGTACGTTTTAAACAGTTTAGATTGTTCAAGGGACATTAGCCTGAGAAAACAGTAGAGCAAAGCCCCAGGTGAAAGTCTAGAAATGTAATAATTCTTAGTTTTTTTATTTCCTAATCAATTCACCATTAGTGTCAAAACAGAAGGATCAAGCTCTAGTTTGCCTACAGCATGTACTCTCTTTGTGCCATATGAAATGAGCTTGCAAAATTGCATAGTAACTTATCATGCATCATTTTCCTATGAAAATATTTTACTCCTCCATCTTCCCACTAAGTTCTTGAAAACGTTACTGTACATCTTGAGCTTCCTTTCCATCACTTAAGTTGATATGTAGCAATTCTGGCATTAAATCTTTGACTATACTAAAAGGATTTCCTTTGGGTTACACATTTCAAAGGAAATTCATATGCTTTCTTGGAAAAATGCAGAAGATGGAGGAGACAATTGAATGCATTTTTGCTTTGCTCTAGATTGTACTGTAAGGATTGGAATTGATGTATTTTAATCTATTTTTCAATTTGGGTTTTCATGGCAGGTGGACTTACACTTGGAAGATGTAGACACAGATGAAGAGACATGCAATGGTGGGTTCCTCCCCTTTGTATTCACCTTCATTTTCTGTCCTTGGATGCAAGTGTGTGAGCATTGATTAAAGAACTGCTTCTCCCTGAAAGAGATGATCTTCCTCAGTTCTTCCATTGCTAGAAAATTTTCCACCTTGCCCAATTCCCCAAACTGAAGTACTAATTTCCCCACTCTAAGAGGTAATAAAATAATAAATTAGGAGGAATATTTATTATATTGTCCTGGTGAACAGTTTTTGGGATTTTTTCAAAGCTTTTCTAGAAGTGCAGAGTGCTTCTTGTTAGCAACATCTATACATATTTATGCATTTCTATTTTGTATTGAAATTACTTTGATTACAAAAGTATTTTTCTTAAAGTAATGTGGGTGCTAAGAGACAGTGCTGTAAAGTGGAAATATTTAATGAAAATGCTGTCCCTACCAATTAAAACAATTTCATCCTGGGCTTAAAATAGATTTGACTAATTCTGAATTCACAGTGAACTTCTTTAAGAATTCCAATTAGGAGCATTTTGAGTTGTGTAGAACTGTTCTGCACATCTTTAATAACTCTCCCACCTCCAAAAAGTAAATGGAATACTAAAGTCTATAGTTATTTGTCTATCATAGGTCCTTTTATGGTCTTTATTACAGCCAGAACTGACAACCTTTTAGTATTTAAATTAATTTTCTTCATCTATACCTGTGACTGTACAAGGAAACCAAGCCACACAAATCAAAGGATTTGCCTGAGGTCACAGACAGAAGCTGCAGGGCTTTGATGCTTGGTTTCTTAGTTATTGCCACTTGATTGGTCTCTCCACTCTAACAGAAAAGTTTTGATTAGTCTTTCCTTTCTGTGTGCCTTGAATTCCTGTGAATTCTGAGGGCTTAGAGACTTTCAGTATCTCACAAGAAAATAGCAAGCCAGTGTTAAGGCAGATTCATGGCAAATATTCTTTCTCCAACCTTTCAGAAAGGAGGTAGGAAAAGAGCAGTCCCAGATCAGGTACAGATGTCAAAGATTTGAGTGCAGTGTTCATATGTGCCCATTTTTACCTTTACAGGGCATTGTTCTATGTTTATGTCTTAAATTCTGGTAATATATATTAAAAAACCCCTGGAGTTTACTGGTGGAAGCACAAACCCACATTTCACTTGTATCATAATGAAAGGAGAAATGCCTATATCTCCTTTATTAAAGTATTGATGGATATCTCTAGTTCCAAACAGGCCACAAATTGGTTGATGAGAATTAAGCCCAATGCTAAAATACCTAGCAGAACAGCGAGGAAAAAGAGTCTGCTTAAGCTTGGGGATAACTCAGTGCATTCAGTGCTGTGACAGACCTTGCCTGTCTCCAGCTTTTGGGTCATTTCTGTGTATTTGTGTGTGTCCAAGAGTAAATGTTAATCACATACATATGGAAAGCCCTGGTAAAACACACTTTATTTGTGGCAGACTGCCTCAGTGAAGAAGGAGACTGTATCAACAATGCTTGCTAACATTAGGCTTTTAGATTTTGTTTTATAACATTGAAACTCTGCCTGGTCAGAAATTAATTAATAACTTCTAAATGCTGCAAGGAAAGTGAACAGCATCCAAATTTATAACCTGGGAAACCCACAGCTTGGGTCTTGCTCAGGGCTTCTGTGGTCAAGATAGTTGTTGAGCCAGGCTAAAAAATTTTCCCTTGACTCCTAAGTGCAGAAAATAGCACCTTAGAGTTTGATAGTGTCTTACACATCAAAATCCACTCCATAGCTTCATACTAAGAGAGGTAAAATCTTTCTGTAGAAACTATAGCAACAAAATGCAATTTAAAATATAAAATTATGTTACTTTTATGTTTTTTAATGTTAAAGTAATCTAGAATAATAGCACTAGTGAATGCCTTAATGAAAGATTAATTCTGAAGAATTCCAGTTATTTTATAAATGAGGTAAATTGTGACACAAATCAGACATTCTGTTGTTGACCTTTTTAAATGCTGCCACCTTATGTCAGAACAGATGATTGATTTAAGACTTCATATTGTCAAAATCAGCTTAAAAATATCGTAGCTTATTTTAGCCAGTAAAAAAATCACACCTTGCTAGTAATTGCAACAGGCCTTTATTTCTCCTTGTTACTGGCAGCAGTTCAATATCTCTGTGCTTCACTTAGCCTTAAAGGGCAGATCAGTTAGCTGAGTTAGCAGCTGTACATTAATACAATAAATATTCACACTTGAGGGCAACTGGCTCAAAGCTGACAGTATGAGAGGCATGGTAGAAAATAGGTGTTAAAACATCCCCTCTGCCCAGTGCTGTTTGGCAGATGTCCTGGAAGAGTCATTCTAGGGAAGAGTTTTTTTTTTGGTTTTGGGGTTTTTGTTTGGTTGTGTTTTTTTTTTTTCCCTAATTTATCTTGCAAAGTTCAAAGTCTTTTAGGGTGTGAATGAATGTGACTGCTTCTTAGGAGTAGGAAAAGCAGCCCACAGATTTGGCCAGTGTGCAAACACATTGTAGCTGTTTTTGTTTGCTGGAGCTGTGCTTTCAGCCCAGGATACTGGAGCAGTGGTTTGCATTGTGGGACTTTGCAAAGGATGCCTGGCAAAGTGAAGTTGCTGCCCCAAACCATAGCTTTAGTGCCTGGTGTAGAGACAGCATGGGCGTGGTGTACTAGAATTGCTCTTTCTCCCTGAATTTCATCTCTAGCTGTAAGGAGCTTAAGGCAGCAATAGACATGATCAGGCTTTCTCCAGGGATGGATGGATGCTGCCTGGTGCCCATGTATTGGCAGCAGGACTTTCCAGAACTGGTTACAAATTTCTTGCTGCAGAGCTTGAGGGATAGCTCACTAACAATAGATAATATTTGAATTAAGTACCAAATGTGTTAAAGAATATCTGGAGATCTTGAGTGTGCTATTGTTTAAATAAAAGGGAAAATTAAAGCAGGACTAATTAAATATGTGGGTGAGGCTTCATAGGCAAGGATGTAATTGTCTCATCCTGATCCAGCTTGGAGCCCTGAAGTACTGCAATCTTGTCTTTTTAAGGTCTGTAACCCCACAGAGGCTGAGGAGAACCTGATCGACTCAGTTCCTTTGAAGCTGAGGCCAAGCATAACTATTGATTACTTGAATAATTCTTTAGGCAAATTATATCAACATCTGTTATTTTTCATGATTTGTGCCTCTCCATTTATATTGTGAGCCTACATCCAGAAAAATTGGGTTGAGGAAGAGGATTCAGAGTTAAATGAGGTGGATTTTTTGAAGTGTGGGGCTCCCCCCCAGCTGGTGAGTCCCTTTCTTGTTTTTCTTCTCTAGTCTCTGCAATCCATTTAACACTGCCTTGAAATGATTTCACACTAGGCAGCTCTTTGGGACTAACAGCCTGAAGCATAAGAATTAGAGGAGACTGCAAAATTTAGCTTTTAAGCTTTTTTTGTTATCACTCTCTTCTCAGCTCCCCATCAACAGCATTTTTGTGAAATGTAGCGTCTGAAAGTGGTAAAACCTGTGTCAGTGTATATATAGCTGTCAGTGTATATATAGCTGGACATCTTTTGGCTACAGGAAAGTTATAGACAAAACTTTGAACTTCCTCCCTCTTGAATGTTGAAGGCAGACTTGCGCCAGTAGATTATTTTTTTGCTATACTCATAATCGATAAGCAAAAACCTCCAACTCAGCAGTGTTGACAGATTTAATAATCACTTTCTGGGATGTGGTAGGGAGGGACTAAAGAGTATTGTTCACTTTCCAAATATGCTGTCATTAAAGTATGCTGGAGTTGAGGAAAATTGTCAGCCGTATCATCCAGGGAGTTGATTCTTCATGGTATGAGAGGTGCATTTCAAAATGTCTTCTCAGTTTTTTTGGTATCACTGCCTAGTCAGTTATCTCTATATATGGTGCTGTTGGCAGTATCCAAGGCTTTCCTATTGCTAATTAATCACCTCCACAGAGAACATAATTAGCAGCTTAATTAGGATCATCATCCAGTAGTGCTGTAGCAGCAGCCTAAACAAGCTGTGAGGTACTGGCTAGAACTTACAATGGCCTGGAGTTCCTTTGGGTGCTCCCACTGAGAAGGACGACTGTCAAAACTCTCTAATTTTTTCCCTCTGAAGGGGTTTCTTTATTAAACATTATCAGGGAAAGCAGCGTTTACCAATTAGACTTTCATATGCTGTCACACAGCCAGGGTAGAGAGAGACAAAGCTCATTTCTGGCATGTCTACTGGCAAACAAAGGTTGATTACATTCTTACAGGGTGATTGAAGGGAATTTGAAACATTGTTTGCATTACTAACAAGCCTTAAAAAGTGGAATTGACATTCTGAGTATGACAAGCTCTTCTTGCTAAAAGCAAAAATAAATTTCCTTCTGTTGTCCTAATTCTTAAGAGTTATCTTTCTGAGCCATTGCCAGGCTGTTGCATAACAGTGCTCCCTCCTCATCTTCTCTCTGTTCATTGGTCTGTTGAGGGGGAGAAGCTCTTAGTGCAGAAACAATCAGTGTTTCTATCAGTAGGTGATAAAAACCTCTGGATGTCCAGACTCCCCTTGCTTTAGTAAGGGGTTACGTTTAGGTTGCCAGTTTGAAACAATAGTGGAAGGTGCCGTTGTCTTTAAAAGAGCATTCAGATCTTCCTTCTGTCCTACAAATGCTTTTGACCCAAATTGTGAAAAAAGCAGCTGCAGAGCATGTGTAGACATAGCCTAGGTACCTGTGGACTATGCTGTCCTTTTCAGAAAGTTTTCTCATATAGCTGGTGCAGAATCAGAGGAGATGCTGTGCTGAGAACCAGGACTGAAAGCACTTAGGTGGCTGGAGATAGACATAAGCAACCAAGAGAATAGAGATGGAAACAAACCCACTTATATGTGAATCACGAGACAAGAGACAAAAATACAGAAATTAAATACCCAAGGGAATTAACTCTTTTTAAAAGAATATTCTACTTTGCAATTCGAAGCCCTGCTGGCTTTTAAATAGTACCTTATTCCCAGAAGAAAACTAAATGAAGAATTTGATCATGGATTTTTTACCAAGACCTAGCTAGGAAGTATTTCTTTCCAAATGCAGTTCACAGGGGAATAAGAGGTCTGTAACTCCACTACTGTGGTAAAATTGTGGAGGTAGAGATAAATAGACACTTCATCCATTTCACCCTGGATCTATGTACTCTCTTGTTGCTTCCATTAAGTAACATTTAAGCAATGCTTTGAAAATTTATTCTGAGATTGCAAGATAAATGTAAATGTAGTATGAAACTGTAGAGAAACTTGTGTATCAGCTGAAAAAAATAGTAGGTAGATGTACATAATCCTTTGACTAAATTGCAAGGCATATGGTCCCCTTAAGTTCTTTCATGAAAACATTACTGAGACATGATGGACACATCTGTGCTGTGGCAGAGCTGAGATTGATTCATGTTAGAAGATATTTCTAAACCTAAGGCATATCCTTCTGATCTGTCACAGAATGCAAACCCACTGGTCCCAGTATGAATGTTTTGCTGAAGTTTGAAAAAGAAAAGTGATTCAGAAAAGCTGTTTATTTGTGAACTGTGGAACAAATCCTGCCTGTATGGAAAGGTTACATGTCACTCCATCCCAGATTTAGGGAAGTGTTCTCAAGTACCTCTTTTTGGAGAGCTCAGGAGAAACAAACACCTGTGAAATCCCCTTAGACAAGAGAATCATCTGGCACTGCAATGGGGAATATTAGTAGTTCCACCAGGTATTTTTACTTAATGTTCTGTGAGAGCCATACTAAGATGCTTTGCAATGATTGCTTGTGCCCAGTGTACAGGTGGTGAAGCTCTAGCTGAAGAGAAGTGACTGAGCCTGCTCAGTTCAGCAGTGGCAGACAAGGTGTTCTTTAACCTCTCCTGCAGAGGTCTCTGCTGAGGACCTTCCATCTTTGTTCTGAAAGAAAGGAATGTAATCCCAGATGCTGTCTGAGTTTAAAATCTGCATCCAGATTTGAATTTGGCACCCTTAAGAAAGAAGACTACCTGTCTGTTTTCAGACAAGTCTGACTTTTCTTAGTACAGTATTTCTGTCTAGATTTTAGCTCAGGACTGCATGGATCTGTTTTAATGATAGTTTATGCAACAATAAGTGCCTCACACTCTTGACTAATAAGCTACTGCCCATGTCTGAGCACTACAGGATTTTAACAGGGTTTTGCTAATTTATGCATTGAGTGGAAGGTTAATGTTGACTCTCTTTTATTCAGCAGGGTCATTTGTTCTCCCAGGAGAGGTGGAAGAGACAGAGACTTGCTGTACACCCTTCTTTGATAAGCCTATTGAGCCGAAGTTCAGAGCCTTGCCAGTTCCCCAGCCATCAGGCAGCAAAGCCCAAGAGGTATGAGGTCAGATGTATTCAAACATTGGGGGTTTGGGGTATTTTTATTTTTCCTATTGCCTTCTGTTATTTCCAGAAGAGCAGAGGGATATAGATGTAGTATGTGGAACTGCTGCGAGTTAACAAGTTGTATTAATTTTTAAATGAATAATGAATTCTTAAATATGTTAAAAATTGAAATAAACACTCTATTTTATCTTGCACACTGCTGCTATATAATCTTACATTTTCAAAATGCGTACTTCAATACTTCAAGTGGTATGTGGGCTTTTTAATATTTAATTTGTGTAACCCACAGAATATTCAAGTAAGCCCTTGCACTTTTAAGCCTTTTAGCAACCCTTACTTACGTAGAATGATGGACCATTTAATTTTCCAGTGATCTCATGGTCTTATGGTATACTTATTGGCTTACTATAGGACCCATTTTCTGCAGCGGGGAGGTAGTGAATGATGCCTTTAATGTGACACTTAAAATAAAAAAAGAGGGTTTAGAATATATTGTGGTCAGAATTAAGATCTGGTCCCTTTAAAATGAGTAGTAGCAAGATGCTGCTGAGAAACTGCATTGTCAGGGTCTGTTGTGAGAGAGTTTTGCTTTATGGCTTCTGAGCCTTTTAGTCAGACAGAGTTAGTGCAAGCTTTAATTTAGAATTGCTGTCTTCCTTCAGAAATTCAGTTCTTCTCAAAACTGCAACAGAAGGTGTGGATTGCTCACAGGCTTATTTTAAGTCATTAAGCTTCCTATCCAAATAGTCAGCATGAGCATTAACTTTTGGGGGTGTTGCTATTGCAGAGAATTCTTCACTGCTCTTTTCCCCTGCCTGCTCATTGCAATAGAAGCTGCAGTTTGCTTCCAGCTCAAGTGGGCCAGTTTGATAGCTTCATATGCTTATTGCTGTTCCCGTGAGGCTTAAATCAAGTTTATAAATGATGCGTGACCAATGAAGGTTTGGGGTTATAGCACTGCATATGGTGCCTCCTTTCCTGGCCTCAATTGTGTTTAGTTCCTTGCAATAAACTCTTTACTATAAGGAACAAGTCTGCTTTGGGAAAAAGTGGATGTTCTAAAATGACCTTTCAAGCTTTAATACCTGCCATTCTGTGAATAAAAATACTCGCTCTTTTCCCTAAGGATTGACATAATTCAAGGGTTTTGCCTTTAGATATATCCATTGGACACAGAATAACACCCAAAAAACTAGAATGAGGTTTTGTAGTTTTCTCATTTCATAGCTTCTGTAGAGGAGGAGGGATGTAGCAGCCTGCAGTGTTCATAAAGCGCTGCATACGATTCTTTAAACTATAGTTCATGAAAAATAGATAAAGATCTGACTGCATGCAAAATTCATTTCCATTTGAGGAAAATTTGGGTTATGAAAGAAACTGAGTATTATTACACTGGCTATGAGTTGCTGCATTTTTCAAGAAAGACAATTTTCACAACCATTTGGTTGGTGCCACGCAACTTAAATGAAGGCAGTCTTCCCCCTAAATTATAAACATATTTTTGCCTTCATTTAGATAATATAACTGTGGCCTGAATTTTAGAACCGTCAAGACTGAACAGGTCCATTTTAAAGTTCCTCAGTGCTTCAAATTGTCATTGCCTTGAAAATGAAGTCTTGCATTGCTTATGGCAGGACTAGTTTAGAAAGAGAAAAAGATTTTCCCTGGAGACATCTCTGCTTTAAAATGCAACTGTTCTCTGTCCATCAAAACAAATCTGTTAGGGAAGGGCAACATAATGTGGCTGCCTAATTGGTTTTCTTAGAGAATGGAAGACCATTCTGTATGAAAAATAGCAGGATGAGAAATGTCTATGCTATGGAAACACTTGTGAGGCTCTTTAGGGTGAATTGTGTCTCTCTCAACATATTGCTAGGAAAAGTTTCAAAAATGAAGCTCTGCTAAGACCCACTTTATAACTTGGATAATTGTTAAAGGACAACTTGTCTCCCTGAAAATGTTTTTCTGTCAAAAGGTGTTAGGAAGTGGCTTAGTGAATGACACAGCAAATTATTTGTGTTGTCCACCAGTGTTGCTTCATCTTTCTTTCCTCCCTTTAGACATAAATATATTTCAGGATTTCAATATTGGTAGTGGAGCATACATGACCTCCCACAAGCCAGCAAATTGAACCAGCATTCATTCTGTGTTTGCAGTACATTATCACAGAACATTTCCCTCCCCTACCCAGAAACTTATTTTCTCCTTTATTTCTACTTAATATATTTTTTCATAAAAGATACGGTGTTTTTATGTCTTAATGCCTGCTTCCTCATGTCTTTATTTGTTCTTGTTTCTGTCTCTGCATACACATGAGTGCAGTTGGTGCATAGTTTCCATCTACTTGCTATAAACATGCATTTAAAGTGGGATTCACCTCACCTAACTTCATCTTTAAATGTAGTTTTACACCTCCAGTCACCAAGAGGCAAAGATAAGCAACTCCAGAAAGTGATTAATCCCACTTGCTGTAGGAATTTGTTATAAGATGTAATATGTCTCCATCCTCAAACTCAGGCAGGGCTATTCTTGGCTAATTGACTACCTTACTCTAGAAACCTGATTTTTGTATGGCTGGGATTAGGAAAGAAGAATTCTGCCCTTCTATTCTTTATTCATCTGTAGTTTGAGCATTCAAAAAAGTATGTAGCATGTCTGTCATTTTATCTTAATCTGTGGTGCAGCAGCATTTCTCCTCTAAAGCACAGCTTCCACTGAATCCCTTTGATTAAAGTTTTACTGATAGGCCTCAGCTGGGCTTTGTCTCTGCTACGTGCTCTGCATAAATGCAACAAGAACATGGAGGAACTTAAAGACAGGACTGACTGAGTCAAAGGAGATGGAGGAGTTACATCTTCTCAGAGGCCAGTAAAGACACAGAGATTGAATGACTTGTCCAGAATGATGAAGCAGAAGTGGAAAATTGGCCAAGATTTATTGACGTCTAGTCCAGTGCCCCAAGCTCAAACAAACTCTTTTTTTCTCCCAGGTACCACAGGATGTACTAAGCCTATATGAGATCATAGCATATATGCCTTCCCCATTTCTTTTTTTTTATTTATTGTTAGTGAACTAGTAAGTTTTCCCTTGAGCATGCAATGAGGTCGCTGGTGAGTGTGCGTGCAAGCTTTACATGATTTGAACAAGTGAGTCACAGAGTGCCATAATTACACAGAAATACAAGTTTTTAGAAGGTCAGAGACAAGCTGTTCAGCTAAGTATAACTCCACACAGATTAATAAAAGAACAGAGTTGCCAATTATTAATAGGCTTTTGAAAATGTCAACTTTAAGGTATTTTATTTACAATATTACTTTGTAAAACAACCTCTAGCAAAATATTTCAGCTATTAATATGAATATTACATTCTTTCCCTCCTTTAATTTGGACATGCAGGAACTGTAAATGAAAGTGATTTTTTTTCTTCAGAGAGTAAATCACAGAAGCAATCTTAAGCAAACTGGCAGTTTTCTAATAGAGCAGAATTCTATTCCCAGAGAGCTCTCAAAAAGATTTCAATTAGATGTTAAATTAGACACCTGAAATTCACATATTTCTCTCAGCTCCTTAGGCAAAAATAACAAGATAATAACTTGATCAGCTCAGAAGAGTCAGTGTGCTATCATAAAATGTCTTCCTTTTGACATAGAACAAAATTGCAGTTTGAAGTATATAAGTTTTAGATTGCTTGTCTTCATGGAAGTTTGAAGTCAATAGTTTCTTGGGAGAAGAAGAAAAAAAGAAATCCCTAATGCTTCGAGTATTCCTTTGAGAGATGAAGCACACTGATGAATATGCAGTGTGAATAAACTTTTCAAATGTGCAATGAGTGGGTAACAGAGAAATCATTAACAGAGTGAAGTCGGGTATGTTTTATTTTGACATCTTATTTCAGTTAGCATTGTGGGGTGCAGCTTTGTAAACAAAAGTTTTTCCAGTATTTTGCTGTGTCTGCAGAAAATGTTCCTGGAATGACATGAAGGCCAAGACAAGGTCAGGGTGGATGTGTGTACACTTTCGATAACTCTGTTGACAGAGGAAGATAGAGTTGCCTTTGTGAAACCCCTATAAAGGCTTACTGTAGTTTGAACTCTTCTTAGCTCAGTCACCTTAGATGTGTGTCTTGGTTTAACCCCGGGCAGACACCAAGCCCCACAGCTGCTCACTTCCTCCCCACCAGAGGGACTGGTAGAGACTCACAAGGGTAAACTGGAAAACTCCTGGATTGAGATAAAGACAGTTCAATGGGGAGAGTAAAAGCTGCACTCACAAGCAAAGCAAACCAAGGAGTGAATTTAATTCCCTGCCTCCCAGGGGTGCGTGGGTGCTCAGCCACCTCCAGGAGAGCAGGGCCCCACCACAGTGACACTTGGCGAGGCAAAGGGCATCACTCCAAACTCCCCTTTCCTCCTCTGCCTCCCACTTCATGCACTGGGGATGCATCCCGTGGTGTGGAACATCCCAGGGCAGCTGGGGTCACCTGTCCCAGCTGTGTCCCCTCCCTCACCCCCTTGGCTGTACAAGCAGCAGAAAAGGCTCTGTGTGAGCCCTGCTCAGCAACAACAAAAACACCTCTGTATTATCAACCCTGTGTGCAGAACAAATCCTAAACACAGCCCCATGCCAGCCACTCTGAAGGAAATTAGCTATACCCCTATCAAAACCAGCACAATGTTGTAAAAAATATTTTTACAAGCAAAATAACTGAAAAATATTTGTGCCTTGCATTGTATTTTAGAAGAGTGCTTTGGAGTTCTGCAAATGAAAGACAGGTGGTAGAATCCTGGTTGCTGCTACCATTTGTTACCCAGTTGCTGCTAATCTTATTGATGAGGAATTCTACAAGGCTTTGCCTGTGGAAAAGATGAAAATGAACATGAATATGCTGAGGAGGTCAAGGAGTTTGCTTTATCTGTATTGGGAATGACAGTTTGTGTGCAGGCTTTATCTCCTCTTAACATTTTTCAAATGGGCTATTTATAAAAGTTAATGATGGTTTTCCTGAAATAGTCTATGGATATAAGCAAGATAATCTTTGTGTGCAGAATGAATAGTGTTTTCTAGACCAACTCTATCTACAAAGTTCTTCCCATTTATAAATGCCCATGGTCTACACATCTGCATCCAGGATTATTTGGCTACTCCAACATGTAATCCAGATCCCTAGAAAACTGAGCAATGTAGATGATTAATACAATTATACAACCCCAGAAAAATTATTTCCTGATTGAATAACATGCAACATTACAGTTCATTAATAAAAGATGTAGATAATACCCAAATGCTCTCTGCCATATCTACCAGGTACTTGGCCAGCAGAGAGGAATCCAGCTACCACTTCTGTGACTTAAGAGATGGCATTAACTGTGTCAATGCTTCTAGCAAAATGTCACATCAAATTGTGCAGGATACTGTGCCTTCTAAACTGAGCAGTGATCACAGGATGCTGAGTGTTCTTCCTGCTTCGCAGCAAATACATGTATCCTTAATTTCATATACATCAGGAGTCGTGGGCTTCACTGAGGGCTTGTCAGAAGCTTGTAAAAATAAGCATGTTTGTAAATGTTTTGCTGATTTGGTGCTGAAGTACTTAAGTCTTTGAAACCCGTTTCTGGACAATTTATGTTAACTTCCCATGGGATAGGGAGCATTCCTACACAGTTTTAACATTGAAGATGTGTCTCCTGTGTTGCCCTGGAATTTATTTTATGTCACTGCTTACCATAAACCTTTTGTGTTGTGGCCCCCTGCAGTTTCTTATCAACATGGAGCATGCCATAGTTATTTGTTTTCATTGTTTTATTTTATAGGCAGAGTGTTTATTCTAAGATATTTCAACCAGCAGCAATGCAGAAATGTATACAATATGTCAACAAAGCACATATTGGCAAATTCAGTAAGATTCTTATGTTCATCATGCAAGAAATGCAAACTAGCCAATTCCATGTCTCTGAGATGGTGAAAAAAAAAATTGGAGTCTGAAAATTGATTATGTGTCATTTTGCTCATTGCAGGCCTTTCCTTCACTGAAACTGTTCTGGGAAGCATGTTACATTAGTATCAGATGCATGTGTGCTGAAGCTTTATGTAACACTAAGCCAAATTTTGACTATATGGAATCCGTCTTTAAAATTTATCATAGCTGCATATAACATGTCCATATCCCCACAGCCTTGCTGCTACAAGTGGCAGGAATATAATAGATGTGTGCAAGGGAGGTTTTTAGATTCTTTGCCTTGAGCAAAATAAGTTAATGATATTCATTCAGATACAGTACAGTAACAAATGGGGCACATTAAATGGCTTAAATTAGGTCAAATTGAATAATTGAATTTTTTCTTTTACTTAAAAAGAACTTAATCAGCTGAGAGTGTTAGAGTCAGAAAAATAGTTTAATTAAATATTAATTAGAAGTTTGTATTTTGAGCTTCCTTATTATCACTCACTGCAATATTACTTATTTATCTGTTTTTCCTCATTACAGCTACTGGGGGATGATGTTCAACCCTTCTCGCTTGATGAAGAATTTGATTATGACAATGTGGCACTGACCCCTAAGTTCTCTGAGGCTGAGCTGAAGGCCATTATAGAGTTGTCTAAAGAGAAAACTGGCACAGATGTCAAATCAGCACGAGCTGAAGACTGAGTCAAAGGTGTCCTGTGCAGTGCTGTTGGAATCACCTTTGTATGGGATGACTGTAGCTCCTAGTTGTGCCTTTATTTTGTGTTCTTGTCTGCATGGCCAGTAAATGGCATCCCTGAGATTTGTCGTTTTTTCTGTCAAGGTGCCTTGCATCTTGCACTGGCTCGGGGTAGGTTGCTGGAGTGACTTCTCCAGAGGAACAAAACATGCTGATGGATTTTAGAATAGCATCGTGGCTACTCTTGTTTGTATCTGGTACTGAGTAGTACAAAGCTGGTCCTACAGATGACTTTACCTCGTTCTTTCAGTAGTGCAATTAAGACCTTTTTAACAGCTGACAAATCAGTCTATGAACTCTTTAAATGTTAGAGATACGTGACTGAATAAATCTGGGAATATTTTTTTCTCTGTCTTTGAGTTACTTCAGTTCTGCAAAAAATAAATATTCCTGTTTCCAGCAAACTTCTTGTGTTGATCAAAATTGACGTGATACAACTCCTAAAATTAAAACAGTTACTGCTCAAACCACCACCCCCCTCCACAGAGAGAAAAAAAATAGGGTTCTCATCCATTAAAGGAATTGGCATTGAAAGGCTGTCAGATGTTACATTTTTTTCACAGGAAATGATTCCAAATAACAGCTTATAGCTTACAGTCTGCATCACTGAAATACAGCAAGTGGAGTTGAGTAAAGGTCAGCTCTATGGGTGGGAGAGCAGAGTGTGCATCTCTGACACTGGACAGTATGTACTCCTTCTCTGAAGAGTTTAGAATCCTTTGTTCCTGCTAACTGGAGAAGCTTTGCTGTTGAGGCTTGGTTTAACATGATAATCCTGCCTTGCATTTTTGGCCATTTTCTGGTATAACTGCATTCACGAAGGTTTACGACCAGCATTTTGTCCTTGACCTCTCTCTATTATTTCTGAAGTGCCTTATTTCTAAGATTAGCATAATAAATATGGGAAGAGTGCCTGAGCAGACTGACAGGGCACCAAACCATAGATTTGTTTAAAGGCTGTGGATGAATTTTCTGTGACCAGTTGGCTGCTTCATTGTCAGTAATTTATAAAAGCAAAGAAAGGTCTTCTGATGTTCCAAAGGAGATTTTCTGGATCAGTGATTTTGCAAACCATAATCATAGTTTGCAAAATCTGAAATCTGAATAGCATTGGTTCTGAGGAATGGTATTTACCTTGATTAGGGGATATAATTTAAGAGTGAGAGCCAAAAAACAAAAAAAAAAAACCCAAAAAACAAAAAAACAAACAAACAAAAAAAAAACAAACCCAGAAAAGAAAGAGCTCTCGAACTTGCTGGTCGAGAAGGTAATGAGAATTTTTTTGGCTGTGTAACAGATTCTGCTGGGTTTTCTGGAACTTTTTTTAAATGTGAATTTATTTTAATTCAATAAGGTGTTTTGTTGGACCCAAGGTATTTTAAATTAAATGGTTTAGATCCAACTGGAGTTTTCCAGTGAAACCCTTAAACTTAAAAATTTCTGAACAGATCTAATTATTAATTCATCTTCCTCTGAAGGACACAGATAATGTGTATAAATGAGAAGGATAAATCAGTAAGTTCTGGAAGAGCTCTATAATACATCTGGGAGGAAGAAATGGAGGAGCGCTGTACAATGATAGCAAGGTCAGCCTTTGAAAGCCTCAACAGAAAAATAAGGGAGACAACCTCATTAACATATGTATGTATAGCAAAGATAAAGTAAGGAACCTTCTGTCCGAGAGACCTCTCTGTACAGAGTTTGCTATCCTGCAGACAAAGAGGAGCCATAAAGGTGAACATTTGTGGCTTTGAGAAATGGTGAATTAGGTGCTTCTTGTGTGTGGGTTTTTAAGCAAGGTGTGAGTGACATGAGCAGTCCTGTGGGAATCCTGTTGCCAGTAGAGCCAATGAGAAAATTTGTCTAGGGGTTTATAATACTCTTCAAGCCACCTCAGCTCTGGAATCTCATAAGTGCATTTTCTCTTCATTTCATTATCAAATTTTCACTGTACATTAGGGATACATCAAGCCATTCAGTTCCTTCTCTCATAAGCAGATGATTCTTACCAAATGTTCAGAGTACCCAGTATGCTCCATAAGTGTCATTCAGTATAGTCATTATATGGTTTCCTTTGATATAAAGAAACACTTTGCTGCAGAATACCCAACAAAATTGGAACTCTTTAGTGACATTCATCTTACACAGAGAAATGGGAATAATTCACTTACATTTACACCACTCATGAGTTAGATTTTTACTCTTTGTTAACAGGCATGAATATCACAGTGAAGATTAGGCAATATAGGCTACATTTTCTGTACGTGACATTTTATTGGCCTGCCCTGTGGTTGTTTTTGGCTTGTACCTTTCATTTGATTACCTTTCACAGAGGAGGCATATTTTCCTCTTAGCCATTACCAGGCTGTCATTTTTAAGAACATACTTTATGTGCATGTTAAATTTTATACTTGCTCATGGAGTTAGTTACCTGGAATTGTTTTAGTGTTTGTGAGGTGGTTTGGAGACTGAATAATATATATCTTTTCCTCTTGTAGCCTGTATTCTGTTTAATATTTAATATTTTCAGCAGGGGATGGCAAGGGACATTAATCTTTTCTATTTATGGCCTTTTCTAAACATTTTTCCTGTTTTCCAAAAGAATTACAAGCAAAACTCTCACATGGAACAGGAAACTTGGAGTGCTACTTGGGATTAACTTAGGGGCTGCTGCAGTTGGGAACAGCTTTCTCCCTGCCACACTGACAAGGACTTTGACCTGCAAAATCTCTGACATTGGGTGAACCTCTGGGAAGTGAAGGCTGAGAGCTGCATCTCTCCAATCCCTTTGCATTAATGACTTCATTGATGTCTAAAGTGCAGCAGAGATGTGCAGCCTTATCAGTCAGTGGCTTATCTGTGGTGAGCTTGTGACTACCTTTGGTGCTGCTCTCCAGTCTTGAAAGATCCTCAGTTAATGGGGAGGAACTATTTGTTTTAGGAACTCTTGGAATTTTATGAGAAGTAAAATAATCCTTTCACTGGGGATGGAAACTGAAGGGCTGTTTTCCTTGGCTGGCTGAGGTGAAAGCTTGGATACTGTTAATGTTCAGGGTTATTGTTCACTTCTCATGACTGTAATAGGAATGGTAATTATTTGTCGAGATAGCGGTTGTGGAAGAATGAGATAAAGACTGAAGAAATGTAAAGATGTTCAGGCAAAGCCCACTCAGACGTTGTTATGGGTATATTTCTATTAATGCACTGAGGTATCCTTGTATACACTTGTATACACACAATGCCACTGAAGGAAAATAATTTTAGTAAAGAGAGTACCCACCAGATAATTCAGAACCTTATGAAGAAGATGGTGTGGAAACAAATCCTTGCTCTTATGGAAAAGACTGATCCTCTGGCCTTGATTTTCTGCTGCTATAAACTGGCAGAACTCCACTGAGGCCATTTGTATTCATACAGAGCAGACAGGAGTCTGGTATTTACAGTCTTAGCTGAAAGATTATGGAGCCAAATCAATTCCTGATTTAACTTCACTGAATATATAGTTATGTATATGACCCATTATCATTATGGGGAAAGATTTAAATGAGGAGCCAATGCAAATGAAATGTAAAAAACGTATCTTGTAACTGTTCAGATGCTACACAGGTTGTTTTGGAGTTTCTGTAGTTGTGTGTGCTTAGAACATTGCTTTTCGATTTAACAGAAATATCACATATGTTTTCAAGTCCTGTGCAAATCATGAAACTTGATGACATACGTAACTACTAAAGATTCTGACCTCCTTTAAAGTGTTTTTTTTCCCCTCTTCATCTTGACAAGGATTGGAAGTGGACTTCGCTTTATCTTGTTTTTAAAATATCTGACATCCTTTGTAGAAACATACACTTCTTATAAAGGTAGACTGTCAGTTAGTGATACTACTCTAAATGCAGAAGTAAAAATAGGACCAAATTCCTGGTTGCTCAGCAACTCATTTACATCATAGTGTGGGTAAACAGACATTTGGTGTAAAAGTGTCTGTTTGGATTGAATCATGATTTTTAAGAGTTAAAATTTTGACTGAGAGTTAGGAGCAACTCTTACTGAAGTTAGCTACACAGATGTTAGGTTAATGATTATTAGATGCTTAAGCTATAGCTGATTGTTATACTGTTTGCTATTATGAGCTTATTTGCAGAAAGAGGAGGAGCAAGTGAACTGTTCTAAGAACATATTGAAACCAGTAAGCAAAGCCCAGCACCTGGACTTTCTGGCCATTGATCTCAGGGCAGGGTACCTTAGAGTGTGCCAGGGGGTCACAGAGCCCTGATGAAGACTGTCCTGAGACCACCGACTCAATTCAAGGCCACTGACCCAAATCAAGAATTGAATTGAGCACACATCAACCTCATTTTGATACAATACAGGGATGGGAGGTGCTGGGATTATGCACATGGATTGCAGGGATGGGATTTGGAAACAGAGGAACAAGGCTTTGTGAATTGAGCACACGTCTTTGAGACATGAGTCTCCTGTGCTCCACTGGTGTAATGAAAACAGATCACTGCCTAACTTTAATTAGTTAGAGAGATTTTTGTCCATGGCCTTCGGTTTTTAACGACTCAGGATAGCAGGCTTATTTATATCCTGTTGCCCTCTACCTAGAATTTTACTTGTGAGCCTAAGCAGCAGCTCAGTGCCCCCAGGGTGTGTGTGCTCAGAGCCCTGCAAAGAGGCTGTGGGACAGCTCCGTTACACTGACCCAAGCAGCTGGAGCAGCAGCCTGCTGCTGGGGCTCCGTGTACACTCCACTACAGTTTAGCCAAGTGTGGTTTGTGTTACCTCAGCAGTGACTGGAGAAAAACGGGCAAGGAGACCTGCTCCTTGTTGACACCTTTATTTGGGTCAGCTCTTACGTGGGGGACTCGAGGGGTCGCACACCCCACCGCTGCTCCCACTGAGGAGGAGGTGCACAGCTTTGTGTCTCGGCAGAGCTGGGGCTTCTGTCCTCGTGAGAGTCCTCAGGAAAACACTCTTGGCTCATTGTCTAGGGCTGTCATTTACACCGAGTGCTGACGAAGTCATGGTGACAGAATGGAACTTCCAGTTGTTGGTATATGATTTTGTGATCCTGCCAGGCTGGAGTTACAGCTTTTATTCTCTAGTTGCATGCTGGTTCGTTGTTTTGAGGGTCTTAATTGCACCAGAGGCCCTTCATTTGTATGTAATTGGTGTCCAAGTTCTTCTGGGAGCAGCGGGGGTGGTTTCCTGATGAAAAGGGTCATGGATACAGAATGAAAAGGGACATAGATACAGGGTAACAGATACAGGATTGGAGCTTCACAAGGGATCTTAACATTCAACAACAAAACGCAGATCTAGAAATTCAACATTCAACATTTAACAATAACCTATCATTTTAATTAAGAGCTTGTGTCTTTGGGATCTTATTCTTTACAACTGTGCTACTCCTGGAGACGAGGCTGACAAGGGCTGGGGCAGAGATTCCTTGCACCTGGATCCCTTTGGTGCCGCGCTGAGCAGGCCACGCACTGCGCTCCTTCCCACCGCGCACTGCGCTCCTTCCCGATCCGCGCACTGCGCTCCTTCCCGTGCCGAGCACTGCGCTCCTTCCCGTGCCGAGCACTGCGCTCCTTCCCGTGCCGCGCACTGCGCTCCTTCCCGATCCGCGCACTGCGCTCCTTCCCGTGCCGCGCACTGCGCTCCTTCCCGTGCCGAGCACTGCGCTCCTTCCCGTGCCGAGCACTGCGCTCCTTCCCGATCCGCGCACTGCGCTCCTTCCCGTGCCGAGCACTGCGCTCCTTCCCGTGCCGCGCACTGCGCTCCTTCCCACTCCGCGCACTGCGCTCCTTCCCGATCCGCGCACTGCGCTCCTTCCCGTGCCGAGCACTGCGCTCCTTCCCACTCGCGCACTGCGCTCCTTCCCGATCCGCGCACTGCGCTCCTTCCCACCCGCGCACTGCGCTCCTTCCCACCCGCGCACTGCGCTCCTTCCCGATCCGCGCACTGCGCTCCTTCCCGATCCGCGCACTGCGCTCCTTCCCGTGCCGAGCACTGCGCTCCTTCCCGTGCCGAGCACTGCGCTCCTTCCCGATCCGCGCACTGCGCTCCTTCCCGTGCCGAGCACTGCGCTCCTTCCCGATCCGCGCACTGCGCTCCTTCCCGATCCGCGCACTGCGCTCCTTCCCGTGCCGCGCACTGCGCTCCTTCCCGTGCCGAGCACTGCGCTCCTTCCCGATCCGCGCACTGCGCTCCTTCCCACCCGCGCACTGCGCTCCTTCCCGTGCCGAGCACTGCGCTCCTTCCCGATCCGCGCACTGCGCTCCTTCCCGATCCGAGCGCTGCGCTCCTTCCCGATCCGCGCACTGCGCTCCTTCCCGATCCGCGCACTGCGCTCCTTCCCACCCGCGCACTGCGCTCCTTCCCGATCCGCGCACTGCGCTCCTTCCCACCCGCGCACTGCGCTCCTTCCCGATCCGCGCACTGCGCTCCTTCCCGATCCGCGCACTGCGCTCCTTCCCGTGCCGCGCACTGCGCTCCTTCCCGATCCGCGCACTGCGCTCCTTCCCACCCGCGCACTGCGCTCCTTCCCGATCCGCGCACTGCGCTCCTTCCCGTGCCGCGCACTGCGCTCCTTCCCGATCCGCGCACTGCGCTCCTTCCCGATCCGCGCACTGCGCTCCTTCCCACCCGCGCACTGCGCTCCTTCCCGATCCGCGCACTGCGCTCCTTCCCGATCCGCGCACTGCGCTCCTTCCCGATCCGCGCACTGCGCTCCTTCCCGATCCGCGCACTGCGCTCCTTCCCACCCGCGCACTGCGCTCCTTCCCGTGCCGCGCACTGCGCTCCTTCCCGATCCGCGCACTGCGCTCCTTCCCGATCCGCGCACTGCGCTCCTTCCCACCCGCGCACTGCGCTCCTTCCCGTGCCGCACACTGCGCTCCTTCCGGATCCGCGCACTGCGCTCCTTCCCGATCCGAGCACTGCGCTCCTTCCCGTGCCACGCACTGCGCTCCTTCCCGATCCGCGCACTGCGCTCCTTCCCGATCCGCGCACTGCGCTCCTTCCCGTGCCGCGCACTGCGCTCCTTCCCGATCCGCGCACTGCGCTCCTTCCCGTGCCGCGCACTGCGCTCCTTCCCGATCCGCGCACTGCGCTCCTTCCCGATCCGCGCACTGCGCTCCTTCCCGATCCGCGCACTGCGCTCCTTCCCGTGCCGAGCACTGCGCTCCTTCCCGTGCCGAGCACTGCGCTCCTTCCCGTGCCGCGCACTGCGCTCCTTCCCGTGCCGAGCACTGCGCTCCTTCCCGATCCGCGCACTGCGCTCCTTCCCGATCCGCGCACTGCGCTCCTTCCCGATCCGCGCACTGCGCTCCTTCCCGATCCGCGCACTGCGCTCCTTCCCGATCCGCGCACTGCGCTCCTTCCCGTGCCGCTCACTGCGCTCCTTCCCGTGCCGAGCACTGCGCTCCTTCCCGTGCCGCGCACTGCGCTCCTTCCCGATCCGCGCACTGCGCTCCTTCCCGTGCCGCGCACTGCGCTCCTTCCCGATCCGCGCACTGCGCTCCTTCCCACCCGCGCACTGCGCTCCTTCCCGATCCGCGCACTGCGCTCCTTCCCGATCCGCGCACTGCGCTCCTTCCCGTGCCGCTCACTGCGCTCCTTCCCGTGCCGAGCACTGCGCTCCTTCCCGTGCCGCGCACTGCGCTCCTTCCCGTGCCGAGCACTGCGCTCCTTCCCGATCCGCGCACTGCGCTCCTTCCCGATTCGCGCACTGCGCTCCTTCCCGTGCCGCGCACTGCGCTCCTTCCCGATCCGCGCACTGCGCTCCTTCCCGTGCCGAGCACTGCGCTCCTTCCCGATTCGCGCACTGCGCTCCTCCCCGTGCCTCAGCTCAGCTCGGAGCCCTGCTCGGGGTTCTGCGGCCTCAGCGGAGTCTGCTCGGCTCCACTCCCAGCGGGGAGCGCTGGCCTGCGGCCGGCTGGCTGCGAGCGCAGCGGGGCCGAGCGCTGAGCATCCCTGGGGAAACCCGGCGGGCAGCTGTCCCTAAGGGATGCACAAACCCGGCGGGCAGCGTTCCCTGAGGGTGTGCTATACAAACCCGGCGGGCAGCTGTCCCTAAGGGATGCACAAACCCGGCGGGCAGTGTTCCCTGAGGGCTGTACAAACCCGGCGGGCAGCGTTCCCTGAGGGTGTGCTATACAAACCCGGCGGGCAGCGTTCCCTAAGGGATGCACAAACCCGGCGGGCAGCGTTCCCTAAGGGTGCTGCAGAACATCTCAAAAGATCTCAGTGAGTTTGTGATTGCCGGCTGTTGGAGGTGGCACATGTGTTTCGCTGGCAAGCCAACGGTGCAGGTGTATGGGCTTTTTAGACTGGAAATTATCTTAGTGCTTGTCTGTGGCGAGTTTTTAAGAAAAAAAAAAAGCAAGCGCTGTGTCGTCCCTGAAAATAAGCCTTTGGATTTGTTTTTGTAGATGGGAGTCAGGTTCTCACGAATTGTAAGGTAAACAAAGATTGTTTACATTCTTTTGTAAAAAAGATCACTTGAGAGGCTTCTCATTTGACCAGTGGGATTGGAGAAGTAGTAACTTCATTGTCCAGTCCCTGGTCACTACCCTAAAACCTATATATATTGAAGCCAAAGAAATAAACTTCTGTGCTCTGACACCTGTGTGTGTGTATGCTGCGTATTCCCTCTATATCCCTATTGTCCTCTATTACAGTGCTAGAAGGTACTGTAATTTTTATAGACAAGCTCCTTTATTTGCAATTGCAGTGCCCCACTGTTAAAATGGAAATCAATTTTAATACCTTATGAAAATGCAGAAATATTTGTCTCATTTGCAGCACTTCCAAAAAGGACAGATAATAAAATTCTCCTGATTTATGATCTATAATTTTATGTACTCTGTGGTATCTTGTTCAGTAGATCTCTCCACATAAACAGTCCAAAAGAAGAGGAAAGATAGATCAGAACAAGATTCCTGACTCTAACGTCACACTGAATTTCAGATTGTAGTAACTCTCTCCCTGTATATTCAAGATTCTCTTTGATCTGAATATTCCCAAACTTTGGGGAAGTGGATGCTTAACTTCAAAAATCAGTAACCAAACATTTCTCTAGCAACCACAGAGTACTGATCTGGACTAAAAAACCCAAAGCAGTAAGGGATCTGCCTATATAAAAAGAGCCAGTGAAATGTGAAAATGTGAAAATATGAAGATAATGGATAAAAGGACTCTAAAGATAGCAGAATTAAATGAAAAATGAAATTTTTCTGGAGAGCAAACCATACTAAAATATTCTGTTGACTTCATGCAATTCTTGAAAGCCTTTGAATACCCAACTGAAAAATTAGTGTAATCATTTTGTGATTCATGTGGATATACAACACAGTTATGTCTCGAGCCATTAAAATGAGATTAAAATTTGTGTGAGGTTCTTCAGTGCTTTTTGTGGCAGTGCTAACAGTATAAATTAAGGATTTAGCCTCATTCTGTCATATGTTACAACAAAGTTTGTTCTGTGGTTGTTGTGGTTGCTGAGGATCCTCGTGGCAGTTTCTGGAGAGCAGGTGTGTACTTTTAGCATGTAAGCTCTAAGTTTTCTTCAATCTGTCTGCTTTTATGCCCAGATGTATAAAACCTTGTAAGGTGTAATATGATGTGCATATTTCTTAGAAAGAAGCAAGTGTCATTTATGATGTGCTTATGCTTCTCAGAATAACTTAGCAAGAGGACAAATTCTGCTGATTACCTAAAGTCTTGATTCTGCCATTTAGATTTGCTGCAGATTGTACATTTGGTGTTTGAGAGAGAAATGCTGGAGTGCATTTTTCATCCTCTTTTCCTTATTTTTGATTTTGTCTTTCCTATGTCAGTTTTGCAACTAGCTTTCCAGAAGTTGACACTACATTAATCCCATGAGCTACTTTCCTGCTGGATAAAATTTTAAAGTAGAAAAGATGTAAGGCTGGTGTGTGGGCCAGGAAGCATCAAAGCATGGTTAGCATTTCATGCTCAAGCTTAGCATTTGCAAAGCTGTCAAAACAAACAGTCAGGAAAATACAAATAATGGTCATCCTACTTATTGAATGAAAATTTAATTCCAAATTGCCTTTGTTTAAATCAGCTGCTTACACTTGGTCTCCTCAGCTCACCAAGGATTCTGTTAACTAACATATTTCAAAATCAAAACTGCCAAAAATACTGGCAGCTTTCATTAGCTGAGCAACATTTCCCACAACACCACTGTGATCCGTTTAAGGCTCTTCGTTTCGGGGTGTGACACATTGCCTGAATTCCACGGATTTATCCTGTATTCAGGGACATTAGTGATGCCCAGTGTGCAACCCCCAGTGGGTCTTTCTGAGACAGAGCAGGAAGAGAGGGGGTGGCAAGAGAGCACTAGAGGGAACTGAGTGGCCAAACATTGCTTGGGCTCCAACTGTGATGCTTGATATTTTGCTTTTGATTCTTTTGCAATGTTTGTGTGAGAAGCTTGGTTGTCAAGAGCCAGCTGAGTAAACACCCTCCCACTGCCCCCCAAGCCCCTGTGGATGAAGGTGCAAGCTAACCAAATTCAACTGGCTGCTGTCTCAAGGGTAAAAGTACTGGACGGGTTTTACAAGGTGCTGCAACTGATACCATTTCCTGACAGGTTTGGGCTCTGCTCACAAATGTGCAAATGAATGTTTATCTGGCACTCCTTGTAATCCTGTGTTTCCCAAAATTTAATTTTTGAAATGTATATTCTTTTGGTATTTTTGACTCTCTGTCCCAGATCAACAGATCAACGTCCTTTGAAGGTGGTACTAAAAAGACCATGACTTTGAGTGCTCTGAACAAAAGTGATGAAATTAAGAATGAAATAAAATTAAGTCATGTTAAATTTAGGAAAAACATCATGCTGAAATTCAGATTCATTAGACTCTGCAAGTACCACAAAGAGAAGTTGATGGAGCTGATTTGCTAAGGTCAGTTAAAAGAAATCTGGAAATAAATATTGGAGAATATGCTATAGAGACAGAGTAGTGCATCAGCCAAGAGCTGGATTTCATTAATATTTTTCCTCTAAGATTAAGGTACGTGAGAATGAATGGTTGAGGTTTGAAAAATTTTCCTTGTTAGGTTTGTTTTGTCTTGAGTTCCAATTTCTGTAATGGAAGAAAGGATGGTCCAGTTTAGTGCAGCAGGTTCAGTCTGCTCCTTTTAGTTCTGGAGCATCTCTACCAGCTCTTGATTTGTACACAGGCTGGCAGCCCATTTGTGAAGCATCACTGCCAGCCTTTGCAAAAATGAGCAATGATATATTATTTAAATATTCTGGGGTTTTTTTGAACAGTCTCATTGCATTACACAGTAAGATAGGAAGATAGGAGTTATGTTTTGGGGGTTTTTTTGGTTATTTTTTTTTTGTTTTTTTTTAATTTTTTTTTTTTTGATAATGTTCTTAAAAAGGCAACTTAGATTAGAATTTGGAAGTGGAGTGTTGGGTCAGAACCCCATCAGGGCTTTGAGAAAACCTGTGTCTCTATGTAGATCTTTGGTTTGTGACTGCATAGCTCAGCCTTGAGCTCTTCGCTGAAGTAAATGATGTCACATTTGATCGTACTTTGGAATAAGTGAAGGGTTTTTTGTTTTTTTTTTTCTCCAGAATCCAAAATCTCTGTCAGTTCTATATTTGCAGGGCATGCTTCTTTTACTGTTTACTCTCCTTGCCTTTATTGGTCTCAGCTGCTACTGTACAGCAATCAATATAATATAGGGTACAGAGAACAGGCTATTTTTCAATAGGAAAAGGGAATTGCTACATTTTTCAATAGGAAAAGGGAATCTTCTCCATACTGAGAGCTGAAGAAGCTGTTGAAACCTTTTGGCTGACCATCTGTAAATTTGAATAAATGCATATTGGGGTAAGCTGGTATTTTTGTGAAGCATTTGTTCTGCCCAAATCAGGGAGGTGCTGCTGTTTGAACTAACTCAGAGCAAAACTCAGTTCAGTCAACTTCAAAATTGTCTTTTGTCCTTTTGAGACTCCCATCCCACTGCAGCTCTATCAGAACCAACACAGCAAGCACATGGATGCTCCCTGTCTTTTTCAGCTGGGCTCTTGTATAATGCTGCCAGTTCTCTGGGACACTTCCAAGGAGCTGCAGCTTACCAAGAGACTGCCCAGAGGAGCATGGAGTTTTGATTTATTTTATGTTCCAAAAAAGCCTCCGTGTAATCCTGCCTCACCCTGCCCTTCCCACAGGAATGACAAGGGGAGAATTCCAATATCTAGATTGATTACTACTTGTTGGTGTAACAGTGTTCAATTTTGCCTTTCAGTTCACCTTCCCCAACATTCCTTTCCAGGTGGACTTTGTCCTCTGGTACTGGGGAAACAAAAATGTGTGCTTCTTCAAACCACCCCTATATTATTAAGATTCAGAAAGATGTTTGCTGATGTATTCAGTAGGAGAGGAAACTGCTACCTCACAGAAAAGTTTCCCTGTTATAAATGTTAATTGTTTTAAGCACTCTGGAGTTTTCTGTGACCTCTAGGCTATTTTTTTTTAAATGATTGTTGATACAATCTCTCAGAAGAAAGGGAGAAAAGAAATACTTTCTTGGCCTAGTTTCAGGTAAGCTGTGGTTCAAGTGGACCAATTACACATAAAAGAGCAGCAACTTTTGTAAAGCTTCATTTGAATCCCAAAGGGGAAAAATGATAGAAAATCAATTAACTTTCCACATGAAAAAATAGCTCATATTGCAAAGCTTTCTTTGCATAGTTTTCTGATTATGTTTGGAAGCAAATTGCCTTGATTATACCTTTGACGGGAAGGAAAGTATTTTAATTAATTTAATACATACTATAGCAGTGCTAAATTGTATCATGGAACAATTAAGTGGGCCTACACTGATATTTTTGCCATGTTGAAAATGGATATTGCTCACTTAGTGAGTCATGCTCTTGCTGGGCTGACGCAATTATCCATTGTGACAGAAAAGTTATTAGGACCCTTTATAGAGGGGAGAGGCTGAATGGAGGAAACAAAAAGCCCATTTCAGTGGAGAGTCAGTGAAAATCAGAGCCTGTACCCCCACTGGGGGCCAAACCCAAACCCTCAAGCCCTTAGACAGCCCCTACTTTGGGAATGTTCAGGCTTCAGATAGATTTTCCATTGGTCTTGGGCTGAAATGAGGAGTGGAAGTGATTGTCTGTTGGTCATGTGTTAAAATCCATGTGCAGCTAAGAACAATTGATAGCAAATTTGTAGTAGCATCTAGAGTAGTTGCTGCACTAGCTGCTTCTGAAACCAATTTTTGCCTCAAGCTGAAAACAATTACATTTGTTGTGTTTGCTGAGAATAGTATTTTTAAATGACAATTTTAATTGAAATGTTCTAGATATGACAAGAAACAACACGGTTGATTTTTTTTTTTTTTTTTGCAAATCATGCATGTTCTTATAATAGTGTTACATTATATTGTTGAAAGAAAGTAACATTAGGGATCTTCCTGATATGTCTGTTTGATATTGGACATGTTCTTGTCTTGCTGAACTGGTACAACTGGGTCACATCACTTTCCCTGATGGATCTTGCCTGCTGGAAATGTATTTGCCTGCATCCTGCTTTTCATGCTGAGGTGTGCCAGGTCTTTTCTGGTGAGTTGTAGAATCAAATATCCAAGAGCTGAGTAATAAAGAAAAGACTCCATTACCAGAGGATGTCTCATGGATTAACTCATAACTGTCTAAACTCAGAGAAAATATTGTCACAGATTTTTCTAATGTCTCAAGGCCATAAACAATGAGAAATAAAAAGCTGTACAAAAGATGAACAATACTGTAATTGCACATGCTCTGATCTTTCTAGGTGCTTAGAGAAGGTCCAGCTGATGAGGGATTTGTTTATAGAAGGAAGATACTAACTATGGTTATGGAAAGACTTCAGATGGGATAGGAAGCTTTCTAGCAGCAGGGTGAAGGCGAATCTCTACTGAAAATGAATTTCAGACATGCAAAATTGTGGCTGTGAGCACTATACCACAGGACTGGTAAGTTCTGGTAAGTTCTGCATTATTTACAGATTTAACTTAGTTAGAAGTTTTCAATTCCATGATTAACATTTTGAATTGTGACAGAATTGGGCTGGAAAACAAGCAAGGAGTGCTGTCAGATGTGCTTTCTAGTCTTGTGTACCAATAAAAATATTTAGTGTTGACCAGAAAGGCAAAGCCAGGAAGCAGAAAGGCTGCATGACACACCTGGCATTGGGTAGAGAGATGCATTTTGTGCTGGTTAATTCAGTAAAGATTCACTTCCTCCAGGATACATTTCAGATTTGCTTGTGGCTCACTGAGGGTGTCCACAGGGTGAAAGGTTCAGCTCAGTACCTGCCCCTTCCTGGTTCCAGCAGGTTTGCTGCCTGTTTTCTGGACCAGCTGAGGGCTGTGGCTTCAGTGACCTTGACTGTGGTGGTTAGCCTTTTTGACTGTGTGTGGTCAGGAAATGTGTCCATTTATAAATGTATATAATATATACAATCATATATTTGCTTTTTCCAACTGTGGCCCTCCACCTTCCCAACAACTGAGATTATGATACAAAAAAAAAATCTTGTTTCTTCTTCATTATTTAAATTTGCCTTTCCTACCATAACAGACACCATGCATTTATGTGCTTCTTCAGTTCTCCCAAGTGAAAAATACCAAAACCATAGCATGCCGTCACTCTACTGTAGCTTGATTGCACTATGGTTCTGTGTTTAATGTTCAGACTTTTTAATTTTTTTTTTTGTTGAAAGGCAAAGATAGATTGTTTGTGAATTCTATTAGTGCTGAGAACAGCATCACACTTACACAAGACCTAGCCCCTCTGAAAAAGAGCAAGGTTGTGTCAAAGGTGATTGAAAATGCCACTGATCCTGAAAGGCAATCAGGTATGGCTAATCATTCCCAGAGTAACTGGAATGTGATCCTCACTGGATTACTCTAGGAAAGATGCTGCTTGGCAGCTTCAGCAAAAATGTTAAAGAACTACGGTATTTTTAGAAATACCACTCCCTCCTGATCTATTTCAGTTCTTGAATTTTCCACTTAAGCCTGGGATCATTAATTCCTAATGCAATTCGTGTGCCCCATGAGAACAACAGAGCAGTGGGAGACTCCCAAGTGTGCTGCCTGCTGGCTGACCCTGTAAAGAGGCAGGTGGCTGATGGGCAATGCTCCAGACAGTTTCCCAGTGCCTAAATCCACAGTAAACCAAAAATTTGTGTTGGGGAGAAATTACTTACCATTTTTTTTTTCTTTTTCTCTAAAGTAACACAGAGAGGAGTTTGTTCTATTTTTGTTTGTTCTCTATTGTTCTCTGTGCAGAGCACATGGTGGCAATGTTGCACTGCTCCTGAGCAGCTCTCCTGTGGCACTTACCCAGCCCATATTCATTTACTGTGCAATAAATAGATAGATGCAGTAGAGTGCTGCTTTACCCAGGGAATATTATACTTGTACGTGGTAGCACTGATTGTGTTTTCGGGTAAAATAAAGAGTAAGGTACAGGAAAAATAATTTTTCTTCCTTTCTTTTTATCACTTCTGTATTATTTGCATCCATCCTAGGCACAGAGATACAGCTTAAGTTTTGCAGAAGTAATGTAGCTGATATTGGAGAAAGATATGACAATTTAGTTTCGTTCCATAAACCAAGTAGACCTGTCTTAGAGGAGCACTTAGGATAATAAAACCCTCTACCCATCACACTCACAGAGAAATCAGAAACTGAAGGTTTCTCGCTTTCAAAAGAAGGTTTCACTATTTAAACAAGCTAGCCATGAACTCTTTCTTTGAAAAACAGCTCTCGCCTAAATATCAGCTTTCCTGAATGTCTTCAAAGCAGAAGGAAACTTTTCCATAGGTGGAGAAATTCCAGGCACATGTGAATTCCTGTGTTCAGTGGCCATGGATGGCTCTTGGCACAATCCCCTGGGAGCCTGTGTGGTTTGGCTGAACTTTTCAGTGTTCACTGCAGCAGAGCAGCCAAGGGTTCATGTACCCCTGGCTTTCTTCTCTGTTCAGCCTGCCATCTTCAGAGGCAGCCCGAGTAGGAGAGTGCTTGCATTACAAAGGCAACACTGCTGAGTATTTCAGGTCTCTGGGGCTCTTCGCTTTCATATTTGTCCTGCTTTAGGAGTGCTGTTGGAGCTCTAGCCACTCAGTTCCCCAGCCATGCTCTTGCCTGGTGTTCCTCTGCTTTTAATGGTCTCTGTGCCCTGCAAGACAAATCTTTCACTGTGCCTGGCATGGATAATCTGATTTCCATCCACCAACACAAGATGAGTGAGATTTTTTCTTTCCTACTCTTTTAGATCTAGACACAGTATCAGCCACTGCCTGGTTATTCTAATTCTCCTTATAGAGTCTGGATTCAACTCTAGATCTTGCTGGCAGGAGCAATGAAGCCAGCTGGTATCCCCAGACTATTTCCACACTGCTTTCTTGCTCTCTGAGTGGGACAGGCCAAGGGGAGAAACAAAACTGCAACATGTCAAGATGCCTTCTTATAGAGCAAGAAGGAAAATACAGGTTATTTCAGCTATAATACCTTGCTTTGTTCCCATCTCCTGATTCTATTAGACACAACTGAAAACTGAAATATAAAAAAGCAAATGTCAAAGTGTGGGAGCGAGCGCTTCAAGTGAGCCACTCTCAACCAACTGCTTAGACTGAATTGCTGGGAGACAAGTGCATTAAAACTGGTTGGTACAGACTGATTTTTGTGAGCAACACATATTCACAAAGACCAGCAAAATCTAACTATTTGGAATTAAACAAGAATTTTTATCATGTTGCTGTTAAGGTTACTGTAAATACAGAAACATCTAAACCCATTGAAAATATGAAGTAACTGATGCAGCAATAGCAGAGAAATGAATGGTGGGGTTTTTTCAGTGTCTAAGACCTCTTTTAGGTGTACATTTCCAGGATGAAGATCATGAGTTGTACAATTCTATGTCTTCTTTATTTATTGACAAGAGAGATAGCTTAAGTGGTAGTGGAAAAACTGAAGTGGAAATTGGCCAGCAACTGCTGATCAGGATTTTGGTATGTGTTGCCTCTCCCTGCATCCAAAAACCAAGATGGAGACCTTCAGAAATGTATTGAGGGAGAAAACTTAAATGCCATACAATTATTTTTCAGATGTCTAACATAGCCCATATGTTATGATCATGATTTCTACTGTCAATATTTTTTAGAAAGACAAATAAATAAGAAAAAATAGCCATGGTAATGAATTTTCTCGGAATGTGTTGTCCTCGAGTGATTCAGCACAGTTCCTGATCTTTCAATCCTGTTACTCACCCTCCCTGTGTTGCTGGTGAAGCTTCTTGCCAATCACCATGTTCCCTTCCTCAGAAATGCTATGATAGCTCCCATTCCCAGCGTTCATTTCAGTTCAGTTCATTTCTCCCTATTCAGCCTCTGCCAAGTCCCCACTTGCCCAACACCTGTCAATGGTGTGTCAGGGTTGTTCTACTTTGTGTGATTTTCTGTGCTCTTTGCTTTACAGCCCACACTGCTGGAGATTAACAATGCAGAGAAATTTCATTAGGAGCCCTTGGCCCAGCTGCCTGCAGTCACAAGGCAAAGAAATGAACCACTCTGTTTCCCTCAGAGATTTAGTTTACCTTCATCTCTCTGTTTTGGTTTTAAATTGAGCTTGAAAATGACAGAAACAGACTCAAACATTGCTTGTAAGAAAATGATAAATTCCTTTTGTAAAAATTGTCATCTGTGAGGCGCAGAGAAATAGCTAAGCTAAACATTTGTAATTTAGAAAGAAGGATATTAAGATCCTTTAAAAAAAAATCTCACTGTTTTTTTCTTGTTTTCTCACACAGAAGTAAAATGTCTGTTTGCTAATCTCAAACAAGTGCTAAAAGCCCGAGCATTTGCCAGTTGCTCTAAAAAAATTGTGCTTTTGCCACTCTGTATTAATGGCAGGATGATCTTCTGCAGCATCTTCTGCCAATCTTTTAAAAAAGCCAGTACAAGTGTCGTTTTTGCAGTCGAGGCCTTAAGTCCCTGGGAGTCTCAGCAGGGCTTCATTGGTGTGCAGATTTATTTCCACTGAGCAGCCAGCAGCATTTCAGCCAGGGAAAGATGCTGAAGAGAAATGCAGCAGCTCTAGATAGTAAAGGCAGATACTGTAGAGTACTGACTGAGGGCTAGAAAGTTACAGAGATTGTGATATTTAATGCTCATAGCTAGTTCAGAGATGATGTATCTTTACTCTCCTACCCTGATAATATTTTACTTGGTCAAGGTTTTATGATAACAAGCAACAAACTACATAGTACATCATATATTTTCTCTTCTGCAGGAGCAGCACATGGAAAAAGTGTGAGCATTACATTTACATGTTGAAATATCAGTCCTGCTTCCTGAAGTGCATAATAGAAGGGATTTAATGTGTGGGTTTCAGATGTAATATAAACTCCTTTGGAGGCAAAACCACAGAGCAGTTCAGACAGGACCATGGAAATACAACTGTCCAGCCTGCCCAGCAACCAAACCAGTTTGTCCTCATAGGAAGTGACAGAGGCTAGAAAATGGTAAGTGGGGACAGTGGCTCTGCTCTCCTGGTTATCTCACTTTATTCCTCTCTACTCCCCTGCAGCCACTGGGCAATCTGTTTTGCAGCAAACACCATTTGAGGCTGCATTGTCTTTGGGGAACTTCCTTTTCATGTTTTATTTCTCAGTGGAAGCTACTTGTTTGGGGTGGTCTGGGCATCTGCAGCAGAATCAGAGAGCTGCAAGATGCTTGACATATATCCCAACATCTTCCATGCTGCTCTATGACAGATGTTGTGTCCAGTCATATTAACCTATTATCTTGAAAATAAGTTCCTATTAAAGAAAATGCATTCTTCCCCCTCCCGACTTCAAAAATCTGTTCTAGTGTGCTATTGAGGTCAGAGTAGTGAACCAGTCATAGCTCACATAGTAATTTTTACCCCTTCCATGAAGGTATTATCTTTCTGTTTGCAGACATATAATATTTTCCAAATTGAAAGTTTATTAAAAATCCTTACTGCTCAGCTTGTGACTCAATCTGTTTTGTCTCTTGCCATTCAGGGATTAAGTGTATCTGGTTCACTTCACTGCAATCACTGGGGATTTGTTTCTTCCCCAGCAGTGTTATTTTGAGATTCTCAGTTCCAGGAGCAATCATGCTTTTGCCCTCATGTTCAACATTGTTGTTGCTACTGAAAAAAGAAATTAGGTTTCACTCTGTGGGCTAAAACACCAGTGTTTTTGATCTCCCTGCCAGATTCCTTGCCTACTAAGTGATGATCCCATTTTTTTCTTTAATTAATATCTGTGGTGCAATAGAATGTGTCTGATAGTGTAATTTACTGGTGGCAATGCCAGGAAGTGCTTTAAATGTAGAAAAGGGCCAGAACACCACCCAGAGAACAATGTTGTCAGAGGACAATGTCTTCCCTTGAAAATAGAATCATCCTGAATTTGATGAAATTCAGAAATATAGAGGGAAAGGAAGTTCACATGAGGAGGGATTTGCCAGTACCCAGCTCTCCTGGGGATTCACCAGACTTCTGTTAAGAATGGGGACTTTGACATTAGCAACAAAACAGAAATTTAGCCCAGCTTGAAGTCAAGTCTTCTATCCTGTCCCTTTAAAATGTAGGCTTCCTTAACAAATAACATATTGGAGAAGAACAAAGAAATAATGTATTTTTCTCCATGATAATATAAACACACTTATCTGTTAATTTAATTTATTAATAGCTTGTCGGTGTCTTTGCAATAGGAGATTTTTGCAGTTCCAAACACTTGAAAAACAGAAAGAAAAGTCTATTGTCTCAGTTTTTTGTTTTCTTTAAATGTTATCTCTGAAGGCACATGTATTTGCTTGAAAATAATTGCAAATGGCATTACTCTGATTTAAGCCCATGTGTCACCTGAATTTCAGGGGTAAGGGCTCTTAAATTGCTGGTAAACTCCAGCCTAGAAATGCTCTGGTCTTTTCAGTTCCGAAAACATATTTCATAAACAGCATTTCCCTTCTAGCCTGCAGCAACAAGATTTGACATTTATATATTGCCCTGCACATACATCACACAATATTGCCAGATTCTTTATGATTAACTGAAATAATTGACTTCTGAGATAAAAATAAATTTATGTGGGAGAATCCACAGAAGCAAATGATATTTCGATTGTATTCCAAAGCTGAACCCAGAAAGGGAGGAAATAGATCTTTGCTAAGGACAGGAATTCCTCCAGGGAAGCAAGTGTAAGGAAAGTCACTGCTTCAATGCTGGTGAGGAGCAAGGGCATGCCAAATTTATCCCACACCTTATATATCATATATATCATATATATCATATATATATATATATATATATATAATCAGAGAAAGCAGGAAAATACAGAGCAGACATCAAGGGGGTCACAGCAGGTAAGTAGCATTCTCCAGCTTGGCAAGAGGTCTTCTGCCCTTAGGAAGGACTGGCTCTTCATTGTTTTTTGGTCTAGACTTTCACTGCTCAGTTATTGAACTTAGCAGAATCACTCTATGCTACATTGGTCTTAATACATCTCCCTTGCAGATGTATTCCTGGAACTGAAAAAAAAAAAAAAAAAAAAAAAAAAAAAAAAGGCTTGAAAATATGCAGTGGATGTGAACATCAACAAACTTACATCCAAAACTACAGCTCTCCCATGACATTCTTTTACTTCCTGGTGTGTTGGAGGGGTTTTTGTTACTGTTATACAACTTGATTCCACAATGAGAGCTTTGAGCACCACTCCTAGCAAACACTTCAAACTTGTTTTGAAACCACCTGAGCATCTCTGGGCTCACAACTGCAGATTTCTACAAGAGCCAGACTCATTCTCTGTTTTTGTGGGAATTCGACAATGTGGGAAACATAAACAGCAGCCTTCAGACAGAGGTGCAAGGGTAGCACACAAGAACTCAGACAGGAGAGCAGCCATTTGAACATTAAGAATATCTCAGATCTTATTGCAGCTATGATGAGAAGAAAAGGCTTTTGTTGGTGTCTGGAAGACTTTATGGCTTTGCTTGCAGCTATTCCCTTTTACCACTGTATGCCTGAATGAAAGTGTCAGGATTAGTGCAGTTTTCTTGTTTGCTTGATGACAGAAGGGTTTCAAATTAGCCAGAAAATAACTTTTGTTGGATAATTTAATTTTCCCAGTGGAACATGGTGTGATTCTAGAAAATTTATCTTCCTGATGAGGACAAACCCTGAGATTCCCCAGCTTCAGAGTGACAATCAGTGAGGCTGGGGTGATTTGTATCCAGGCAGCGGTGTGCTGTGCCTCCAGTTTGAAGGGTAGGAAATGTCTATCTAACTATTGGGACCTCTTTGTTCGTTTCCTATTGCTGCTGCAGTTTGCAAGGAGTGACAGACACTGTGTGAACCCCCAGCTAGTTAGTTTTTCAGCTACAGAACTGAACTTCAGCAAAGAGAGATAAATAAGAATACTTCAAAACCTAAAGAAACCTGTTGTTCTTGTGTTAATAAAAGAAAACTGAACAAAGGAAGGAATAAGACAGGGAAGATTAAGTGACTCCTTATCTCATAGCACAGTGACATTTTCTTATCCTTCTTAGAATTCGTGACCAGGTCTAGGAGCTGTGTTAGTAAACTTATATATTAAAATTCCAACTACTTGCTGAACTTTAAAATATTTTCCCTAACGCTCATTAGATTGAAAAGAAATCTTCATTATTTCTCTATTTGTGAATGGCGTCCTTCTGTCAATGTTATTTTGTGAGGCAGCAGTAGCTGAGGCATTGCTTTACCTTTATTTATAGTGTTGGAAATACAGAGTTATACATACTACAAAGTAAGCAATAATTTATGACAAGGTGTGCAGTCTGCAAAATGTCATGTAGTTTGCAGAGATTAATGCATGAGCCAAGTGCAAATACATTAACTTAACCAACTATCTGGAAAGCAAGCTTAATGAAAGAGGGAAATGAATGCAAAATATGAAGAAAGAGGTGTTGTAGTGACAGAAAACACCATATAGCATATGTATTTAATATAGGGCCCCCTATGAATTGGTAGCTCATCTCTGAGTCAAGTACACCTGTACTTGTCTTGGTAGGGACAGTTGTATAAATCACAGCAGGCCAGTTATGCCTGACAATCAAAAACAGCACAGGAGGCTGAGATCAGCAAATCTCAGTCTGTTCCTGTGTTAGGGGTGTTGCACATCAAAGTGTAGGATTTCAAATTGAGTTCCTACCACATTTTAAATTGAGCATCCATGTCTCATCCTGCTAAGTCCCATTTCTGCAGTACAGATGAGTAGTAAAGGTAAAGCAACCCAGTGTCTTTGAGTCTGTCTGTGCATTCCTAATGAATTGCTGTGTGTTGTGATCTTTGGGAAAGGCACCCTTATCCCCTCAAGCATACGAATAAAACCATGACCACGACTTTTTTTCAATACTTATCTGTGGGCCATCCCCAAGTCAGCTTCAAAAGACTGTAGGTTTCTTGGTTGCACTTTAAGCCTGGTGGGTTTTCTGTGCCAACACCAGAATTTACACCGTAAAGCACTGACCTTCAAGTCAGGCTTTTTCTCTGCAGTCTTCCGTTGCCTTTTTGCTTGCCTTGCAGTTTGCTGTGGTTGGCACACACACATTTCAGCCTGTGCAGACACCAGCAGCCTTAGGCTTAATGGAGGCTGTCATAACCCCAAGAAATTCCACCATCAGAGACATAGACCTGCCATCTTACTTCCTTTTCCTATAGTGCCTGACTTCACCCCAAGACTTCTGCCTTCAAGTGCTCCCTCTTGCTAGGCTGCAGGAGAATCTAGGCTGTGTATGTCATGGTCACAGGCCCACAGCAGGCAGACTTTTATGTGAGAGCAGCAGAGGCATGAGAGTGGCTTGAAGACACAGGTTTAGAGGGAAGCATCCCTTCTGGCTGACCCCTCCTTCTGTCCTAGGAGCTGGGGCAGTCCTGTGTGCACTGCAGGCTCTGCTGCTACGGCTCCTGCAGCTCATTACAGACTGCCATGGGTGATAAAGATGACTAGCTATGTATTTATTCCTGCAGAGTGGGCTACATGGCGAAATTTAAGAGCCCCTCAATATATAGAAAGTCCAACAAGATGATTAGTGGGCCTTCCTAGCACCATGAATTTCTGGCTATAGATATATAACCATTAGGATCCTACTTTCTGTAGGCTGCACCATTAAATTTATGGGACTTGGCAGTCTGCAGAGGTAGCTGTCATTCCGTGAGACAGAACATATGCTGTCTGCTGCACTGAAATGCACCCTGCATTGTTCTGAAAGTCCTGGGAGTTCATGTGAGTCTGAAATAACTCATATGTTGAAAACATACCGTTATTTTAGGAGCAAGGAAAAATACAACACAGTCCTGTTTGACTTAGCTCCTCTCCGTTTGAATTTGGAGCAGAAATCATCAAACTGTAAGTGGAGGAAGTGATGTGAAGTCAAGAAATGATTCCTCACAGGGGCTTTGCTTATAGTTTTATTTAGAGAGTTTCTATTTAGAGTTAAGTCTTATACTTAGCCATTCAAATACAGCAGATAATATTCTCAAAAACCCTTTATGGAAAGAGTACCACAATGGCTGTGATAAAATAAAGATGTTCTTAACTTGCATATGAAAAAATAAAAGTATTAAATCTCACTAATCACTTAGACAGTGATTGTTCATGTTTCAGGAAACAATAGAGTTTTAAAATTTTGTATGCATAATTTGAAAAAAGCAAGAAATAGAAATATTTTCTATCTTAATTCCTTTTTTCAACTGACAATAGCTAGAATTTATGACAACAGGAACTATTTTCCATGTAACTAGAAGAAAAGTAATTGCTATATATGGAATAGGAGTGCATTTTACACTGGAAATTCTATATTTTTAGCAAAACATACCTTGGAAACCATTAACTAAAATGTCATATTTCTTAGTCATTAAAATGTGTGTGGTCTACTTTTTAATTAGCTTATTCATAATTTCCTTAGATAATTTCTTGGTTAATATGGTAAGAAAAAAAGAAGATATTCTAGTCCTTTTTTTATCCTTTCATAACACATGTCTATAGCATGCATTGAAAAATACATGAAATAAAGCTTTGCTGTTCTGTCTTTGCTTTGGGGCCTTAGAGGACATTAGTAAGGAACAGCAGTGGCTGCTAGATTGGCTTGCAGGTGGAGGAATCCCAGTCACCTTGGCTAATGTCAAACACTGGGTCTGAAGTTTATAACTAGCCCCCTTTTGGACCCAAGATTCAAGGAAGTCCCTTCAGTCAAAGTAATTTATAAATTATTTTTCTCTCCTCACAAATGAAAGAATTCTATATATCCTGCACTCACAGCTGGCACTACGTTCCTGCATCTCAAAAGTTTTTGTGCATCTTAGAGAAAAAGGTCATATTCCTCTTTAAATGCACTCTGAAGGCTACTTTTTGTAGGCTACTTCACTGTTAGAAAATTCATTAATTGGCTTTTTTGCTAACAATGCGTTCTCTCATGCCTTTTATTGTGCACGCTGACTGTTTCAATTGTATCTAATCATAATTTTCAAGCATTGTTCAAGCCACAAGGGAGAAACTGTACTGACAATAGTGCTAAGCGTTGTTTGCTTCTGACAATCTGGAGAGATTTGATGGTTCATTTCTTTTCCCCACAGTAACCTCATGATATTCATGCTGCCTGATAGTTCTATAAAGGAGAACATCCAAAAATACCTGCTTCTTCACTTTAAGTTGAGCCTGTTTATCTTGTTATTTCCTTTTGCAGCCTTCTCCTTGGAGTAATTCTTAACCTGTCTTTAAACTCCTTTCAGTTGTTATTGTATATAGCAGAGGCTCTTTGAGGAATCTGGGAATTATATATAAAGGGACTAGAGCCATATATATTTATGGATGAAAATCCATGACATATCTTTTATTAATTTATGCCTATTGATGTTCTGTTTGTTTAGTTTTGTCAAACAAACATGCCTTTTTTTAACTGAATTAATGCCTTTTTTTTAATTTAATGAATCCTGCTGTTTTTAATTATGCTGCATCCTTCCACTTGCTGTGTTTTTTCCTTTGTGTTTGGCTCAAGGGCTGTCCCAGAAGAGACTCACTGCTCAGCTGGGGATGCTGTGCTCCTGTCTCTGGAGACAGTGCTGGGAGAGTGTCTGTGGTGAGTAACACGACACCAATTCCTCTTTAGAACTGATCTGACTCCAGTTTATCAAACAACTGACCCCTTTTGATCCCTTTTTGGACAGACCCCTCTCATTGGTAGGGAGAGTGACAGAACTCTTCACCCACACTGGCCAAACCAGAGAGACATCAGGGAAAGTCCATCCCACAGAAAGAATCCAAAACGTTAAACATTTGTTACAAAAACACTGGCAATGTTTATGCTCAAACTGTGAGAACAGGCTTCCAGATCCAAAGCATCACTAAGAAGTAAAACTCAGCAACTCAGACACTGCAGTCCCGGGCACTAAAGCCAACCCCGGGCTGCAGGCAGGGCAGCAGGAAGACAAATGAAGCTGGGATGGGGAGGCACACTCAGAGGGAGGAGTGGGAATCCTGCCCTGAGACACTCCTGCAGTGCCTTGCTCCATAGTGTAGTGATGGAGCCACTCAGCCCTCTGGGGTGCTCAGACCCTCCTGTGCACCCGGGCAAGCTTCGCTGGAGGGACCCTGTTCGAGTTTGTTTGGAGGGTTTTCAGTTTTCCTTGCTGCTTATGAACCCTCAAAAGCCATATATTTATCCTCAGGGGACTTTCCTTGGGTCTCCCCTGGCACACAAGGGAGTTAGTGTAGTCTGAGGCTCCTGGGCCTGAAGTTTCTGAGTTTCTAGACTCAGTTTCTTCGTGATGTTTTGGTTTGGGAGGACCTGGTTCTCACAAGCTTGACATAAACATCTTGTTACAGCAACACTTGCAATATTTATGTCAAGCCTGTGAGAACCAGGTCCTCCCAAACCAAAACATCACGAAGAAACTGAGTCTAGAAACTCAGAAACTTCAGGCCCAGGAGCCTCAGACTACAAGTTAGGAGGAAGAGAGCCATCTGGATCAAAGAGCTCCTCTTCAAAATAAGGCCACAGGGACATAGTAACAAACCCAGCTATGTACGAGCTCTGTATCTGCATTAATGAGTAAAGACAGAGCTTAACGAGTGCAATTTAAAGACCCATTAGGCATTTCTATGTGGCAGATTTTGGAACAGCCTCTGGGTTTGGTTATATAGTAACACTTTTTGCTTGTGATGTCCATTTGCTTCTTACATGATTTGTGAATTTAGATGTCATTCATAGAGGTGACATTAACAATTAATTTCTTTTATCCTCTGCTGCTCAGTAAATGCATTGTGATTTTTCCAAATTTAATCAACAAAAAAATAATACAGCTAAACTAGTTCTGCTGATTTTCTGATGTATATGTTTTTGATCTAATTATGTTTAACTATATCCATTATAAACTGAATCATCATCTACAATTGCATCTTTGCACTCTAGACCTGCATAGTATTTATTCCACAATTTATGGTTCATGTGAATTTTGATATGTAGTTATCCACTAGTTCCTTCTGTTTCTTGAGGAATGATAGTGAAAAATACCAGAAGAGAACTTTATTTCAAGAATTTTTATTTCAATTATCTCTCTTTCGTCTGCTAAGAAAAAGGAAAACTGCTTCAGGTAAATATTTTATTACTTGATCCCTTCAATTCCTGTAAAATCAATCTCTGAGAGATAACTATATACCTCAGTCCTTTTTGTTTCTGTTCCAATATATCCAGGGTACCAATACTGTCTCTATTCCTTCCACTTAGGTTCAGAACTTTTCTTTCATGTCCTTTATCTTATAGCCAGAAATGGAGCCATATTCCTTTATTATTTTGAATAGTTCTCAGATTGATTTTGAGGGGATTGAAATATCCTATAAAGCAGCATCCACATGAAAAGGAAATTTTATGAATGACATTTCCTAGTTTTACTGCCCTTGTTTTTTCTTCCTCTCTCTTAGACTATCAGTGGTTCTGCTGACATGATAAAAGGTGCCAACAGATATCCCACTGTGGATAGGGCTCTGCATAAATAACTGGGCTGTGTGTGAAATGTCCCTGCTCTTCCTTTCATCATCCTCCTTCCCTCCAAACAAAATACTATGGAGCAAAACATCACGGGTGCCGGGAGTTATGTTTTTGAAAGACAGTAGAGATAATAGAGGAAACTAGGTTTTCCATATGGATGAAACATGAGGTGTATGGAAGGGGATGACCTTCTCTACAATCTCCAAATTGGAGAAAGAAAGTCAGAGCCAGAGGGGAGAAATCTTAATCTCAGAAGATCCCCTGGGAAAGATATTTTGTGTTTATCCTGCACAAGCGGGTGGAAAAGTGTGTTGATTCACCACTCTTGTTTGCTACAGGATTCTTTCCTCTTTTTGGACTGAAGCCAGCTCTGCAACTAGCTAAAAATCTGCACTTTCAAGGACACACAAAAAAAATATGGAAGTTCTGCTATTTTCAAAAAGGGTTCACAGCCTGCAGAAGATCCATGATTTCAGTCTAATGTATATCTCTATTTTTCTCTCTCTTTCCAAATATTACAGAAACCACTGCAGAATCTTTCTGTCTCAAGAAGAAATCAGGCAGTCATGAATAAGGACACAGAGTTTGGGTCAAGTAGGTGTCAGGACATCTGGTTTCTTACATGTTTTATAATACTTTATGGTACAATGTTCTTTTATGTAAGGGTGCAAAGGAAATGCTTATGACATGACTTTTGAATGCTGTGATGTTCCACAGTGTATCACAATTACTGCAAAACTTCTGGCTAAATAATCAAGACCTTAGAATTTTTCATATCATGTCTCTTGTGTGATGGCTTATCTGGTAGAACAGATAGATACATAAATCATGAACAGAAATGGAAACCACTGAAATTATATTCTCACAAGGCTATTGATGAGTTGCCCCAGTCCCTTAATCATCTCTGTTGCCCTCCACTGCACACAGGAGCTCCTTGTCCTGAGGAGCCCAGAACAGGACCCAGCCCTGCAGGTGTGCCTCCCTGCCAGGGCTGAGCACAGGGGCTGGATCATTTCCCTTGACCTGCTGGCACTGCTCCTCTGATGCACCCAGGATCCCACTGGCCTTCTTGGCCACGAGGGCACTGCTGCCCATGGACAGCTGGTTTTCCACCAGGGACCCAGGTCCTTCTCCACAGAGCTGCTTCCCAAGAGCCCAGCCCCTGTGCTGCTGCAGGGGTTAGTCCTTCCCAGGAGCAGGACCCTGCACTTGCCTTGGCTGAATTTCAGGTGGTTTTTCTCTGTCCATGGGTCATAAGCAACAGTGTTTATCAGACACACTCTTTTAGATGCAGTGGTGACAGCCTATGTCGAAGAGCCCATTTTTCACTCACAGACTGCTTGGAGTGAAACTTATTTCAAAAGGAAAAGCCTGGATTGGAGCAAGCTGCATGGGCTGCATACACAGTAATACACACATCGATGGAGTGACAATCCATGCTTTTAGAAAACAGAGGGTCTCATGCATTAATTACAGTTGAGTGAAAGATGTGGTATTGGGTTTTACTAATCAGAGGTGGTTTGTTTCTCAGATTGTTCAGCAACTGTAACAGCCTTCTATCAGAGATTTAGGTACTTAGAAAGTTACTGTGTAACCCAGATTTGTCTTGTACTGTGTGGAAGCAAAGTGAAGTGAAGAGCAGAGCGAAGAGAAGAGAAGAGAAGAGAAGAGAAGAGAAGAGAAGAGAAGAGAAGAGAAGAGAAGAGAAGAGAAGAGAAGAGAAGAGAAGAGAAGAGAAGAGAAGAGAAGAGAAGAGAAGAGAAGAGAAGAGAAGAGAAGAGAAGAGAAGAGAAGAGAAGAGAAGAGAAGAGAAGAGAAGAGAAGAGAAGAGAAGAGAAGAGAAGAGAAGAGAAGAGAAGAGAAGAGAAGAGAAGAGAAGAGAAGAGAAGAGAAGAGAAGAGAAGAGAAGAGAAGAGAAGAGAAGAGAAGAGAAGAGAAGAGAAGAGAAGGAGAAGAACAAGGGAATAATGGAAAGGATAAAGGACACTTGTGAGCTGTTTTTTCAGTCATTGTCTCAGATCCAGATCTAACTTAAGAAAAAGGGAACATTCACAGAAATGGGACTTTTGGTAACTGTAAGTGTGGGCACAAAGCTGAATTGGAATGACTGAAATTCAGACCTTTTCCTTTCTGGAAAATAGTTACATTTGACATAGTCCAATGAAAGGCACAGTGATGTAAGGACAGATGGGTGTGAAGGCTGTGACAGAGTTGGTGGGTGGGTAGAGCAGATGGAGGGCTTCAGAGAAAAGTGTCACTGGGAAATGTCACTGATGGGTAGGGTTAGAGTGGAAATGTAATGTGCACAAAAACCAAACATGTGGGGTTTTGTGGCTTTGTCATCCAGTTTCCAGCTGATAAATTATATTTTGCACTCCTGCCCATCTCACTGTCCTGCCAAGGCCATTATGGTCCAAAGTAAGTGTATGAAAATAAGTGCTGTGTACTCTCTGATTCACAGTCAGCTCACTGGGACTGATTAACCATTTCCACAGAATTTTTTTCTGAAATCACAGAACATTCTGAGTTTGAAGGGACCCACAAGGATCATTAAGTCCCAGCTCTTAGGTGAATGGCCCATATGGGGATCAAGGCCAGTTGTTTATTAGCAGCATGTTTTAATTAACTGAGCTAATCTCAGTGTCTAAATGTTAAGCTCCCGGTCTCCAAATGAGAACAAAACATAGCAGGAGCAGCTGGGGGAGCTGAGATTTTTAGCTTGGAGAAAAGAAGGCTCAGGGATGACCTTATCACTCTACAACTACCTGAAAGGATATGGTAGACATGTGGGAGTTGGTCCCCTTTCTCAAATAATAAGTGGTAGAACAAGAGAAAATGGCTTCAAATTGCATGAGGAGAGGTTTAGAATAGCTATTAGGAAAAAAAACCCAACTCTTCACTGAAAGGGTGATCAGGCATTGGAACAGGCTTCTGAGGGAGGTGTTTGAGTCACCATCCCTGGGAATATTGAAAAACCATGTAGATGTGGCACTTAAGGACATAGTTTAGAGGTGGACTTGGCAGTGCTGCATAAATGGCTGGACTTGATGATCTTAAAGGATTCTGTGATGAAAATGATCCCATGAAGGTGCCATCCCAGCACCTGTCAAGCAGGCTTGGGAAATGAGAGTGAAGCCCTTGTGTGGGCTGAAGAGTGTAACCTGCTGTGTTGCCTTGGCAGCCACACTGAAGCCAAAAACAGCCGGGCAGTGAGATCCCCCTGCCCATTCCTCTGAGATCTGGCTCTGCAGGAAGGAAACCTTCCGAGGAGCAGGACAGCCTTTGTGCTGGCACCACCTTTGTACTGTGACGAGTGCCAAGGGACAGCCACAGGGGCAGAAACACTGCCAGCCTACAAAGAACTGTCTGAAAGGGAACTGTGCCCCACTTTCTAAAGACATCTGCTCCCTTTCTGGCTTGTTCTGTACTCAACAGGGAAAGTGTAACTGCGGAGAAGAGCTGGAGGGAGGGAGCGAGGAAGTGTCGGAAGGAAGGAAGTGTCGGAAGGAAGGAAGTGTTGTAAAGGAAGTGTGTTGTAAGGAAGGAAGTGTCGGAAGGAAGTGTCGGAAGGAAGGAAGGAAGTGTCGGAAGGAAGTGTCGGAAGGAAGAGGAAGGAAGTGTCGGAAGGAAGTGTCGGAAGGAAGTGTCGGAAGGAAGTGTCGGAAGGAAGTGTCGGAAGGAAGGAAGGAAGTGTCGGAAGGAAGGAAGTGTCGGAAGGAAGTGTCGGAAGGAAGTGTCGGAAGGAAGTGTCGGAAGGAAGTGTCGGAAGGAAGTGTCGGAAGGAAGGAAGGAAGGAAGGAAGGAAGGAAGGAAGGAAGGAAGGAAGGAAGGAAGGAAGGAAGGAAGGAAGGAAGGAAGGAAGGAAGGAAGGAAGGAAGGAAGGAAGGAAGGAAGGAAGGAAGGAAGGTCAGAAGGAAGTGTCGGAAGGAAGGAAGGAATGTTGAAGGAAGTTGGAAGGAAGTTGGAAGGAAGGAATGTCGGAAGGAAGGAGGAGGAGAGGAGGAAGGAGGAGGAGGGAGGGAGGAGGGAGGAGGAGGGAGGGAGGGAGGGAGGAGGAGGAGGAAGGAAGGAGAAGGAAGGAAGGAAGGAAGGAAGGAAGGAAGGAAGAAGGAAGGAAGGAAGGAAGAAGGAGGAAGGAAGGAAGGAAGGAAGGAGAAGGAAGGAGGAAGGAAGGAAGGAAGGAAGGAAGGAAGGAAGGAAGGAAGGAATGAAGAAGGAAGGAAGGAAGAAGGAAGGAAGGAAGAAGGAATAGTAGAAGGAAGTGTCGGAAGGAAGTTGGAAGAAGTGTGGAAGGAAATGTCGGAAGGATAGTGTCGAGAAGGAACTGCGGAAGGAATGTCGAAGAAGTGTCGGAAGGAAGTGTCGGAAGGATAGGTGGTAAATGGTAAGGAAGGAGAGGAAGGAAGGAAGGAGAAGGAAGGAAGGAAGGAAGGAGGAAGGAAGGAAGGAAGGAAGGAAGGAAGGAAGGAAGGAAGGAAGGAAGGAAGGAAGGAAGGAAGGAAGGAAGGAAGGAAGGAAGGAAGGAAGGAAGGAAGGAAGGAAGGAAGGAAGGTAGAAGGAAGTGTCGAAGGAAGGTCGGAAGTGAAGGAAGGAAGTGTTGGAAGGAAGTGTTGGAAGGAGGAAGTGTCGGAAGGAAGGGAAGTGTCGGAAGGGAGGGAGGGAGGGGAGGGAAGGAGGAGGAGGAGGAAGGAAGGAAGGAAGGAAGGAAGGAAGGAAGGAAGGAAGGAAGGAAGGAAGGAAGGAAGGAAGGAAGAAGGAAGGAAGGAAGGAAGGAAGGAAGGAAGGAAGGAAGGAAGGAAGGAAGGAAGGAAGGAAGGAAGGAAGGAAGGAAGGAAGGAAGGAAGGAAGGAAGGAAGGAAGGAAGGAAGGAAGGAAGGAAGGAAGGAAGGAAGGAAGGAAGGAAGGAAGGAAGGAAGGAAGGAAGGAAGAGGAAGGGAGGAGGAGGAAGGGAGGAAGGGAGGAAGGGAGGAAGGGAGGAAGGAAGGAAGGAAGGAAGGAAGGAAGGAAGGACATTTGCAGTGGAAAATCATTTGATCTGTTAAGTTTTTTCAGCGGGCAGGTAAGTTTCATACTTTTGAACCTAATGTTAGAGACTTGTCTTCCTAAATAAGCCCTCCTTGTACAACCTGGTGCAGTTAGTGCCTGAATTTATACACATAGTAAACCCTGACTTTGCTTCAGATAATAAAGTCACAGCACAAGGAATAATCCTAAGGTGGTGGCTAAATCTGGTTTATGGATGATCTGAGGGGAGGATTGGGAATGACCCCCCAAAAGGAGCAACTGGTTGTGACGATGAATGGCCTGGGAAAGCAGAAAATCAAGCATTCTTCCTGTTGATGAAGCATGCAAAGGTAGGAGCTAGGTCAACACAAAACCCTCTTGGCTTTCTACATAGCTTGCCTTTCCCGAAAGGGGCAGGATGAGAGCTGAAGCTGGGTAGTCTGAATTGACCTGTAGGGGTTATCTAGACATTCTGGATACCATGGTGTAACTTGACTTCCCTCCCTATACTGTGAATTGAAATCCCTAAATGTGCTGAGGAAGAACTTGAATATTATGAGCAAAGAAGGTGAGACAATAAATGGAAGAAGTATAACTGGGCTCAACACTTGCCATCAACAAATCTTGGCTGTGACTAGAAGCACCTATAAAATCTAGAAGCCAAATAGTTCTTTAACAGATAGAGTGGAAAAAAAATCCCCTTCAATAGAGTTGAGGAGGACATGAGATTAATTTTTAATTATAAATTTAGTTTTTCATCTGATTACTAATACAGCTTAATTTAACACAGCTTCTTAGGAAAAAAACAAGTGAAAAATGTGACTGTGGTAAGGGATAAAAGATATTCCCTGGGTAAGCAATATCAGGAAAACAAAAGAAAAGTAGTTGCTAATTAAGAATTGGCAGGGCAAAACTCAAATAAGTACTCAAAGTAAAAGGCAACCCTTGAAAAAACTAATAAAGCATAGAACATCTCTCTGGAAGCACAGTGGTGCTGTGAAGACACTAGTCCTGGTACTCATGGCACTCAAAATTGAGCTCTTGTGACTCTCTGGAGAGTGCCTGGCTGGAGAGTTCTGCCACAGAAACAGTACAAACCTTCTGATGCAGATGCAGTGAGAAATATTATGAGATATAACATCACTTTGTTATACCTGTCATAGTGCTATTTTAACAGACTGAATCCTGTATGTCACCTTAAAAGGAAGAAAGCCCTACAAAACATTCAACAAAAAAACTCAACCACCAAACAATGGATTTCTGCATAGGAAGGTGTCTGTAAAATGCCAAATTCACTGTGAGTTCATTACTCTTTGTGAGCCTTGCAAAATGACCTACTGAACATGGGGCAAATTTATGTTACACACCATTGCAAAAAAAGCAAAGGCATGTGAGCAGTGCATTGAGACCATGCTTAGAGCCAGCAGAATTCCTTCATCCAGTACTTTCATTTCAGAATGCCATGCATTTTGATTGCCAGGTTGATGCATTAGCTTTCCACGATGCAAGTGGAACTGGATGTGTCAAGGAACACAACTGTATTTTAACAGCAGTTAGGAGATCAGGATTAATAATAGGCTCATATCCCAGGACAGATTTACTCTGTTTAATTTTGGCTGTTGCATAGGACAGGTTAAGTCTAGATACATTATTAAGCAGATAAAGCAACTTTTTATGCAGTGCTTAGAAGAGCAACATCTGTTCCTGGCAGATTTGTCATCCTGCATAGACAAACCACATGTTTATCAAACTGCTCCTGAGCAGTCTTGTTAGCTAAAGGTGGGCTTTATTGATTAATTAATTAATTAATAAATAATAGAAGATATCAATAGGAAGTCAATTTTCAATCCTTCCAAAATTAAATACTTTATTTTTTCTCCTTTTCTCACCTAAAGTATCTTTTCTTTTTTTTTTCCCTCCTTTTCTTTATCAAGGTGGTGAAGAGAGGGGAGAAAGAGGCAAAAAAAGAGATGAGAAGGGAGAGAGAAATCTCAATAAGAGCCCTGTAGTTAGAATTGTTTTCTGGGCTCAGCTTTTCCCTGACTGTGAAGGGACTCAGAACATTCCTTTTGCACAGGAGAATGAGGAAGCTGAGTGCCTGGCTCTGAGGTAACATCACTTACAAAATATCTTACACATGATCTGAAGCAGTGAAGCTGAATCAAAATTAGGTCTTTTCTGTGCCATCACATTGAATTAATATGCCCATATAGCTAAATCAAACTTTGTGGCAGAAGGCAGGGAGCAGCCAGCAGGCCAAAGTCCTGGAAGTTGGAAGAAGGGGCAGGATCTTGCTGCCCATGTGCTGTGCCTGCCTGGGTAATGAGCTCTGCAGTTTTGTCTGTTGTCCTCTCAAGTGCCCAGCACACTAGCAGATAGTTGAAGCGATTTTTTGGGAGAGAGGCATAATGCCTTTTCAACATATTTGTTCCCTAGATAACAGCAGTGAGTTTGTTGAGCTTGATCTTTCCCATGACAAAATTAATTTCTATCTGTTTTTCACACCTGAGCTGCTCATAAACTTAGAGGCCAAATTTGCTGCTCATAAGGAGGCCTGTTCTTTCTGAGTGCACAAGTATTTCCCATCTTCACACTGGCACTCAGGCACAGAGGACAGACAGCTTTAGTTTAGCCTATCCTTCACTTCTTATCTCTTTCAAGCTTATTAGCTATTCCTTAGCAGACACGAGGAGCCCTTCTATATTTCTGAGTATTTCCACGAAGCTGAAAGATGAATATTACTAGTGGCTTCATAAAATTCATGTCAGATTGTTGCTATGTTTTATTTGTCAGAGTTGCTGAGCTTGTGACATCCAGAGGGCTCAGAATATATCACTGGCTTCCCTGGGAGTGCAAAAAAAAGCTTTTGCCAAAATAGAGTGCCTACTGTCTCCTCTGCCTGCGCAGCCAACTTCTCTTTGATGCTGAGGGAGATGAAGACACATATCAGAAGGATGAACTGATGCCCTACAAGTTTATAAGGCCTGGGGTCAAAGATAAAAAAGCATCAGAAGGCACCAAGTTGTAAACAAACAAACACTATCTGTCTCGAATTTCAGCATACATTGAGCTGTGTGCTTCGCTCTGTGATAAAGAATAGAAAAACCAAAAAGATAAATTTGTGTTGAAGCTACTGTGCTATTTATAAAACATGTGATTTAGAATATGCATATAAAGTATGAATTCGTATACATAGCAAAACCACATACCACTAAACCAGGCAATTTTGAAACATATTCTGAGAGTAAATTTTATTTTTTAGTAACAAAAACACGCGTCTGTGATGGTAATACAATTTCAATACTTAGGCTTCTGGGAATAAAGGGTGAAAATTTGAGCTGCAGTGGAGTTCTCAGAGACGTGTTTCCTAAAATCTAAGGTGACTTATCCAGGCTTGTGGTGCATAATAGGAAGTGTTACCTAGTGATTTGGCATGCACCTGTATTTACATGGTTAGTTAGAGCTCTAAAAAGCTCTTTACTGTGGCAGTGCCCTGCATTCCTGAATGTGTGGGTTGAGTACTGAGAAAGAAAGTCTTCCAAAATGCCTTACCACTTTTGAAAAGCACATCATTTGGCCTTCTTGCAAGAAGCATAGCGTCTTCTTGTCACAGGATATTACAAAGTTATGACTTCATTATATTTTGTTTCTAAAGCCAATTTAAACACACAAAACACAGAAGTCCTTTTGCTTCTGCCTTGTTTTATTACCCTGCTGTTTGCAGAGAGTTTACAGCAGTGTCATTGGTCCTTATTTCTACTCATGTACCCTGCATTATTCATGTGCTGTGTCTTATTCATTAAAGCAGGACTCTTTGAAGTTTAGAGTGGCTCAGCTTCTCTGTGGACTTCTAAGAATCCAAAAAAGAAAAAAATTATATGGAGCTCCCTCCTAAAATAGGAATCACAGGATTTGAAGAATGCCCTGGTTGCTATAAAACTTAAAATTTCATTTCTACAAACCTCAGGGACAAACTGCAAGGAGTAAATCCCATGACAGTATCCATTTAATGGTGTGTATTTCAAAGGCTACAGGACTGAGGTGAGAGAGAGGCACTCTGAGTGAGAGGGATGAGTGTGGAGAAATGGGAAGAACTTGGTAAAATTAAAGGACAAAAAGGTTCAATATTAATTACTCTGCAATAGAACTATTCAGAACTTGCATATCAAAGAATCAAATGTGAAAATGAATGGCTTTTAGGGAGAAAGATGGATGGATGATGGATGGATGGAAGAATGGATGGATGGAAGGATGGATGGATGGATGGATGGATGGATGGATGGATGGATGGATGGATGGATGGATGGATGGAAGATGGATGGATGATTGATGGATGGATGATGGATGGATGGATGGATGGATGGATGGCTGATGGATGGATGGATGGATGATGGATGGATGGATGGATGGATGGATGGATGGATGGATGGATGGATGGATGGAAGATGGATGGATGATGGATGGATGGATGGATGGATGGATGGATGGATGGACAATGGATGGATGGGTGATGGATGGATGGATTGATGGAGGAATGAATGATGGATGGATGGATGGATGGATGACAGATGGATGATGGATGGATCATGGATGGATAGATGATGGATGGATGATGGATGGATGGAAGATGGATGGATGGAAGGATGGATTGATGGATGGATGATGGATGGATGGATGGATGGATGGATGGATGGATGGATGGATGGATGGATGGATGGATGGATGGAGGATGGATGGATGGATGGATGGATGGATGGATGGATGGATGGATGGATGGATGGATGGAAGATGGATGGATGGATGGATGATGGATGATGGATGGATGGATGGATGGATGGATGGATGGATGGATGGATGGATGGATGGATGGTTGGATGGATGATGGATGGATGGATGTATGGCTGAGGTATGGATATATGGATGGATGGACGGATGGATGGATGAAGGGTGGATGGATGATGAATGGATGGATGAAAGATGGATGATGTATGAGTCTATGGATGTATCGATGGATGATGGAAAAATGGATGATGGATGGATGGATGGATGGAAGATGGATTGATGATGGATGGGTGGAGGAATGGATGGATGGATGATGGATGGATGATGGATGGGTGATGGATGGATTGATGGATGGATGGATGGATGGATGGAAGGATGGATGGATGGATGGATGGATGGATGGATGGATGGATGGATGGATGGATGGATGGATGGATGGATGACGGATGGATGACGGATGAATGACGGATGGAAGAATGACGGATGGATGGATGATGGATGGATGGTGAATGGATGATGGATGGATGATGGATGGATGGATTGATGGAAGAATGGGAGGGATGATGGATGATGGATGGATGGATGGATGGATGATGGATGGATGATGGATGGATGGATAGATGGATGGATGGAGATGGATTGATGATGGATGGATGGATGATGGATGGATGGATGGAGATGGATGGATGGTGGATGGATGGATGATGGATGGATGGATGATGGATGGATGGATGGATGTATGATGGATGGATGGATGGATGGATGGATGGATGGATGGATGGATGGATGGATGGATGGATGGATGGAGGAATGGATGGATGAATAAATGATGGATGGATGGATGGATGGATGGATGGATGGATGGATGGATGGATGGATGGATGGATGGATTGATGGAGGAATGGATGGATGAATAATGATGGATGGATGGATGGATGGATGGATGTATGATGGATGGATGGATGGATGGATGGAGATGATGGATGGATGGATGGTATGGGATGGATGGATGTGAATGGTGGATGGATTGGATGGATGGATGGATGATGGAATTGATGGATGGATGAGGATGATGTATGGATTATGGATGGATGGATGGATGATGGATATGATGGATGGATGATGGATGGATGGATGATGGAGGATGGATGAATAGGATGGATGGTGGATGGATGATGGATGGATGGATGGATGGATAATGGATTGGATAGGATGGATGGATGGATGGAAGATGGATGGATGGAAGATGGATGGATGATGGATGGAAGGATGGATGGATGTGGATGGATGGATGGATGGATGGATGGATGGATGGATGGATGGATGGATGATTGAGGATGGATGGATGATGGATGAATGGATGGATGGAGATGGATGGATGGATGGTTGGATGGGTGATTGATGATGGATGGATGGATGATGGATGGAAGGATGGATGGATGGATGGATTCATTGATGGAGATGGATGGATGGTCGATAGATGGATGAAAGATGGGTGATGTATGAGTCTATGGATGTTATGGATGGATGATGTAAGAAGGATGATGAATGTATGGATGAATGGAGGATGGATGGATCATGGATGGATGGATGAAGGATTGGTGGATGGATGATGGATGTTGGATCGATGGATGGATGGATGATGGATGGATGGATGGATGGATAGATGAATGGATGGATGGTGATGGATGGATGGATGGATGGATGGGATGGAGATGTGATGGATGATGGATGGGATGGTGATGGATGGATGGATGGATGATGATGGATGGAGTGGATGAGGTGGATTGGGGAGATGGATGGTGATGGATGTGATGGATGGATGGATGAATGATGGATGGAGTGGATGATGGATGGATGGATGATGGATGATGGATGTAGGATGGATGAAGATGATGTGATGATGATGATATGGTGATGATGATGGATGGATGGATGATGGATGGATGATGGATGGATGATGATGGATGGATGGATGGATGGATGGATGAGTTGGTGGATGGATGGATGATGGATGGTGAGGATGATGATGGATGGGTGGATGGATGGATGAGGATGGATGGATGATGATGGATGGAGAGATATGAAAGATGATGGATGGATGATGGATGGATGGATGGATGGTATGGATGAATGATGGTATGGATGATGATGGATGGATGGATGGATGGTGGAATGATGGATGATGGATGATGGATGATGGTGGATGATGGATGGATGGATGATGGGATGATGTGATGGATGGATGGATGGATGGATGGCATGGATGATGGATGGATGATGTGATGAATGATGGATGAGATGGATGATATGGTGTGGATGGATTGGATGGGATGATGGATTATGGATGAATGGATGGATGAATGGATGGATGGTGGATGATGGATGATGGGATGGATGATGTGGATGATGGATGGATGGATGGATGTTGGATGGATGGATGGATGGATGTATGTATGGAATGATGATTGATGATGATGATGATGGTGGATGGATGGTGGATGGATGGATGATGGATGATAGGTGGATAGGATGATGATGGTATGGATGATGGATGGATGGTGGATTGATGGATGGATGGATGGATGGATGGATGGATTTTTTGGATGGATGGATAGCAGCTTCGTTCATCCATGTTGACCCTGAATGTGCAAAGTTTATGTGAGATTTGTTTAATGTGTGTTTGGACTGATGTTGTACAGGGACAGCAGGGAAGTTTGCATAGACATGGGCCAGATAAAATGAGTCTTGCCAGATATTTAGGTGAGCAGCTTTCTATCACACAGAAAGTTTACTCAGGAGTCACCAGGCTTACAAAACTTAATCATGAGCAATTTTCTTTTGCCTTGAGAGAGAAGTCTGTGGAATGCTGGGCTGGTGCTTCCCCCAGCAGCTGCCCGCTCCAACCTTGTTGGCGGGCTTTGGGGCAGCAAGAGCAGCCCCTGGTGCTGGCAGCACTGCCAGCCCTTCCCACGCCCCACGCCAGGTCCCCACTTTTTGTGAACAGTGTGAAATACTTTGATTTTCCAGGACTATTACAAGCTAAAGAAAAAGGCCAGGTCTATTTTGCACTGCAAAGAACTGTCTTTGCTACGTCCTGAAAGTTAGATTACTTAGATGGAAGGAAATAAATTTCAAGTAGGCAAAAATATGGGAGTACAGCGCCTCTTTTTCTCTCTAAATTTTATGAGCTAGCTTGCCCAGAAGGACCAGTTATTTTTAACACCAAAGGAATGACACTGTAAGGCTGAAAGGATTTTAAAATGAAAATAGGGGAAGGAGGGGGTAGGGAGAGGGGAAAAATTACCTTATTCCAGAGCTGTTAAACTATTAGCAAGAGAGGTATTATTTTGTTATTCATGTTGGAGATTGTGTCTCTGCCAAATCCACCACAAGAAATTCTAGTAATTAATCCACACAGACACTTATGAATCTAATCAGATTTGAGATACTTGTGCTCATGGCACAAATAATGTTTTCTAATTACTTAAGACCAGTATAAACTGGCATTTAGCTGAAGCTAGCACCTGCACTGAACATGTGAACTTGTGCTTGTCAGTAAAGTACCTCAGAGTTTTTTGATAGAAAAAAGCAGAGAGAGACAAAAGAAAACACTGGGAGATGCCAAAGCTTTCAAAGGATCATAGGATCATAAAGACTGGAAAAGACCTCTGAGATCATGAAGTCCTGCTGTTAAGCTAGTGCCATGTTCACCACTAAACCATGTTCCTAAGTGCCATTTCCACTTTTTTTTTTCCTTTTTTTTTTTTTTTTTTCTTTTTTCTTTTTTGAACACTGCCAGATAGCTACTGGAGATTTACTGAGGGAGTAAATCAGACTACTGAGCACAGATCTTGTCCAGTGATCTCAAATACATATTAAAAATAAGGATTTTAAAACAAGTATTCTTCGTGGTCCTTTAAATGATAACTTCAACAAAGTTTCTATCAATAACACTTTGTGGCAGTGTGGAATTGTGACAATAAAAACATGCTGGAGTCAGCAAGATAATTTCAGTTTTTAAGAATCTGAAAACTCATTTTATTAAGTAAGGCATTAAAAATAAACTGGAATGAAACCTTGATGTCCACTTAAATAGTTAACACAGTAAAAATAAACTATTGGTACAATATATTTGTACTACTGAATACTAATTCACTCTCAGAAATGGTGCAAAAAACAAAGGTTTTCTTTTCCTCAGGAGCTAGGAGTTGGTGAAAAAGAAATTATATTCCTATGAATAAATTCTGCTTAGGTCATACTTACTTTGGTGGAATTGATCCAAGATCATCTAATTTTTTTCAAATTAAAAATGTAGCTAAAATTATCACCATAAACATTAGTCCAGTATTTATACCTAAAATGTCTGACATTTTTAATGAAAATATATATTATTTTGAACGAAACAATATGTTATTTTCACATGCAAAAAATCTATCTCTAGAAATTTGTGGAAGCAGTAGAAAAAATCTTATACAAGATTCCTCATAAAACTTAGATTAACTGGTCTGAGAACCAGAAGCTATCCTGTCACCTTGAAGCCTGACTGCATGGCATGAATTCTGTGCTAAAAATCATCAGCGTGTCCCAAAACAACAACTTAGCCTCAACAAGTCATAAAAGAATGTGCATTGCTGATTGATTGTCAATTCTTGTCTTCACAGGCAAACATCCATCAAGCAGGAGGCGCAGATTAGACACTGTGGAAATCACTGCTCTCATGAATTAGAGAAAATGAACCTCTGCATATCAGGTAGAGGCTTTCAACCAGAGGTGGCACAGACTTTTACACCCAGCTTCCTGTAGTCGCCAAGAAACGCTTTCCTTTCCTCAATGCACACAGATTTTCAAGCAGAAGCTGCACTATTAACAAGTAATTTCCATATAAATGAATCCATATTAGGCCATATGAATCACTCACTCCTTCGCAGGAGTGATCATCATCCAGTTGGTCTGATTGCCTAACCCAACGTATCCATCATGATAATTTGTTTTAAATCATTAGGTAGGCACTCCTGGTAATGGCCTTTGTGTTACAGTCCTGCTAGAGATGGGCCTGAGTAACAAAGTCCAGCGCTGAAGTTGGAGTTTCCAGTTATTTGGCACAATAAAGGATGGTATTTAAGTGTGTGATGCAGACTGTGCAAACGAGGACTGGTGGACAGTGACACCAGGGACAGTCAGGACCTTGCTGCCTCCAGTGCAGACTCTGGGTGAAGGCTGTGGTGCTAAATGTTCCTCTCACACAGCATCTACCAATCTTCACTGCTTCCAACTTCTTCTTTAGCAGCAACTGCCTCTAATTTCTGCTAAAGAAACTGCTCGACTGGTGCCTTGGTGGTAGCAGGTTAATTTTCCTGACATATATTTCCTATTCTGAAGTGAACCTGTTAGGTTTAAGGAGTGAAGCTATTTTGAGAGAGCAGAAATTGCTGGGTGCTAGCTCTATGAGCCTGATAATTCCCAAACTCACCCAGCTCCCTCTGGGAGTTAACATGTTGGTTTCTACCACATAAGACAGTACTTCAGAATTAAAAAAATACAACCAACCAACCAACCCAGCCCAAATCAATCTTGACTAATTTACTGCAGCAGATGTCTGAAAGATGCATAAGATGCATAGAATTAAGGAGGTTTTTTTTTTTTTTTTTTCTATCCCTGGAGTCAATTTAAAATGAACTACTGTCATTAAAAGGTTGTTTGGCACGACAACCTAGCCAGTAAAAGGCAAAAGGAGAAGGCTGCATTATTCTGTGAATTGTTTTATGAAGTATCTCTGATACTGACAATCAGTGACCTAAATCCTTCAACAAGGAGAGATTTACAAGAACTTGTCTATAGAGGCAAAGTGTTTCTATTGACTTCAGGCAGCCCTGGGATCAGGGATTAGTAGAATTGCAATAAATATGGCTTACAGCTACAGAACACCACAACTGGGAGCCTTCAATAGGAAACTATGTGTAAACATGCCTGTGGAAACAGTCTCCACACACTGATCATGAAAAGGGGGGGTTTTAGCAGCTTCACACGCCTAAGAGTTGGACTTTGTAAAGCTACTTTCCTTTATTAGATCATATGATTTTACTTATGCACATAGAATTTTGCTGCCAGTCTTTTTTTTTTTTTTTTTTTTTTAGGGTTATTTCCAAGTCTCCCATTTGGAAAATCCCAACCTGCAAGACTCCTGTGTGGGTCAAGGATAAGTGTAATTCTCCTTAAAGGGCTGCATTTTCATTGTTGCTGTTCTTTCCCTTTTTTAATTTTTTTTCCTTTTCTTTCAATGAATGATAAGCGTTATAAGATGGATCAGATAGAATTTAAATGCCACAAGCTGTTAAAGACTAAACACTTGAGGAATACTTAATTAAGCAGCAGCACGCAGCAGGTGGGCAGGCTCCGAGTGGCTATCACATTCCTGGGATGGTATCACGCTGGAAAAGCCCATCTGATTACCTTTATTAACCATCTCAGCACAGTAGTAATTAACTCCTGCAGAAATTTACTGTCTAAAAAGCACACTGTTATCAATGAAATGAACGCTAGTTTTCACAACACTGCACTTAATGAGCATTGCTGCCTCACACAAAGCAGCACTGGCAAATCATTTCGCAGCCCATTTGAGTTCAGGTAATAGTAAAGCTGTTACATAATACAGATTTTAAGCAGGATTCAGCTGGATAAGTAAGTGGAGTAGAGATTGCCGTTAGCTGTGTGGTGCTGGCAATCTGTGACTAGCATCCTTTGATAAATGAAAGTAGTGAATCTTAAGTCTGGTCTTCAGAGACTGTGGCTACATCCACTCTGTGAAAATGTATTCTGATTGCATGACTGTACTTTGACATTAACTGCCAAAACTGCAGCCACTGTGGATTTGATGTGGCTACGCATATCATTACAGCAAGAAATTAATTCAAGGATCATCATGGCAGGGCAGCTTAGTGACTGGGGCTGGTGCACTGCTGATAGTGAGCTTCCTGTGTGAGCAGGGTAAACTAGCAGACCCCTACAATTAATGGTCACTTTAGTGACTGCACCCTTCATCCCATGTTGCTGCTCCTAACCCCGTGTGTTCAACAAGGGACAAATTGCTTTCTAGATAAGTTAATCCTCAGCAGAAGCAAGGGAGGATGCACGCTAATGCAAACCAGCTGCTGATTAAACGTGTCAAAACGTTAAACTGCCTTTCTCCTTTCAGCTCAGTTTGTGATCCTTTTCACTTCTTGTCCCAAGCTGCTGGGAATTTGTGCACTGCAAACCAGTGACTACCTGTACCTCATGGATCATTGCTGGGCAAAGCAACATCTCTATGGACTTCATTCTGTCATTCTAGAATCCATTAGTATGCCAAGAAGTGAATATTCCAGCTCCCCAGGCAGCTTCAAGGACCCATCATCCTGTTTAAAATCTCTCTGACAGAAAATATGGCTTTTGTCTTCCCTTAGAAGGGAGCATTTACCCAACCATTCATTTGGAGCCCAGGGTCAGCAGTGGGTTTCCTAAACATAAAATGACATGACTTTGAAACCCAGCCTCAGTGGGTCAGGAAACAGGATTTTTATCCCTTTTGAAAAGGGGAGAGTTGCAACTTGCCAGTACTTGCTTCTGAACTCTGGGATGGGCAGAAACACCAAATGCAGTGTCATGGTACAGGCACAGTGCAAAGAGGGATTTGGGAAAAGTGTTGTGACATACCCCAGAAGCTGTGCAGTTTGAGGCAAAATTACAGAAACATCCAGTTTTACTTGATGAGTTAGAACATTTCTCATATAATGACTTAAAATTATCTCAAATGTTCCTGAAATAGCCTTTTTCTAACAGGTGTCATGAGATGACAATGGAAGGAAATGGTGCATGTTTATATTATGACCATTTGAAACCACTGTTTGATCACCTCTTTGTGTCATATTTCACCAACATATATCAAGTTAGCAAAATACTCTAGTATCTTCAGGACTATAAGCATTACATTGGGGCAAGATATTGTTATTTAATAATCAATTTAGTACATTAGTTATAAAATAAATCAGTGTCACTATTGACACTTGCTATTTCATGCACACTATTCTTCTTAAGGATTTAACGCTGGCTCATTTATGCAGGTGAAAAAGATGGAAAGCAAAGACAGTAACTTGTGAACCAGGAGACATTTTTAAAACATGTTTTAAAATTATACTGCTACTTTTCAACGTCTGCCTTTGGCAGCCTTTCCTCGCTCAGCACAGTTACTAGTCAAGGCATTATTATTGCATATGTTCTGAGGATGTAGGATACTCTTCAAAAAGCTTTATTTAAAAGAAATAAAATCTGTAAGCACACTCATTCCCAACAGCACAGTATAAACACTTAACAGAAATAAAACAACAAAAATCTGGGAACCAGATCAGAAAATGAGTCCAAATTCATCCTCATTCTCACTGAACAGTTTCATCTTTGGTCTCTGTACTATTTATTTCTTTTATTATGAAGAAAAAGGTTGAGTCAAGAGAAAGTGTGAGTCCCTGAAGGGGGACTGAGTAGATATTGCAGCACTCAAAAGTGATTACATGGAGACTGATAATAAAAATAGTAGTGAATAACTTGATTGATGCTGAGTTACTACTGGAAGTACAGCACCACCAGCTTGCCTGATGCACAAAGAGATTTTTTCTCCATTTTCCAGATTCCTGCAATTATGTTGTTGTAAGCAACAAAATATTTCAAATAACAACAGCAATTAACAGTGAAAACATACATTATGGGACTCATGCAGTGTGCTCAAGGCATGAGCACACACAATCCTTTCTCTTGATACTATGGAAATATCTTTACATTGTAAGATAACATTTGAAGTCTCTGTATATCCTTTACCTTTTGGACTCGAAATAAGAACTTTGGATTGACAGAGTCCAGTTGTCTAAGTGGGTAAAGGTGAGCCTTAATGCAGTTTCCAGAAGTGAACTCTCAATATTTAAGCCTTACTGAGCAGCAGGGACAGAAGTTTTGCACTCAGACCAACAGCAAAGATGTCCAGGGAAGGTAAGGCCTGAAGTCCAAGGCTGGGCTCCTTCCAGCACCTTCCTGCATCTTCCAGAGATGGATTTTGCAGCAACAGGAGCTTTGGTGAGGAGGTTTTTCTAGAGGGCTACTCCAGTCCCGAGGTTCCCTTCTCAGTCTGAGGAGCATCAAGGCTGTGAGCAATGTCTGGAGCACTGTGTCCTGTCCTGCTTCTTCAGATGTCTTTACACAAGTGCAGCACTGGCTTGCAAAATAAAGTGCAAAATCGCTGTCTAAACCCAAACAAGTCTGTAGGAAATAAAAAGCATGACCCAGGTTGAATTGGTTTTGAATTTGCAGACTGGTTGATGAAGGACTGGGTGAGTACTGAAACACAGTGAAGTGGCCAAATGTTTTGTAGTCTTGAGGTATAACATCTCTAAGAGATGGAAAGGAGTTAATAGAACAGAATAACAAGGATTGTTCTAATTCTGTTTTGTTTCTTATGCCGGCCAGAGTTAGTGGTACATAAAAGGTGAGAACTCTCTTTATGCTATTAAAAAGATGTTTGAAAAATTTAAGGCTGGTTGGTCTTGAACATATTTTTCACACTGGACAAAACCCACCAATTTAGCTTTCTCAAAGAGTTAATGATTTTAGATTCTCTTTAAAATCAACATTTTAATAGGAAAATGCCCCTTTGTACTAATGTCAAATTTGTTTACTCACAGTAGGTGTTTACATTTTTAACATTTGTATTTCAAACACATACTCTTCAAGTATGCAGATCAGCATTTATTTTTTTCCTTTTTATGATGTGAGATTTTGCTTCGGATAAGACTGTGGATAAATGCCCTTGGACTTGCTGTAAAGGCATTGACTATAATTCCCACTGAAGTTAGTGGGAGATTTTTCACAGACTCCAAGAAGGCATTAGATCTGATATGGGTGAATTAACCATAGCAAAATTGCTGTTATAAAAGCAGAATGTTGTGACACCAATACTACAGCTCATAGCCACTTTTTCTAGCCAGGCTGTGAATTTAGGAGGCTAAATGCAGAGGAAGCACTGACTCCACAGAAACACATTTCGAGGAAAGGTTTCAAGAAGAGGTCTGATTTTTAAAAGGAAAGAGAAATAAATACAGTGACTTAAATGAAGTCATAAGGGAATATGTGTGTCCTCATTTATAAGACAATTTACAGGTAGATGAGCTGGCTGAGGGAGGAATGGGGAGTAGAGGCAGGGAGCAATTGCTAGAATAACTGGAAATGAGGAGGTGGCCAAAGCCATAGCAGCTCTGGAGAGCAGGGGGATGTGCATTTACAGGAACACCCAGGGCTCCATGCCAAGCTCAGAGCTGAATTGGCTCCTTCCTGGAAAAGCTGCCCTGAGCTGCAGGTGCTCTCCCAGCTGGGGTCAAGAGGGCCAGGAGAACACTGGTTGTACAAGTATTTAGAAAATTTTAACTATAGGGAATTCGTGTCAGCCTTGTTCAGGTCATTGCCCTTCCAGTTTCTGCAGGAGTCACAGGCATCTGTAGCTAGGAAGAGATTTTTTTCTTTTTTTTCTTAGTCTAAGTCTCCATGGTGCAGTAACATTTAATCTGACAGCAGGAGGCGGGGGTTGTTGACATGCTTAAGCCAGTTTTTGTGATATCCTGTGAAGTGAAGATATCATCCAGAAAGGCTTTTAACCCACAAAGATTGTCTATTCTAATTATTTATTATCTTTGCTGTTAGAGAATTTTCCTGTCTTACATTTAGGACATTGCTTCTTCTGCAGCCATCTTGTGATAACATTAATAATCCCCTTTTTTCATTTGTATTATCTCCTTGGAAATATTTATAGACTATGTTCATATTCCCCTGATTCCTTCTTTCTGCAGATAGAATTAATTTTGTTACCTCAGTCATTCTGCCTATTATATGTTAGACCATAATCCTTTCACAGTGTCATTTTCTTGCCCTTCTATGCATTGTCTCTACTTCTACAATATCATTTTTAATCAGGGACAAGAGAACTACGTATAACTTCTTAAATGTAATTGAATACATGTTATCTGCTCCTTCTGCTGCTTGACTGAACAAAATTTAAAGCCAAGATGATATTTTCAACCTCCTTGTCGTGCCAGAACACTCGTGCTGAACTGCACTTACTTTATTTTAGTCTCAAAATGCTGTGGAGAAGAAAGTTTCAGCCACACAGCATTAACATTTCCTACAGGTGAACAAGGAGGGGCAGAAGGAGTTAAATTTAATCCTTTTTTATAATTTACTTGTTAAATTAGAGCCAGAAACAGCCAGCATTGATACTTGTACCAAACATTTTTCAAGGCATATTGGTACGCCATCTCAGGAGGATTTCAACTTTTAACTGTCCTTTAATGTGGGATCTGGCGGGCCGCGCACGGCGCTGCCGTGGAGGGAGCCCCTGGGATGGGGAAGCGGGCCTCCTGAAGAGATAAGGAGCATTGCACAACAACAAATTCCAGACCCCCTAGATAAGGAGACCACTTTGTGGTTACGGAGACCCACAATTCTTTGAGGGATTTTATGTAGATCTGTTGGAACCCATTGGTTTGTAACCCCCCACACCCACCTATGTACCCTTATAAAAACCTCTGTACTTGCCCCCAGACTTCGGGATTTCTCGTCCCTGGCTTCCCTCCGTGGGGTGCTTTGCAATAAAGTTACCCCCTGTGGAATGGCCACACGAGTCCCTCATCTCTCTCTCTCCGTGCTGGCTGTAAAGGGGTTGCCTTGCAGGATCACTGAGCTGAACAGAGAATCACTGAGCTGAACTCACTGAGCTGAAAATCCACTGGTAGCCCGCCTGGCTCCTACCCTGCTAAGGCACCCCTAGGCTAGCCAAGGGAAAGCCGCTGGCTCCCTGGAAGGCATTCTCTGAGGAGAGTACCTCTCTGGGGTAGACCCGGCTATCCTGGCCTGATACCGCTCAGGCCCCTTCCCGGCGGAGCCGACATTACTTTAATACTTGATAGCTGTCCAGTTGTTGTCCTATAATTTAACACCAAATCCAGCAGTATAACTTTCATTCAGAGAGATGCTCCATAGGCATGTACTGGTTCAGTTTAGATTAGAAAAAAATATTAAGCCTGCAACCTGTTCTTTTGATTCATCTATCTGTTCGTTTGTTCCTGTAATAGTGCCACATCTACCAGCCTCATTAACCATAATAGACCTTTAAGCTCCTGGTGGGTTATAGGTTTCTAAAGTGTTACAAAGTAATTCTTGTCACTATAATTTAAACATGATGTTGTTGTTATTACTGAATCTATGTTATGAACCTTTTTTGTAACCAGATATATGCAGGAATGCCTGGTTGTACATTGCTCTTGGCTGCAATGGTAAAAAGATCTGGGTAATTACAGCTGACAAATGGTGGGTACTGAGCTCTTGGATACCCACAGCAACCTTCTGCCCCAACACACCTCACAGTGAAAGTGCTGCAGTATAATGCTAATGAAGAATATGATCTACCTGGCTCTGAAAAGGAGCCCAAATTGTGCTCATTATGCATGAAGGTGCTTGCATTCACTGCCAGCAGCTTTGCCAGTGCACCCTTTGATGGATCGAATGACAGAATAACCCAAGGCATTATTGAATCCTGCACTCAGAACTTGCAGGTTTTTTGCTTTAGTCATTCATCAATAGTAGTTGCAAGGATATGCATCTTGTATTCCATGCAAGGAGATTCCAGTTAAGCCCTAGATCAAGACAAAGACATTTCTTTTATTCTGCATTGTATTTTATCTGTGAAGCAAGCAAAATAATGCATCTTGCTTTTATAATACCATTTCTTCATCTCATAGAACCATATTTTGTAATTACCCAGCATTCCTTTAAAGATCTTAAAGGCTTTGTCAGCATCAGCTAGTGCAACCAAACAACCTCAGTGTTTGTCAAGTACATTCACAGTTGCTATTATACCCCCTAAATGCGTTCAGCTACTCACTGTTTCAAAAATCTGTAGTGGTGAGAGGATGGAGAGTCAATCTGTAATATTCAGGATCAAGCTCCTCCCAGAAGAAGCTTAAACACACATATCAGCTGGCATTTTAAGCCAGACTGGGTGAGAGTGGACACAAGAGATATAACTAGACACTCAAGAGCTGATCATCTTCAGAACTCATCAAAGGACTCACATTGCCTTAGCTGCACTCTGTCCAGGTGAAACCTGGGCAAACAATGTGAGCAGCATGTTGGAATGACTCTGGAGTAGTCAGAGTAGAATTTAGTACTAGAATTTAGTAGAATTTACAGTAGTAGAATTTAGGTTATCCTACAAGGGTTTGGGTTTTCCCAGCCTGCGTTATCATAGTTCTGTTTTATAATCCTGCAAAGTTCTTGCCTTAGGATTTTTTCCAATAAGGTTCTCTACTTTTGTTTCTGGAATTAATTTGTCCTTTGCTCTTCTCTAACACTGGTATTTAACAGATGTTAGAGGACTATATAAAACCCAATACTACTGGTCATGACAAAAACTTTGCCTGGAAAAGCTACACATCTTCTTATAATTTTAATATTTACTTATTCTATTTCATATATTATGAGTCTCTTAGGAATATCATAGAGTGGCAGATCTTAATTTTTTTTTCCCTTACATTTTGCTGAACTAAAATGAAAAAAAAGTCCCACCAGGGACACTGGTACTTTATTTTCCTAGACTATTAGCTTCTCCCCATGTTTTTTCTCTCTCTCTGGTGTTTAAACATAGGAGATGAAGAAAGAAATATTTGCAAAAACTGTGCTATTGCAAATGTCAAAATGTTCAAGGGTACAAGCAGATTATTAATCATCTGAAAGGACTCAGCATACAATCCATAAAAGGCAAAGTTCTTTATTTCTGTGAAAACTCTTTTCTCTCAAATCACTTCCTCTTGATTTGGACAACATTGGGTCAATAATTACTCCAACCATGGAAGCTGATTTTGAGACCTTAAATCAAATTCAAGTAACACCTGGTGTATAATAACCAAGAGCTTTCCTACTGCTTTGCAATACTAAATTAGACTCACATAACGGAAAACTACACAGGAAATAGAAGCCAGTGGAGGCATTTTGGCTAAGATAGAAGTAAAAGATTTAACTGGAGTCCCCTCACACCTAAGCATTTACTGCTTCTAATAAAACCTCAGATATCTTGGAAAATGATCAGAAAGAATGTAACACTAAATAAATCTGGGCAGCTCAGAAGATGAAAGCAGCCAGAATCGTATCTCACCCTGGGGACAAAATTAAAAATTTACCTTCAAGCCAACAATGATACAATTCAACACTGAACGAAAATTATCATTCATGTGGAAATTTTATGTCATGTAGAAAAAACCCTTACAAAATGACGAGTGACTCTTGACCAACATTGGCCTACATCTTCAATAAATGAAGTAATATTTCTAATCTATAAAGAGTAGAGAATTTTGATTGCTTCTTGTGAAAGTGTGGAGGCTCTTTTCTGTGCAGGTTCCTTCTTTTAAAAGTGCAGAGGAAGATTATAGCCTAAAGGAAGTGACTGAAAGCACCAGAAAAAAAGCAAAAAGAATGCTGTCTTCTGTCACTGGAAAAATATTTGTGCTGCAAATGTACATGTTTTTCTGTGTGTATATTTTCCCACAGAGAGCATGGGTGGAAAAAAGTGACAAAAGCGGGGAAAAAAAATCACCAAGGAGTTTCAGGGAGATAAAAAAGTTTAAACAACTTTGCCCCTCTGTCTCCCAAGCTTGCCTGAATGCAGAGGGAGAGCAATAATGTTTGGAGGGCTGTGTGGCAGTGGGTGCAAGAGCCTTTCCCAGCTGGCCTGGTTACTGAACTCAGAGATTACTGCCAGGGTTATTGCCTCTGAGCAGGGCTGCATTGTGGCTGAACTCTCGGGTGTGTCAGGTACACACCACTGCCCAGGAAATCTGTGGGAAAGCTGTCCTGGCAGCCCATGGCTCTTGTGAGCTCAGACAGCCCCTGGGGTCTTGCAGGCAAGAGCCCAGAAATGCTCTGATGAGAGCAGGGCTGCTCCTCTGCCATCAGGACTGTCCAGGGACCAGCGCCTCCTGCGAACCAGGAGCCTACTGAGAGCTCACAGAGCTGCATGCCCTCAGTACAGATGGTATTAGTGATTATTCTCTTGTTAAGTAATCAAATCAGACGTTTGGAGATTGCTTTGAGGGAGTGGAGAGAGACAGGTAAGACGCACTTTTTTTTTTTTTTAATGTGCAAACTAGCTTAATTCTGTAGAAGTCATTAAAGCTACAACACCAGATGTGAGCAGGGCTGTTAGAATTTTTGTAGTGGGTTGATTCCTCTGTGGGGGAAAAATGAGTGCTGCATACGTTGGGGAAATAATTTTTGGTATGTTTTATTCACGAACAACAGGTACCTAAGGTCATGTTCACCTTGTAAAGAGATTGCAAAAAACAACAAGAAACCCACATATAATCAATCCATCATCCAGACTTCAGCTGGAAACTGCACCTGTGTCCCAGACTGTGCTATCAACAGCTGCTACCTGTCACCTCTTACAAGCTCTGGGATCACCTTTAGGAAATATTTTGCACTGGTTATTTTTTGGATATGTGGATTTTTTTTTTTTTTTTTTTATTTTAGATGTTGAAGTGTGTTCCTGCAGACCACCAATATAGATGGAATTTAGCCCATGAGATCATGTCTGCTGCTGCTGGATGTGAGTATTAATGCATTACATCTAGTACAAATCATCTGTAAACACACACATTTCTGTCAAAAGCCAAGCTCCACTACAGCATCAAGAGCCAGGGCTCTGATTCATGGTAGTAGCAAATGTACAGAAGGAGATAACTGACAAAGCATTAAATATAATTATTCCCCTACTTAAAAAGACTCCACAGACCCTGAACAGACCAACAACACCCATCTGAACGTGTAGAATGTTTTTGTGCTGGTTTATGACTTTGCTGATGGGGGCAGCAGCTTTTATCCACTGATCCAATGCCTGGGGCAGGTTGTTGGTCCTCGGGAGGTCAGATCTCCCTGCACAGAGCTGCTCTCTTTGCCCCAGACATTGCTGGCAGGGTGGTGCCTGAGGGGTGCCCAGCACCCGAGCTGCTCTGGCTCCTGGAGCTCGGTAAAGCCAAGGGGCAGCAGCAGCTGCCCCAACTCCCCAGCTCCTGCCCCACACTGAGCTCAGTCTGGTATTGCAGGAGGAGGAATTGTTAAGAAAGTTCCTTTCCCTCACTCAGCAGCGAGGAAAAAGCTGTTTGAAGCAGACTAAGGTCTCCTCAGTCTGGGCAATGCTGCATTTACTTATGATCCCAGGCTCTCGTGTTTGATTTCTGTGAAAGATGCTACTGGAAGGCAAGTGATGGCACCTAGCCAGGAACTGTGAGCTCTGTCAGATTTGCATCAGAGTGACTGCACTGTGTGATGGAAGACAATATTTGATGCCATTTCTGTTCAAAAAGAGGAAAAAATTGTATCCCTTTGCTCTCCTCGCAGTCACTGGAAAAATATACATATAATTTCAGTGATATTTCTTTTTAAGGCTGAAGGAAATTCCTGCTAAGGAAGGTGGGGGAAAATCTAGTGAGCACTTTTGTTGCTAGGAATAATTTAAGGAAATTAATTTTGATTTAAAGGGCTGCCTTCAGGCAAAGCTGCATGTTGTCTTGAGGGCAGTGAGACAGTAAAGCCAAAGAGTTAAATACTGCCAGGCATCTCCAAGTAAAGTTGGGTAAAGCCAATTTTATTTATATTTAATTTCTTTCAGAGGGCAAAGTTTAAGAGTACAATAAAATTCAAAAGCCTTAGGGATACTACAGCAATAAAATACCATATAGACAGAAGTAAGAAGTCAGTATTGAATTATCACCTGACATGAGCTGTGCAGGCTTATAAAAATTAGCTTCTTATGAAGACATATCTGTGCTTATTATGGATGAAGTTTCAGAACATATTCTTCTATTTTACTTTTTCATTCTTTCTAAAGAGCTGTTTCAGGTATGCTTTCAAACAATACCCAGAATTGTTAGGAAAACAGACTCCATGGTGAGTCTGTTATGTTTGAGTATAATTAATACTTTTGTATTAATTATTATACATATATATGTTATATATATGTATTAATTATAAGTAATATTTATACTTTTGTATTAATTGATACTTAATTAATATAAAAATTGCCATTTTTGTGTGCATTTGGTGCTCTAGCCCTTTTGTTTTAGTATTCCAAAGCAGTGGCTTTTAATGTGGTATTCAAAAATTGCTACTAATTTCTGCCTTACTACAGGAACCAAAAATCCTGTACTTCATGTATGATCCCATTTCAAAAATCAAGGCTTCCCAGTTTTGAAAGATCAATAATTTTTCATAAATGTAATCCCATAAAGTTCAAGAGAAATTGCACCTTTCTTGTCAGCTGCCTTAACAGTTTGTAGTTTCACTGAATTGACCAGAAACCTCTATTTGTGACTCAGAAAACTCTTCCACCATTTGATTTCTGATCTTGTGCCATTAATATAAAATTAATCATTATTGCTTTCTCCATACTTAGAGCAGATAATATGTTATTACCTAGGAGGTAAGATCATGTCGCCTGCTATAAATGTGTAAGTAATCAATGTTTTGCAATCATGTTGGTATATTCAGATACTTAAATTATAGCAACTGTCATAAAAACCTAAAAGTTCATAATTAAATTTGACAGTATCAAAAAGTATTGATAGTTTTCTTTCACTGTAGCATAGAAAATACATAATTGTGTACCATCTAGACTAGGAAAATGAAATCCTCAGAAACACTATTATGTGTTGAAATTTAATATGAAGGAATAAAGCCAATGACATGAATTTCATTTGCAGAAAAAACAACAATGTTGTATTGACAAATAGATAGATAAGCTTAGTAAAAGAAAAAATTCTCTTTTTTTAAATAAATAAAGGAAGTGTCATTGAAAAATGGACTGTCAGATTGGTGCTGGTCTAATGCTGTTCTTTGTGCAATGAACGTAAGGCATTAGTGAACTGAGCAACAAGCTGGAATTATTTTGAGATACTACATATTATTTATTTAGAATAATACAATCAGCTATTCCATCTCAGGCAAATCGGTCCCTTAAGCTATAAATTTATCCTGATTATTTGTCTAATAAGCAGCCAAATGGAACAGAACAAAAAAAAGGAGTTGTACTTTCTTAGTGAATTTCTCCTAGGTGGTAAACATGCTTGCAGAAACAATTAAGCACCCTGAAAAGAACATCTCTCATTTCCTGTGAGGCATAGCTGAATTTGGGAACCAGCAGCTGTGAATACAAGAAAATTGCTGCAATACCTGGTTAGTCTCTACATACTTGTGAATAAATTGTCTTTTACAGTGACCTTCATTGCTTATGAAATACCATCATGTTTTTAGGCTGTTTTGTCTTTTCTGTTTTCAACAAACTAGAAACTAGATGAAATGTCTGATATATTTTGACAATGTCTGTCTTTTATTGGCATGTCTGATGAACACCTGATTTCTATTTTCTGGTGAAAATCTGTGGAAATATTCCTCTTCTTAATAGTATGAGTCCATCCACGTTGCTCCTCGCTGTAATTCCTTATTTCCGGGGTTTCTCCAGTTGGAGCTGCACCATCCCAGTTGCTCTATTCCACTCCCAAATCCCAAGGGCAGCTGGGGAGGGATGTGCAGTCACCACAGATGAGCACAAGCATCACCCTGGTGCAGTGGAGAGGGGTGCTGGGGGGCACTGCCTTTGAAATTCAGGGAAGAAAGGCTGGAGCTGAAAACAAGTGTAAAATCCCTAGAACCACTTTGTCCTTGTCTGTTGCAGGAGATACTCAAAAAAAAGTTCATCTGAATGAAAAAGAATCCTCTGTGGGCTGGGTGAGGCATTGTAAATATGATCTTGAGGAATGCAATGAGGAGACAGACTAATTAATTAGCTAATTATTACTCGGATAATGATAACGCTTATCTTCATGTCCATGAGACACTCCTGGCTAAGGGCTGGCTGGGATCTAGCAGAACTTGTACTTGTGTTCTTTGCCATTTTTTACAGTATTGCTAAGTGGGGCTGGAAGCTGTGGCAATGGCACTTTGTGCTAGCAGGGCTTGCTGGCTGCTGCTGCAGAGGTCTCCCTGTCCATAGTGTTATAAATGCATGTTTTGGTGTTGGCTTTTCACAAATTTTAGAATGAGTGTTATAAGTATGATTTTTTTTTCCTGTAGTTTTTAGTGTGTTTTAACTGCCTGAATAGATGTATAAGAGTTTTTGTTTTTTTGTTTTTGGTTTTGGTTTTTTTTTTTTTTTGCTGTAGTTTGGAATTTAGGTGCAGTGTGTTTCAGCTGCCTGAATAGATAACTTCCAGAAGAGGCCCAAGTGACTCTCAGCATTCACTGCCTGTGAAAAAGAGACCCAAGCCCAAATCAAAAGATGATAGAAACCAAATAAAAGTGGAATTGTGTTTGACAGACCCAAAGAGTGACTATACAGAACAGTTCCTGGAAAAGTGAATGTGCATAAATCCATGCATGAGGAACAAGATAAAAAGGGGGGGGTTCCAAGACACCAGGGTGCTCTTGGCAGAGCACCAAGGCACCCAGCCCTTTAACCTTTGCTTTATTTTATTTCTCTTATTGTCTCTATTAAACATTTTTAAATTTTACCAGGAAAGTGAATTATTTTTTCACAATAGCCTCCTCACCTTCCTGCTTTCTGGTGTCCTCTGCCTGGGGAGAGCAGCCCTGGCCAGTCAGAGCCTGGACACCCTCCCCTGTGTCCCCAGCACTCGTAGGCACTGCTGCCACACGAGCAGCACAGGGCAGCCAGTGCCCAGCACAGAATAGGTTAAATCTGCCTCTGGGCTGCATTTGCACTGTTCAACCAGCTGCAGCACTTCTAGACTTGCTGTGCCCTCAGAATAACCAGCTTGGCTTGGGCTTATCTATTTAAACAGCTTGAATGGGTTCATATAGGGGGAGGGTTTTTTCCAGGAATTTTCTATCTTGGGTCTTTCTTAATGCTTTGAATTTCTCGAGCTCCTTCAGTTACACCTAAGGACCACCTAAAGATTTAGCTCTGTCTCACCAGGCAAATGTGACAGCAAAAAAAAAAAAAAAAAAAAACCAACAAAAAAACTAAATGCTAAAATTTTCGCAGGCAGCTGAAAAGCAGCATTATAGCGCAGAACAAAGGGGAAAGAATATTTCTATGGAGTGCTAAAAATAACTGCTGCAAGTTTATTTGCTCCCTGCTTTCACCTTCATACCTTGTCCCAGGGTCTTGCTGACTGCACTGACTCATGAGGACTCAATCAGAAGTTCTAAAGAACAACAATTTGAAAAATGCCAGTTTCTTTGCAAAAGGACAGAAATGGCATTTTTACATTACTAGATAAAAATATCAGCTGCTTAACAGTTCTGAGATTTCTGTGTTTAATAGTGGGCAGGATGATCTGCAAAGTCAGATGTGTGGACACAAAACAGTCTTATGTTGGTTCTCTTGCCTCTGACCTGCAAAGAAGGCAAGGTGAGCAGCTAAATGGGCAGGGCTGGGAAAACTCAGGCTTTGAGAAAGAAATGGTAAAAAGTATCTAGCTTTTAATTCCCTTCTTCTTTCTCTGAAGCATTTCTAAGTAGCAACAAAGAAGACAGATGCTGGAGCTGTGGCTTGTCATCTTGATTGCCGTGGGCTGATTCTGTCAGCAAGTCTTGACTGGGCTCCTCTCCCCCTCTCCTCCAGTCGAGCCACAGCACTTTCCCCCCTCTTCTGAGGGCTGTTGCAAAGCTTAATTAGTACACAGTCCTTCGAGCAGAGATTAGAGGAGAGCACTGCTGCATGTTCCTCCTGCTCTGAGTTCAGGTTTGAGGCTGATGCAGAGCACTGCCCTCGGTCAGCCCAGGTGCCACACAAGAGGACAGGCTGCTGCCCCAGCTCCGTTTCAGCTGGGTCCAACTGCAAAAAGCACAGGATCAGGGCACGTACTGAATCCACCTGGGCTGTAAGAAGAATCCTGGGAATAAGAGGTTTCCTGATGGACACCCTCAGCAAAATCCCCTTGGCTTATGGTAGGAAGTCAGTTGCTGGGTTTTCATTAAATCCCCAAATAAATAAATCAGTGCTTTATTTTTGCAAGGTTAAATGGCACCTGTGAACACCTTGATATTTAAAGCACATCCTGGAATTTTACCCTCAGATAATTCAATGAAACAGCAGTCATAGGACCAAGGGTTTTTTATGCATCATCGTATAATAAAGTCACTGGAAAATGGATGTGAAAATTTGGGCTGATAATTCCTGCTGGTGAATGATGTAGAAAATACCTTAAGAGGTTCTAAAAGAAAGCAAGCAGAATAATGGAGAAGACGATGGGGCATCTGCATAAATGTCACAGATGGGAGCTGCTAGAAATTCTTTCATGTAAATCAGGAATAATTCCCAGAGATCATTAGTGTTACATAGGTAAATACCAGTGAGAAATCAGAATCAGGACCAGGGTGTGGATAAGAAGCGAGAGCAAGCAGATAAACATTAAAAGGTGCACGTTTTTTGCTGTGCTGTGCTGATGTGTTCTAATTAATAGCAGTAATAGGATTCCAACAGCTAAATCCCTGCACATCACAGTGAAAATTTACTCCTGATGCCTGCCTGCAAGAAGATGTGTAGGGGAGGAGGATGGGAAGGGAAGGAAGTAGAAGAATAATAGAATGACATTTCACCTCACTCTTTAAGAGGAATCATCTCATAATTACTGAGCAGGATTGGAAACATCTTTTAATGTTAGTTTTTTTTTTTTTTCCCTGTAGGCAGTGTAGTAGGAAAAGAGGGAGGGAAAGAGGGTGAAGTGAAGGATTAGTCTGGGTAAACAATGAAGCCTCAGTCTGGATGGTTTAAAACTCAGGATAATCCTAGCAAGTTGGGAGCTCTGCAGTGGGATAGTTTGAAATGTAAATGTGACATTCTCCTTGGTAAATTAACAAGACATGACTGCAGGCTCTCCTTGTTACTACAGTCACATTCAAAGAGTCACTCCTCTCTCTTTTCATCTAATGCTATGACAATAGACAGTCACCAGGAACCTGCTTCAAATAAATATCAAATCAAGCCTTTATCATATCCAGAAGAGACATATGCACTGAATTATCTTTTATTCATTTTACACAGAATTTTGTTGCTATGAACACCATATAACAGGATACAGCTGGGAGCCAGCCCCTCTCCCCCATCCTCTTAACACCAATTTCTTGCATGCTTCCACAGGAAAATGGGCAGAAGGTATCTAATTCATGGTTCTGTAGCAAAAATTTAAATTTTATTATGCAAATGTCTAAATGGAGATGACTGAGCATGTTTTGTTCCTGAACATCTTTGAGGGATTTATTGAAATTTTTATTCTATTACTTAAAAAAAAAATTGAAAATCATCTCCCATAAAACTGCCCTGACAATAACAATCATGAGCAAATGTCAGATGATAGGATGTGACATCTATAGAGTACAGCTCCTGCTAGTTCCATCTGTCCAGAACACAGAGGCACATTGTCCTGTTCAAACAGAAATGGAAGGTAGCATTTAAACTGTTATTGTAACATCTTTAATGCTTCCTATTTCCTCAGGAGAGACCTGAGGAGGGGGATGCTGTGGAGATGGCCCTTGCCCTGTGTTTTATCTCTCTTAGGGCTGTTTAGTGCAAACTCCCCTGTGGTCCCTTGAGGAGGGTTGCCAGGGCATAGCTGCCATACACTTATCACAACCTGTCTCTACTTGATGCCTTTTTGTCTCCAACATGCCTTCCAGCCTCTTCTCAGCCTCCAAATCACTGTTCAGCTCTTTGGAGACATGCCAGAGTGGGAACATCTAGCTTTTCACAACTGACTGCTAAGAATTTATTCTTCAGAAGTGTTACAGGGCACTTCTTTCATTACCACGTGTTTAGGCAGCAGGAGAATGATTTTCTTTGTGAACTTTATCAATAGCTCCACAATTGTGATAGTCCAGCATTTCCAGAGATGAAACATATTTTAATAGAATATTTTGAGCGTATCTTTTTCTCTGAAACTGAAAGCTGCCACACTGTATTTCTTATAACCCAGGAGCTGTCCAGAGGAGGCTTCTAGCCACATTAGCTGCATTATCTTAGACAGCCATGCAGACATTGCCTCAGTAAACCGTCCTTTAAACTTGTGACATAGTGGTGTGCATGCTCAAGCTTGGACATCCCCACCAGAAATAAATGCTGATCTTTGCAAAGCTCTCATGATTATTATTCTGGTTTGACATATCTGCAGTAAAGAGATAGCTGTTTCCTGCCTGTTTTAAAAATATGACAGAGATCAAGGTGTCTGAAAATAAATTCTCAGAAAGAAAACATTACCAATGCTATAGCACACTCATTAATCTCTCAAAGTTAGTTTGCTCCACAACAGAAGCTGGCCAGTTATCAACAACAATCCTTTCCCAGAGGATTTCATATAACTTAAGCCTTACCCACATGCTAAAATAGCTTCAATTAAATATTACTTTCCATGTGCTCACATAAATTCTCATGTGTCTCAACAGAGATTTTTTTCCATGGTGATTTTATGTACTTCCATTGTAGTCATTACTCCTCCTCAAAAGTGAGATCTGCCTTCTGTATTATGAGTGAGGTATCTAACTGGTACAAGTTGTCAAAGGCTGCTAAAATTTAAGCTTTCTATGTCTTTTGCAAAACTGATGTCCATCAGTTTTTGGACATTCCCAGCAACAGCAGCAGTGCCATAACTAAACAAGGTCCGTAAGTAATGAAGGATCACAAACATCCTTAAAAAATTCCGGAAAAACCTGCCTCTTGTGTGGTAATGCAGGTAGCACTGCTCATCTCCAAAAGGATGTTCAAAGATCCCTTAACGCAGTACTTTTGCCATGAGCAGGATTCTTGGTGCTTCCCTGCAGCCAAGGATATAATGGAAAATATCAAGAGTTACGACTCTGTAAAACATAATTTCTGCATTTCTGGAGACATTGCTTAACATTCTTTTTGTGTGAAATGGATGCTATATCCAGAAAGGACATCAGAAAACATCCAAGTTCAAAAGGCCCCTAGTAATACTGACAGTCCCAGTCCCAAAAAAAGGGAATGCAATGTACACACCTCTGGATGGAAGCAAGAGGATGGTGGCTCTGTGCTAACAGAAACCAGCCTGGTTTGCTCTACAGCCCCTCATCACACCACATACACATGGGTGTCACAGTGTTTGGAAATAAAAACAATCACATCTCCCAGCCTGGTTAGCTGTGGTAGCAAAACTGCATCCAGTTAAAAAATTCATTATCAATCCTGCATTACCTAGAGAGTTAGTCTTTGAGTTTCAGAGCTGCAGACAAGACAGTAAAGTAAGGACAGTGTTTCCTGACTTCATTACCTGTTCAAATGCCATTTAAAATTCTCTTGATCTTTTCTCAAAGGGAAGACATGAATTTCCGTATTTAAATCCTTGTAAAAATAACATGGGTGCTGGAGATCTGCAGCAGTTCTGCTGTTTAAATAGGACATCCCATTTCATGGCTTGGTGAGAGTGTTTTAGGTCCCAGAGTTCTTACTTGGCCAGTCACTCAGAGCCAAACCTACAGCCGGACATCGCTGCAGCGAGTAACAACATGACATGATTTTTTCATTTAGAACATGGTCTGACTCCACTTTATTCAAACAATTGACCCCTTTTTAGACCTTTTTGGACAGGCCACTCTCATTGGTAGGGAGAGTGATAGAACTCTTCACTCACATTAGTGAAAACCAAGAAACATCAGAAAAAGTCCATCCCATAGAAAGAATCCAAAACATTAAACATTCGTTACACAAACAATAGCAATGTTTATGTTCAAACTGTCAAAACAAACCTTCCAAAACTAAAACATTACAAAAAACCAAAACTTAAAAACTCAGAAACTTTAAATCCAAATGTGGGAGCTGTTCTGTGCCAGAAGGGTTGGGAGAGTTCTCAGGTGAGATCTCTGAGGTGAAGTTTTGAAGTTTATTCCATAGGGTGTGGGTGAAAGAGCCCAGCTCAGAGTTAGCTCAGAGCAGGCTGGAGAACAAAGAGAGCAAGAGAGAGAAGAGAGTGAAGAGCAGAGGCAAAAGAGATAGAGAGGAGAAGAGCAGCAAGAGTATAAGAGAGTTAGACAAAAGACAAGAGAGAGAGACAAAAGAGAAGAGAGCGAGCTCTCCTTTTACAATGACTTATATCTCTTTCTATGTTGAATATTCTACTTTCTCAGTAACCAATCTAGTAACAAATACACATTTTCTACATTTACACACATCCTATAGGAATGGCTCCATTCCCATGTTTTACTACGTTCTAATCTCTAAATCTTATTGGGGGGCATTTCCTGCCAGGCCAGGGAAGAAGGGTCTGTTCTGGCTTTGGTGTGTCTGCTTGTAAATCACATTCCTAACAAAGAGAGAAAGACCCTTGTTCAGCCAAAGCTGTTCTATAAACATTCAAACAAACTCTGCTTTCATTTCAATGTCTCTTCTAGTTTCTGCATACTTAGCACCTTTGGCTAAATAGTCATATTTATAGGACTTTCTTATTTCTTCCTTTCCAACACCCGAAAGAACCAAACTGCAGCGGGGTGCCTCGCTCAGGGGTGCCTGGAGCTGTTTCCAGTGAGAGCTGAGCCTCTCAGTGCCTCTGCAGGGTGCTCCAGCTGGGTCACTCTGCTCTTCCTAGGTAAGCCCACTCAGCACAGCATTGTCCTGAGTGGATGAACTCCCCTGATGCCCCTGGCCCTTTGTCTCCCTCAGGTGATGCTTTGCTGTGCCAATACCCTCTGATCCCTGCAGCAGGGCCATGCCTTGCTGGCTTTCAGAGACTCACAAAGCCACAGAGGCCATCTGCTGCCAGGCTGAACTGATGCACACTTGTAAAAATAACCCCTCGAGGTCTGAGCAGAGAAAGAGCTGATAGAAATGCAAAGTAGAATAGCCTGTCTCTGGCCATTGCTGTTAATAGTTCCACGACTGATTTCACACACAGTGGTTTTAATTCATAATTGAAATTTGCCCTTGTGTTTGACAGGAAATGGGCAACATCAGAGGAAGCATTGAAGTGGCTCTGTGCACTTACTACTGGAACATGCAGGTTGACAAGTAGTTTTAGAATTCAAAAAGAATTTTTAATGTGGTGCCCTAGCACAGTAGTTGATTCATATATACCAGCTTGTGATCTGTAAGATAAAAATGCTGATTAACTATGATGCAAGAGTGCTTTAAAGTAGAAACCTTTGATTTCCATGTTTTCTGACAGACATAAACTAGTTATTGAATAACATTTGCATGATTTGTCTGTCTTATATCCTTAATCAAATTAAAAGATTTAAAGGAAAATGTATTATTTATAGTGCTTTTATGTAACAGGATTTCAGCTTAGCCTGTTGAGTATTTATTTATGTTAAGTACAGCTATTTTGACAGAATTTGATACTGTCCAAAACCTGGAAAAAAAAAAAGAAAAGAAGAGGAAATACAGTCAGGAGTACATAATAGCATCTCCTTGACGTGGGAATATGTGAACAGCAACGAGAAGAGTTCAACATTTGACAGATATTTCAACGTCTGCAATATTTGCCTCTCATGTTCTGCTGTGTTGCAGCTAAAAGTTTTTTGCTTTGCCCACACCTCACAGAAATGAAAATTAACCAAAGGTGTAACTAGTTTTTACCTAGAATTTTGGACATTCTGATCAAATAATGAAGTTAAAATCAGAATAGCATATTGCCAGTGGAATGAAAAATATTATAAATGCTGGCACCAAATGAAAAAGGGTTCTATAGATGACTTTCAAAGAGAGATGCTTGTCCTCAAGCACTGTGTAAATGGCAGTAAATGTAAATTTTCTGGTTAGAAAGATAGCAATAATTGTAAAATCAGAAATTTATTATCTTTAATCTGCAAGATTATTGACTGACCTCACTTATTCACGTTGCAAATTATCTCTCCTTGGATGCCTGGACTGACTTTTTATCCGGTGTTCTTAATTTAAATTTTCATAAATAGTTGTCTGACTTACATTCCTATACTGTATATCAAACAGTACATAAAATGATTTGTAAGTATCTCATACAATCAAATGTCTCTTTTCATTGACTTGTACAGGACTTTAATATTGATAAGTCTTCATTCAATTTGGCTTGGTTTGATCTTTTTCATTCTCCTGTCTCCCTCAATGCTTAAATAGTAAATGACAGATTTAGAGTTTGTTGGGCAAAATGATTTGATTTAAATTCCATGTTCCAATAAACATAACAGTGTTTCTTTTGGAGCAGGATTTAGCATAGGGCTACCAGTATTTGGATATGCCAGTAGTAATATTAGTCCTTAGAAAAATGGATGGCAAATGGATAACAACATGGGGAAGACAGATACAACTGGGAAGAAAAAATCAGACCTTTCTGGAGTTTTGAGTTCATTTTGCCCCATGACATTCAGATAGATATTCCAGTGATTTGCCTCTTTCTTCTTGGCCTTTCTCTTGGTTTTCTTTCCCCTTCATGTTCTATTATCTCCTTTTCATGACATTAAAAGGGAACTAATCTCTTCCCTTTCAACACATATAAAATGAAACAAAATTAATGTTTGCCTTGTCAGTTGATCACTGTTTGTGTATCATTCTTACAATTAATATATTTTAGAAAGCTAAGATCTCCTCACAGCAGTTCACTAACCAACATGAAGGTTAAATTCATCAGGAGTAGTATTCATATGTACCAGTGTGATTGGTACTTTTCTGCTTACAGTTATCAGTCAGAGTCCCTCCAATTCCTCTTTGCAGTCATGGAGAAAGAGGATTTTTAAGTGCCTGCATCTTGTCGAGTCACTGGAGAAAACCAGTTTGATTTTAACATTGCCTATAGGAAAGACTGTTACTGATTTTCTGAAGAGCACATCTTTCACATCTCTTTGTGCAGGGCAAGTCTGTTTTTCAGCAGTTAAGAGTCAGGAGTGGGGACCAGAATTCCTAAAGGACCAGAGATCGGTGTCAGCAGGAGGAGAAACATCCTCTGAGGCTGAGGAGTGCCAGTGCAGAGGTGCCACGGGACTCATGATCAGATAGGCAGCTCTCTTTTTCCAGTGACCCCAACCTGTCTCACCCCATGTGCAAAAGACCTTTAATATGTGCACCATTTCTTTGCACATATTAAAGAGCAGTGGAATAATTGTTCGGAAACAAACTCACTTTTCACTGGAGAAATTTATCTCCTCTAGGGAGAATAATCTGCACTGCAGGAATGGTGAAAGTTTTCTGCTAAGTGATGGCAGTATACTTTTCCATGCAGCAGTTCCTCAATAGTTCCTCATAGGTCAGACATGACTCCAAATGATTTACATGAGGACAGTTCTGTGAAATGGACTCTGAGTGCTTCTAATTAAACCAATTCACGAAGAACTGACATTAAGGCAATTTTGTGAAGAGAAACTGAACTGAAACAAACAAGCAACAGGTTCGGGCCCAACAGGCCAACTTGTGAAACTCAGAAGACAGCAGGATACACTTGACTTTGACAAAGCTCGACTTCTGCCTTTGGTTAAGTCACTTCTCTCTTCTTGGTCTCATTTCCCAGTCTGTAGACCAAAGTTATTGAATTTTATTTTCCTGCCAAAGTTCTTTTAGTTTCCTGTCTGAAAGTTTTCATTAAAGGCTGGCTGATTACTCTTCAAGTTTATGTATTTTGAAATTTCCATATCAAAACCACATTAATTAGTCTGTGTTAGTTTGCTGTCTCTCAATAGTGGTCAACGATTGATTCATCAGGAATTCAAGAGTTTTAGAATGCACATAATGGCATTACAGATAAAAATAATTCCCATGAGAGAACATTTCTTCCTGGCTCAAGCTGGTGATCAGCTTATGCTTTGAAGCATGTGGGCTGATAGCCCTTGTAATTTTATCCTTCCGACTGTAGCTGCAGAAGCTTTTTTACAGTATTTATATGTGTCTAATCCTTTTTTAGAATCTCGCTAAGCTAGGTTGCCTCAATAATTCACTTTGCATTTGCTCAGGTTCTGATATAGGTGAAGATTTATAATATTCAGGACTGGTTCCAAAGCTCAGCTTCTTGGTTCGTCAAAATTCACAAAGAGCCTTGCCTGAAGGTTATTAGTCATGGCTTCCTGGAAAATGTTGTGATTATACAGAATAAAATGAGAACATTAAACAGCATCCCAAAGTTTACCAGTATGCTTACTGTATAATGCAGTGGCTTGTTTACAAGATACAACAAATGAACACACATCTATTAACAAAAATTAATGATGAACAATTGCTGTAATTTCTCCTTGCTTGAAAAACACCTCTTGCAAATAAATTGGGTTAACAGTAGTTTGCTGATTGGCTTTATCTCACAAACAAGAAAATGAACAACATTAATGAATTCACTTTGGTAACATTAAGATTGTGATATAAGAAGCAATAAAAATTTATGGGCTGTTATGAGGAATGGGTGTAAGCAAACTTAAACTAGAGGAGCTTTTTGTCCTAGACTTTGTGTAGACATTGCCCCTCAATTTCTGAGGTCTGTGTTTGCAGGAGCATTGTAGAAATATCTTGGAAACAGCAAGCTATTCATCTATTCTGCTGAGGAATCTGTAAAACACTTGTTCTGTTGGGGAATAGAACCTGAATATAAGAATGAAAATATTTAACACTGACATGCAAAGACTGCAGAAATCTGTGATATAGAATATGCATGGAAAGGACTATTACCTGTTCCCTGTGTCTTCATATGCACTTGCAACCTGATGTTTTATGAATAGGTCTTCTCAGACACAAGGATATTTTCTAAAATAAAGAGAATGTTCAGAAAGATATAAATGAAAGGAATTAATAAAAAGAATGGAAACACAAGGACTTCCCTTCAAGGACTTCTCCTTCAGGGGATTCCAGGGCTCGTCCTTGGCTGAACATTCTTCCCTGCCTAATGCACAGAAGTTTGACTTTGACTTCCAGTGGGGGCAAACACTTCAGTTTGAAAAATATTTTAAAATACTGAAATCACTCTTTCCTTTTTTGAATGGGTTAAGTAAGATATTGTTATCTTATTCAAATAGATGCAAGAAACACCTTTACACCCACTGCTTGCAGACTAACAACAAGGAGGCTTCAGGAAGCTCAAGCCTTGTTCTAGAGCCAAGTCTAGACTACATCAAGAAATTCAGCAACACAAAGCAAGACTGGGAAAAATTGTGATAAAAATTTTGATAACTCATTCAGGATTTGGGAACTTCTATGGTAGTATTTTACTCTAACTTCGTCTGAAATCTCTCTTCTGTTCACACATGTGGTAAGTCTCTGTGCTGTGAAGAATATAATCTAGTTCTTTCCTCGTAGGATACTGGTGAAACAGAACCCTAAGGAAATCTGCACAAACCCAGGAGCACTCATCCCTTTGCTGAAGACACAGAAGGAAAGGATCAGCCCCTGAGAGTGAAGGCTGTGGCAAGTTAACAGGTGATCTGAGCATCATGTGCACTCATACATCATCTACATAAGAGATCTCATCTGTGATTTTTTGGTTATCATTTCCACCCTCCTCAGTTTTGAATTTGTGTGTTTGGGAGAAAGTGTTGTGTAGCAGTCCTGGAGAATTAAATTACCTAGACATGTCCTGTGAGTACTTCAGTAGTCTGAAATCTTCCCATTTTATGGACCATGAACTCACCCCACTGACTGCTTCAGAGAAGTCTAAGATTATGTGTCCTGTATTCTGCTTGAATCTGAAATTCCAGGTGATATACATGTTTTCTTTCTCTTGTTCTAATTCTAATGATTCTGGATACTTTCGTCAAACAGGCTGACAACATAAAATGCATCTCATAGTGGCCACCACACAGGATGGCAGGGGATAATTCTGGGCAAATTTTCACTAGTAGGCTGCATATTAAAAGTTCTTAGAGTTATTAGTTATTTATTAAGAGTTCTTCGGATAATTTGTTTTGTAATTGTTTTAATAAAGCACATTCACAATAGTTTTCTAAACAACATACAAATACAGAGCTTCCCAAGAGAGTGCCACTGTGTCAAAAAAGTGTTCTCACAGGCAATGGTGTGACCAAAATCCATTCCTAAACTCAGAGCTGATAATTATGGGGTGAGTCTGATTTCCAAATTAGACCTGGGACCAAAGCAATATGTACCACTTACTATGACTAACTGTCACAGAATTCAGTGATGAAAATGTTTACATGGGCACAGAATTGCTTTCTGACAAACAGCTAAATAAAATCTCCTGCCTAAAATTTGTGATGTTAATGCTGCCATTCCAGTGTCACTTTTCTGCCTCTCTCTGTGGGAGCAAATCCTGCATCCAAAACCAGAGCCTTGCCAAGCCTGCTGCCAAGATCCTGGAGAAACTCAAATGGCCAGTCTGCCTGAAAGAGACAAATTAGGCAGCACTTCAAATGCACTCTGCAGAGAGCATGGTAGGCTACAGGAAATCTGTAATCTAGCTAAGTGAAATCTGCTAAGAGAGCAAATGCCAGGTCAAGCTCTGAGACAGCTGGAATCATTTGTTTTTCCTCAGTCCTAGGACTACATACCAAGACCCTGAAATCCTCTGCTGCCAGTCTGACTTAGTATCAGGAAGGTGAAAAGTTTGCTTTACACCAGCCATGACAATCTGTAAATATTAAACCCAAATCCTCTTTAAATCAAATCAAGTCTTCCCCGTGTAATTTTAGATGTCACTGAAATTCATACAGATTGTAAAGGAAATGGAAAAGGCTGTCCATTGTTTATTAATGGAGAACAATTACAAGTATAAAAGGAAACAATTTTCTTAATGTCTCTTTTGCTCCTGGAATTTGACTGAAGGTTGCTGTTGCTAAAACAACAGAGAAAAATCAATTAATGACAAAATAATCTTTTTGTTAGGCTGCAAAGTTGTCATGGGGGTTGTATTCCTCTAAAGCATGCTTTCTTTCTCTAAGACTCTCAAAGGATTTCAGAGCTTCATTACCAATCTGTTCTACACGAAGGAACCCAAAGCAGGGAGGAAGCAGAGGTGCACTACAGATCCCGGGTGGAAAAAAAGAAATAAAAAGAAAAAAAGAAAGAAAAGGGAAAAAAGAATCTGAGTGTTGAAAAGACTAAAACCAGAAAAGGTTACATTGCAGTTATCGCTGTAATCTGTCCATCCAACTCTGCTACTAATTGACTTCATTAGATGAAACCACTGTTAAAATGGGGTTTGATGAACAGGATGGAATACTGATATTGCATGTGAGAACAGGAGAATGGACTCCAGTTCCCTTTTGGTGCTGTGTTTCTATGACTACTGCTGAGACTAGGAATGAGACAGAGCCAGCCTCCCTTGTGAGAGAGCCACGGTATCCAGGGACCACCAAATATAATTCTCTTCTGTGGACTTTGTGCCATGCAAGGAGTAAATAACATTGATTGCAATAAAGGTTACTAGGAGAAAAGCAGCAAGCTTAGATCATTATCATGAGAACATTTTCCTGATTTGTGAAATGTTTGTGCCAATGTTTACTGCTGTATTTTTTCTTAATGTAATTGTTTACTACTAAAACCAATCTCAGATATGAATAAATGTTTTAAGCTTACTAAGTGGTGAGGGAAAAGTAGCCACAAAGTTGTTTATTAAAAGGAGATATTATACTTATAAAATCCCATTATTAATATCTTCACAAGAGCCAATTCCTCATGGAACAAATGTTTTAATGAATCATCCTTATTTATTGTATTATGGTAAGCCTTTGGCATATATCTAGAGATGATGAGTACCTCTTCATTTTCATTGTCAGTAAAAAATAAGCCATTATTATCACCACACAATGAACACACCTGAAAGGAGAATTGATTTAGTTGGGTGTATTTGCATAAGCACTTGTCATTGCATGTAGCCCTTGCCCATTAGCTGGCTCCCCTGAACTTAAACAAAGCCACCCACACTTCACTTGCTTGAAGAAGGAATATTGTTTTTATTCCTTTCTCCAGGGTGACAGATTAGCATGTGCTTGTGCAGCTCAGCACTGGGAAAGCAAGAGGAAGGAGTTTTGGCACTGTTTCTCCTAAATGATGGCTTGAGAGCCTGAGCCCACTGGGTGGGTGAGCTCCACCTCCCGAAGGTCTCAGAGCTGGCTAGAGAGAACATAAGCACATCATGTGAGTCATGGGTAGTTTTCACCTGCCATAGCCTAAAGGAGCCCTCCTTTTCTTGGGCAAACCTGCTGGTAACTTTCTATTCTTTTACCTTCCTCCAATCTAGAAAAGCAGAGCCATGCAACTGAGAAAGCAGAGAAAATTATTTCCTCTAAGAACATCACATATTTTTAGCCCCTGTTGCAGGTTTGCTATGTACTCCTCATGAAGACTTTTGACCAAGGAATGTAGCTCACATTAAGTCATGGCAAACTGAGAGAAATTACTCAATAACAGGTTCTAACAGATGCCCAGGTTTTACAGATATATTGATGAAAAATTGAGTGTATGATCTACTGGAGTGACATTAATAGTGTTAAGAGGCACTTTACATCTTAATAATAATCAGATGAATGATAGTTCCAGTATGTTCATCAACATTTTCTAAAGAAGCCTGGTCTATTGTTTAGCAACCTTATATTTCTCAGGGCAGATTGAGCAGAACTCTGTCAGGCCATGTTCTGAAGAGGGTTTCTCTACAGCATTTGGTGCTGATTGCTGCTGGAGGAAGGATAACTAAATGGCTCATTGATCTGTTCCAGAGCAGAAAATCCTACATTTCTCTGTATTTATTGTACGACTGAACACCCAAAATCTTAATGTAGCTCTCTCAACAACTTCATATGAGAATATGTGAGAAACCTTTGAAATCAGAAGTTCTGTAAGAATCACGAAATTGTAGTACTATTAAGGCTAGAAAAGAGGACAACCATCAGCCTAGCACTGCCCAGTCCACCACCACTAAAAAATGTTCCTAGGTGTCCCTAAGCTGGGTGGAGACACAGCCAGGACAGGTGACCCCAACTGACTACAGGGATATTATGACATTATGTTCAGTATGTAAACAGGGGGGAAGAAAGAAGAAGCAGGGACATTTGGAGTGGTGGCATTTGTCTTCCCAAGTCACTATTACCTATGATGGAGCCCAGTTTTCCTGGGCATGTCTGCCTAGGGCAAGGAGATTGAATTCCTTGTTTTGTTTTGCTCATGTAGAAGACACAATAATATTACTTTTTAATATTTATAGTTGTTAACAATTAACATATTCTCAATTTTAGGATCTATGTACCCACTTGAAAAAAAACATTGCTATATTTGAGTCGAGCAGAGGATGTCCTCTTCCTACACACAGCAGCCTAAACTATGAACAATCTCCATTGCTGAGACAACCAAGTGGAAAATTTCCACAGAATATGTGAGTGGTGTCAGGTGTCCTGGTTCTTCAGCCAGCACCTCCAGGTTGTAGCTGGTCACTGACTGTGTCTCCAGCTGTGCAGGAATGATCTCTGTGCTCCAGGGTCTGGCTGTAGCTCATCACTTCCAGGAGACTCTTCCTCCACGCTGCCAGGGACACCAGCACCTAGGCTTTATAATGTTTTGCTGAAGAGCAGTCAGAATATTTAATCTGAATTAGACCTTGTCAATGGGACAGATTTGCCTCTGGTGTAACTGTGCAGAAGTTGAAAGGGTAAAAGTATGGAAGGACTTGGTCTGTTGAATTTATTGATTAAATGAGATGCTTACAAATCACAAGCCATATTCTATCTTTGGACACATAGACTCAAATTATGTTGTGTCCAGTGAAGGCCATGAATTTACATCTGTTACTGGAATATGGCTTGAAAAATCGTGTCATTATCTTAATGCAAACATAATTGTCCCTGATGTGCAAAGCAAGCAATGCCCTGACTCCTGACCTTGTGAAGAGCTGATGACCCCATACCTGAGCTGAACAGCTCATTTGGCCTTGTGTGCTTCAGTCAAAGCCTGATAAAATCCATGAGCTTGGAAACTGCAGGGGGAAAAAGCAAATTGCTGACAACGAATTAAGATTTTCTTTGCAAGTAATTTTCACTGTTCGTATAAAAAATTTACAAAAATATCAGTTTGAAGCAGAGCTGGAGAAAGACCTGAATAGATGCTAAAAATATATGATACTGTCATGAAGATACAGTGAGAAAAGGCTTGGGTTTTTTCCTTCTAAGTGTTTGTTTCTAATGAGATACTATGAAATGCGTTTGCAGTTCAGGTTTTAGCATCTGTTCCTTTATTACATGCTGCTGAGGTTATTCAGATAATCCATTCTGGAGACCATTCCTGACAAAGCAAGCTTGTCTGTAGGAAAGTGAGCACCTTCCATAGCTCAGAATGAAAAAACCCACAACTTTTATTCCCTTTTCATAGAATCATGGTGTGTCTAAAAAAGTGAACTGCAAGGAAGCATAGGCAGCTGAGTTGCTGGCTATTGATGTGCAAAATTGGTCAATGTGGTGGAGGCATTTTGAAAAGGACTTTAGTATTTATAGTACGTAGGAAACACATAGGCAATATTAAAAAAGTGTCCATCACTTAATGAATTGCCTTGTTGTGCTAAGAAAGAACTAATGTACATTAGTGTATAATTTGTCATATCCCCCTTGGCATTTCCGTCTCCTTGCAAGGAAGACGTGGTGCTTGAAAAATATTTTGAGCCTCTCACCCTATTTCTGTAACTGTTGCACAGATGAGAACAAGGAGTCTGTGCTGCACCAAGAAACAACCAAATGGGAGCTGTGAGATGTGAGAGGTAAGCACAGAAGGAAAGGGCATCTCTGGGTACTTCTCTAGGAGCCCTGCTGGGCTTTTCAGACAGTGACAAGATGGTCAAACTCTCTGGCTCTGGATAAGTCACTTTATTTTATATCCTGGTAATTGCACTAACAAAAGCTGGCACTTCAAAAGCTGTGGCAGCTGCTCAAAGGAGAGAAATGCAGATGGTGAGAGCCCAGAGCCTAGCACAAGGTGGAACAAACAGGTTTATCCACCTTGGGTCTGGCAGCACCCTCCTCCCCAGGGCACGGGGAGCTGGAGACCAGTGGAACACATGCTGTGCTTTTTTCTTGGGGAAAAAGCAACACAAAGTAAGAGAGAAAATAATTCTCATTCCTCCAACTTGGCAGAGCATCATGTTGCATTTCTGTAAGAGTCTCTGTGATTTTTGAGGAAACTCAAAAGTAGAAACCAACTCTTGATATCAAGCTAAGGAAACCACTCAAAGTATGACAAACATTAGCATTCAAAGTGTCAAATGTGTTTTGCTCAAAGTGTTAGAAATACTAAATCTGCAAATCTCAGTGAGAGGCCAAATACCTGGCAATTATTGTTAAAATCAACTATTTCAGTCAGTTTATTTTTGCAATAAGAGAAAGAGCCACAGCCAGTATTTACACATGATCTTTACAAGCATATCCTGGCATTTCTTATCACATTGCTTGCTCTCAGTTTGAGCAAATGTAAATTTTTCTGGGCTGAGAACTGATGTGCCCAGCTGCTACCTCCTTCCAAACAATACAGATTTGAAGGTATAAACCAAAGGGAAGGCTTTTGCTAATGAAAGGCCCCACGAGCCCCCTGCATACTTGTTATTTGTACCAGAAGGAGTTAATTCTTTTTGGGGTTATTATGGCACAGTATAAATGACGGTTCTAGCAATGGAAATAACACAGTTTGCCACCTGCCTCTTAGGAATGTGAGCATCACAGTCCCTGTCTAAACACTGACAACGTCTTGCAGAGTTAAAATCTAGCCTAGGAAAATACTGGAGTCCTGTCTAACCTAGGGGTCTCTTACAAACACTGCAAATTTTACCACAGCTCAACTGTTACTTAACTAGATTTATTGAAAGGACCTGTGTTCTGCTTCATTAAAACACTACATTGGAACATTTTTCTCTTGATAGCCCTGTGTAATCTGACTCTGTATTTTCCTGGTTAATATTCTTCTCTTCCTCCGTATCTGCTAACAGAGAAAAGAGGAGGAGAATTTAACAGCAATAAAGAATAAAAAAAAAAAAAACAAAAAACATTCTTTTAAAGAAATAAACCAAAGTATTCTTGCTGATTCTAGTCTTCAGGAACCTGATAATGAGGATCTGAGTAGGCATTTTTTATTTATTATAATGAAGTGAAAATGTGGAAAATTAGCATACAAGTCCTTAGTGGATGTTATAGAAATAAACAAGAAAGAAAATACCAGACCTAAACCAAACAAAAATAACTCTGGAGAGGAAAAGAAATTAATTTCAAGAATAATATAATCCCATGCAGACCTGCTCTTACAGAAAACCATCAAGTTAATTTAATTCCACAAACTCCATTGCTCCAAGAAAATGCTGTTTAAATCAATTCATTCTTTCATTATGCTGCTTAAGAGCACTATGAACTGATGAGAAATTACTGAGATGACTTTCATGTATCAGAATCCCTTCAGTTTCGCTTCATTTTCTATCCTGACATGGGATTAATGTGCTGTATTTGCATGCTAAAATAGAATATTTAATTGTAAAAGTGGTGTTGTTAAATTACCTTGCAATGAGTTTATTTTAAATGGTTCATTAAAGTTTTTAAAATAGCTTGCTGCACGATTTCATCTCTGCATTGCTTTAGTGGATTATATCTTCAACCAATGGCTGTTGCAGGAAACCCTGACTTGCTGTTTGTCCTTCAGCAACAGATTTTGCACAAAAAACTCTTGTGATCTCACAGGATCAAATTCAGATAATTACAGTACCTGAGCAAAAGCCCTTCTCTCTCCAGCACTGCACAAAAATAATATTGAATTATTCTGTATAGAAATATAGCATTGTTTATGTTGGAAAGGACCTCCAAGATCATCAAGTCCAGCTTTTAACCCAGCTCTGCCCTGTTCACCACTAACCTGTATCCTAAGTGACACGTATCCACATTTTTTGAGCACTGCCAAGGATGGTGAATACACCACTTCCCAGAGCAGCCTGTTCCAATGCCTGACCACCCTTCAGAAGAAGCAATTTTTTCCTAATTTCCAAACTAAACCTCCCTTGGTGCAACTTGAGGCCATTTCCACTGGTTCTGCCACATGGTACCTGAGAGGAGAGGCCAACCCCTCCTGGTTTCACCCTCCTTTCAGGCAGCTGTACGCAGTGGTGAGGTCTCTCCTTGAGTCTCCTTTCCTCCAGGATGGACAATCCCCTCTCCCTCAGCCTCTCCTCACAGGACGTGTGCTCCAGACCCTTCCCCAGCTCTGCTGCCCTTCTCTGGACACACTCCAGCACCTCTGTGTGGAGGTGTCTTAGTCCACTTACCTTTTTCATATATCAAAGGTGCTCCAGTCTCTGACTCACCTCTGTGGCCTGGCTCACTGCAGTAAGTTCACTGCAGAAATTCTCTGTCTCATACTGGGGAGTCCAGAACAGCACCCAGCACTCCAGGTGTGACAGAAACACTGAGGAACAGATCCAGGCATTCATCATCAGGAGCCAGCAGCAAAGCCACCCAAGGACCAGCTTCTCCAAGCTACTCCATCCATACTCTCTCTATTAGTTAAATACATATATATAACATAAAATAATAAAATAATCAAGAGCAGAAGCCAGAGTTCCTAAAGAGTAATTTAAAACTTTCCAGTAATGGAGTGGTATTCTCAGAGCAACATGAAAGCTGAAACAGTGCTGCCTTCTCTATTATGGAGGGTCCTGCCTTGTTTCACCTTATAGTACAGAATTCTCCTGGTAATAAAATTTGGGATGTGACCTTCACTTGCATTTATTTTCTTCAGCATCACTGCTGTTCTGATGCACACAGCCAGGATATGGGAGGAGTACAGCAGGGTTTTATCTTTGCTGGGGTGGCAGAGGGCAGGCTGGGATGATGGAGGGTATGAACAGCTAGAAACCAAACCACAGGCTGGGGAGAAGAACAGAAGTGTAGGCAATAAACTTCCATGTTGAGAGCTGTTGTATCCAGTGACCTGAGATTTTGCATCCAAAGTACTTGAATACTGGATTCTAAGCTACTTCTCTCCCCACTTGTGATCCAGAGATGTTGCAAGCCTCTCGCAATTACTTAGTCTTGTCTCTGTATACATGATTGAAAAACGTTTTTCTCTAAGTTTTAAAGAGCAGAACTTAGCTTTTACTTTCAGTTTCATCTGTGTACTTCCTGTGATAAAAAAAACATTACCTAAAGGCTGTTGAAAAATGTAGTTTTTCAACCTGGTCTCTATTCATATCTTTGTTTATAGTGCTCATATCAGTACACTCGGAAATGCAATGGAAGCATAACTCTTGTTCTCAATGGGAATGAGAGCACCAAAATAGCTTTGAGGAGTCAAGTGTTTAAGTCCTTGGCTTGTAGAATAACAGTCCTATTTTCAATACATGCTCTGGCTTTTCAGGCAGTCTCTTGCACAAATGGTTGCCCATATTTAGGTCAGCTCTGTGCTTGTGCACTGAAATGTTGCTTTCCTTACATGCTGACATGGAGGAATATCATCCCTTAGGGAAGAACTCTGTGTCATTAAACTAATCTATGCTATTACATTTCTATTATTGCCTCTGTGTACATGCATTTTACAACTAAAAATGGTGCAGATAAATAATACACATTTAGAAAGCCAATATTATCAGTTCAAGTACCAGCTCATATTGGTTCTGGTTAACTGTATGCTTCTTCCCTGTCATCACCTGGCATATGATTGATTAACTCAGGGGAAGGGAGAAGAGAAGGGGAAATTTCCCCTTTCTTCTACAAGCAAAAATTACTGATCTTGGATATGGGTTATCCACAATTCTTGGAGTTACCTGAAAGCATTCAGGATGGATTTGAGAGGCAGGTAGGTGCAGTTACTCTCTGGGGTCCCAAACAACACCTCAGCCAGAACTAGATGCCTTCTCCTTTTATTTTAAGAGGTCATAGGTTTGTCCTGTAGGCCCTCTGCTCTAGAAGTCTTGAAAATTGGATTGCCCTGTCCCCAGAAGGCTGAATGTGCACTGCACTGCCCTTTGAGCCTCTTCACAGACAGGCCTAGTGACTTTTTGATTTTTATGGACTACATCTACCAAGGTTTACTCCCACCAGTGCTACCCTTCTCTCTCCACACCTTTTCCCAGATTCACAAACCCAACGGATACCCCAGCTGTTTATAGACTGAATTTCTGTGCTGTGAGCTCTCCTCCTCATCCTTTCTACCTGAGATGAGCCAATTGCAGTGCAACAGCACAGCAGCAGCTCTCACCAACCAGATCTATTCTGCAGCACATAAAGAACATGTCTCATAATAACAGAGCCCAAACTCTCCACGAACTGTATTCTTTCCCTCCTGCCATAAATATCCCTACTTTTTTAGCTTTCATTTCCCTGGTTCCCAGGCCTCATGTTATGAGTTGCTTACTATTTACCAGGCTGTCATTGTTTGAGATTCTGTCATTTGCCAGTTCAACCATGGAACTCAATGTGATGTATTTCAAGCAAAATCTCTCTTTTTTTTTTTTTTTGAAGTGATGTTTTCACTTCATCTCTCCCTCTTCCCCACCCTCTGCAGCTTGCTGCCATGCTCTAAGTCACAACAATGCACTTCAAAGGAGCAGTAACTATTCTGTGATTCCAAGGCTCATTTTTCTGCATTGGTATCAAAACCTGACAGGTGGCTGTCAGCTCCACCATCAATGACTGCTGCCAACACAGCACTGCCATTAATCCACTCATTTGACAACAGCACTTGAAATCACAACAGAAATCTCACTGGAACTGCACAATACCAAAAGCAAATAGACCCCAGCACCACCTATACAGATTTTTTTGTTCTCTGGACAGTCAAGTCTCAGCAAACAATTTACTGGGACACATTTACAAGGCCCCAGGAGCCTTATCTCCTGGAGTTCATGTTCCAGTTTCTGATAGCAGCCATGAGGAGCTAAGTCAGGTACAGTTTGTCTCAGTCAAGTTTCTGTGTGCAAGTGTTGTTCATAAAATGTGAAGCCAACCCCAGTTTTGCAATTCCTCAGGATTCAGACAGCAATAGCATTTCTGTTTCCAAGACCCCTTTGGAAGCAAATTTCAGTCCTCTGCTTTGGGTGGATGGAAGGAGAAATTGGCCTGTCAAGATTTGGAGTGAAAATTATGATACTGCTGGAACATCATCATATTTTAAAAAATACTGAGAGGTGGTACCTAGACCATCAGAGATTTGGTAGAGAAATTTTTAGAAAAATAGGTAGAGACAAAAAATATTATTTTGTGGTTTTCCAAAAATTGAATGTAATGGAATAATGTTCTCCTATTAAATTAGTTGCAACTGAACGAAAATCAAGCAATTCTGCTTATGTTACTTGTACTATTTTTTGCAAAATGTCTGTCAGATCATTCAAGATTTATATAAGAGAGATGGATTATCTGGAACCTAAGATATATCACATGTGCAGATTTCAGCATGGATGCTCTGACAGTGGCCTATACTTAGAGGAGGATATGCTGTCAGCTCCTGGCCTTAAAAATTTATGGCATTTTCTACCTGGTAGAATCCCCTGCACAAAAAGTGGACGTGTTAAATCATGTTTGTGTACAAAAAATTTTAGTTTTATAGAATGAAAGAAGGGAAGGGGAGAGGAAATGGGAATAAACAGCATGGCTTATGTATGAGGAAGGCACTTAGAAAGACAGAGCCAAAGGCATGGTCAGGACAGTTACTATTTTTTTGCTGTGAAGCATCAGCACTGCAGCAGAGATGGATGTGAAGAGAAAGTACATGGATTTCCTACCCACCCACCCAGGAACAGCAGCAGCCTTCCTTCTGGGTCATGTGCTGGGATACAAATCAACTGATGAGAAGCCATTCCAGGATGAAAGATTTCTATCATCTAGGATTTAGCTGATAGGCTGTAAAGTACTTTAAATCCATGTACATGTAGGTGGGTATCAGGAAAGTTGAACTGGAAAGCACTATTAAGAGAGGAGATAACACAAAGCCAATGATTTTAGCAGGAACCATTCGTACCAGAGACTATGAATTAAAGACAGATGAAAGAAAAATAACAGCAAAAGAAAAAAAGCTAAGCAAGTGAATCAGGTGAGGATCAGGAAATTTTGCTTTTCACTCCACATTTGAAATGTTGGCTGTTTAGATATATGCATTTCATTTGGTATGGGTCTCCAGTCCCTACTGAAGGGAGGGATGTGAAGCGTTATCTGATGTAAATGTAATTGTACAGCTTCATGGGAGGCAGTGTGCACACAAAACGTCAATTTTTTTACTTGCACTATTTTCTAATTTACTTAAAGTGTATGTACCAGATTAACGACTCTGTCCTTCAGTAATGGAAGAGAGACAATTGTTTTCTCCTAGGTTATAATTTTGGTTCTGATTCCTCTGTTGTGACTACACAGATAATTGTGAATATAATCATTTTATATTAAATAAAGATGTATTTGTAACTAAAGGCAAAAGGCTTTTTCAGCTATACCTTGGAAAGCATCAGAATAAATTTCATTCCTGGCCTTGATACAAGTATGTCTGTGCCTTGACTGCTTGTCTGAATTGGATGAAAAGGAAGAGCTATCCCTGAACAGCTCCTATTGTTTTATCCCTGCACAAAGGTTTTCAGGGCAAGTGATAGTCCTCCAGTGCTGATGCTACACTTGAGGCATCAGACCATAAGCCACATTTGATAAAGGACAGTTTAAAGACTTGAGATTTACTAAAACCAGATGGGAACTTTTGCTGTGATGCGGAGGCAGCAGTTTTTCTAAGAAGGATACTTTTTACTGTGGTTAGTCTCCCAAGATTTCATTAGCAGCAAAACAATCCTGAAAGTCATTTACTGTGCTGGACAACATCACTGTGAGCCACAAGATGCATTTGTGAGAGTCAGGCATCCATCTCTGTTCATTACACTACGTTTTTAGCATGAGCATCATAAATGAACATTTTCAGCATGTCCTCAAATAACTCCATAGTCTGCCCTTGTCTGCTCATACAGACACTCTAACTGGGGTTTAGCTGCCACTCCTGAGGTGCTGGGTTGTGTCGTATCACCTACAGGGAGCCTTAAGAACCTGAAGAGTCAGCATGGGGAAGAGAAGGTGAGAAAGGGAGACTGAAGTGTAACAGTTTTACAGGGCATGTCCCACCATACTGGATGGTACTGGCAGTGCTCCGTGCCTTTCCTGCTCAGCTGACTCACAATTGATTTGGTCAGTCACCACATTCCTCTCTCAAAAGCTAGCATGCATCCAAAGCTGCCAGCTATATGGATCTTGAAAATTTTTAACTGAAATACTCTGGCACGTGATACTGTCTGAAAGAAAAACTGCTGTGAATCAGACAGTATTCAAACCCTCAAAAAACATGTTTGAGACAGTGCTCAAACCCTCAAATATGCAGGAATTTTGGTGTTTGGTGCTCCTATCTGCTGCACAGTACCGTGCTTTGCTCTGTGTGCCGGAGAGGAACCCGTGCCAGCCTGAGCACTGGCAGCAGCCTGTCGACCACAGCAGGGCTTTCTCTGCCTGGGAACCTGCTCAGCTCCTCCACGCAGCCAAACCTAGAGCTGCTGGTGAGGATTTGGGCTGCCTGTGCAGTGTTACAGGTCCTGTCAGCTGCAGGGCCAGTGCCAGGCTGTGTGCTCCTCCCAGCTGCAGCCTGTGCCCTTCCCTGAGGGGGCATTCGGAGGGGCTGCACAGACACCACAGGGATGCAGAGTTTGCCTTTGCTGGCTTTGATCAGCAGCAGCACTGCTCCTTTCTGGGTGTCTTGCCTGACCCCTTCTCACTGTGCACCAGTGCAACTTCCACAGGAATATGGTGAAGTGGTGGTTAGAGAACATGTAGGGAAATGCAGATTTCTTTTCATCTATTATTCACCCATGATAGTGAAATAGCCTACCATTTTCAGTTCTACATATCCTATTTTCACAGAAGATAGCAAAGACTGAGACATATGATACTAATCACAGAATAAGGATTCTGCCACTGAGATACTCATATGAGGAGTTTTGCTGTTAATCTGGAGATATTACACAAGTCTCCACTGAGCTTAGTCAAAACCTTGTCTCCTCTGTCAATTGTGTCAAACTCTGAAGTAAAAGCTTGCTTATCAGAAACCCTAGGGAGAAATAAGGAAGCAGGAGCATAGAGGCCATTTCTCAGTACAATGTTTATTAGATGAAAGCAGTTTATAGCCACTGCTGACTGGAATTAGAGTGGCTTTCCAAAAGACCTAACATTAAAAGCCTATGTTATCTCATTACAAATTTTGTAAGCCATGCACCCCTAAGAGGGACAATGGATTTGTTTCCCTTGATATAAAGAGTCTTAGACAATCAACATAGTTGGGAGAAAAATATGATTTACTGGCTTTTTCTTGTATATGTGTAGATGTCTTCTTTGAATGATGAATTTCAACTGCATTTAAATTTCATACAGAATTGAAATGCAGAGTCCATTGTAGTTTTCTGCTTTTGAAATGCTTCTGCCCTCCTGAGTGTTAAAAAATAGAAGGAAAGAAATCCAGCATAGCCATGCATAATGAACAGCACAAGCCCTTTTTACTGTAAAATGCCACATGTTGTTTCTATACACATAATAAGCTCAAAACTAAGGAATTTATATGTTAAATTTGAATAATGGACCAAAATAAGATAATTCCTCTGTCCTAACAGAAACGCATTAGTCATGAGCACATCATAACCCTTTGGTACAGAAATGGACTCCTTAAAGTAGGGATAATTGTAAAATACTAACCAGAAAGGAAGATAGGTTAAAAAAAATTACATCTGATTAATGCACTTGACAAGTAGGTAATAAAATTATATTCTGCTCAGAGCAATTTTGAATAATTTATTTGGTTTATGACTTTGACCAAATATGCAGAAATGCAACATTCTCTCAATTGCACTATAATTGTTCATCCTAAGAGATCTAGAAAGAGGGGGAATGCCTATTACACAGAGATTTATACTGAAAACGAACCAGAGTTTCATTATGAAATTGGCTAATTAGAGAATCTGAATAAGATATTTGAAATATCACATCCTCTGCAATGCCCATGGACTCTGTGCTGTGCATCAAGCACACATGGTACCAGTGACTCTTGTCACCCTGGCACACAGAGGGGTTTCAGATTTTATGCCCATCATGGGTAAAAGTGGCCTCACTGAATGCTGGCTCTCTCTGAGGCTGCTGAGATCCACTGTTTTTTTGATTTACACAGGGTCTTGAATGGGTGGGCTCTGTGCCTGGAGGCAGATTATAATCTGCAAAAGGTTCTGAACTCCACTGGTCACTTCTCTTCCAAGTGAAGGACAGTGAGGTGACAGACAGACCCAGACAAGGCTGACCCTGCATGGGAGGGTACTGATAATGCTTTTGTCTAGCTGTGAATGCTCCCGGCCTCCCTACTCTGTGCTCCTGCTATGGCACATAAATCTCTTCAGACACCCCCCAGGGGCACAGGATGGGACAGGGAGCAATCCAGGGAATGGCTGCACTCTTCTGCCCACAAATGAAAGGATGCAGAGCTCTGTGGGCATGGAACTGGTCTGAAGAGGGACATAATTAACCTCTTCACAGCCACACTTGGTAACAACAAACAGCAGGGCACGGAGGGGTTGTTGGACTCAAGAGAACACTTTGCTTCTTGCAGTAAATAGGCAGCACAAAAAATCAGAAACAACAATGTGAATATCTTAATTCAGTCAACCAATTTAAAAATGTGATTTTTGGGCCAGAAGCAACTCATTAGCTGCAGCCTAAAGCCTGCCCAGTAAATCTTAGGAACAATTGAATGATTTCATATTATAAAAAGCTTATTATTATAACTGGATATTTTTAAGTGCCAGGAAAAACCACTGAAGAGTACCTCGCAGCAAAATCTTGTAAGTGATGCACGCAGTTCCAATTACATGCTGTCTTGACCATTTCTGCATGTGTTCAGTTGCTTAGCACCATCGTGTATGCTCACACACTCAGCAGGAGGGTTCATAATTCTCAGCAGAAACACATCCCTGGTTAGGGGAAAAAAAAAAAAAAAAAGGGTTAGAAAATGACAGAGAAATATTTTTAGGATGCGTTGAAGGTGATAAAATGCTGGGGAATGGCACAATCCTGTTAAGATTCCTTGCACAGAAAGAGAGTGATGAACTGTTTTCTATGGAAGCTGGAAAGCAGGGTCTATTATCAACACGTGTAATTTACTCTGTATAAACATTTGGGTAGGAGTGGATCTTGGGAAACATTGTACTATACCAGGAGAGAATGTCTTTTCCGTTATTTGAGTAGGAATAAGTAGGTATTTTTGATACATCATCTTTCACCAGGTATTTGCCAGGTGTTCATTAAATAACAACATTATATCTCTATTTTTATTGTCAGGTTAAAAATTAATTCCTGTGAAGAGACCTTACATTAGGGATTATAAACAGATGTGGCACAAAGCTATTAGTCCTTTACTTTACAAATCTCAGCCAGTCTGCACAGGCTTGAAGAATTCTGGAAAGGAAGAGCAGAAAAAAAGGTCTGCATCCACAGATCTTACTCTGCATCCACATATACATCACTTACACTTCACTCAGGTGTAACTGCCAGCAACTTCGCTGGAATTTTTAGAGTAAAGATTGGAAAAAATTAAGTCAAGGGTCAATGGGAAAGAGGCAAGATCTCCAAGCAGGTCACAACATTACCTCTTGTCCTGGTTTCAGTAAATTTGAATCTAAACATCTCTCCCTTGCAGGTACAGATTCTGTAAGACTCTTCGCAAGGAAGAAAATGCCTCAGATAAAATCTTTTGGTTCATCAGTGCTTTGAGCTCAGTCCTGGTTTCAAATAGATCCTCACAAGGATTTGCGTTATCTCTCCAGCCTGCATCTCTAATCTCCTGGATTCAAAACCCAGAGGTTTAAAATGCTGGGTCAGTGTTCCTCTGGCATACGCAGAACAAGGGACACAGGACTCACCCCAGCACCTCTGTCTCAGAAGAAACCAGCTGAGGAAAACTGGAGAGCAGCAGCCCTTCCCTGGCTTTTCTTTAGTGGTAATGCCTGCTACCATAGAACGTGCAATCCTTAAGGCTCTTCCTGCTGCATGCTTAAGATGCATTTCTATTCGGGTAGGCAATCCTGCTCTCAGCTGGCCAGCTTTCCCCAGGAGCTCGATGAGCATCTCTTGGCAGAATTCCTGGGGAAAGCAGGGTGGTTGGAGGTCAGGCAGTCCTCCTGCTCATTTTTTTTTTGATTGAAAGCCATAAGTATTTCAAACTCTGTCAGCCACATATTTTAAAGATTTTTTTAAAGATCCTTTACAAGTAGGATAAGCAAACAGAAAGGGACTCTTCTTTCAGTGTGTACTATTGGATTTAAACTTGCTCTCTGTAGGGGAAGTGACATCCCCAGGTGTCTAGGTGCCTGTATTAAGTTAGTGTATGTCAAATAAAAGCAGAGTCATGGAGGAGAGGCTTTTCTGCATGTTCTTTAGGCTCTGATCCAGAAAGCCAGGCACTTAATTTTCCATGTGTACATGTCATTTCCATTGACAGCCACAAAACAAATTATGTATCTGAATGTGCTGATATGCTTTTCTGGTTTGCAGTGTAAATCTGTGATTGAACAGCTGTGGATAGAACAGACTATTTTGTGAGAGGAAGGCAATGTAGTTGTGTATAGAATGAACTGACATTCAGAATACAAAAAAAATTGTCACAAATAGTTCACTTCATAGAATCAGACAACATGGAATCACAGAAACATAGAACACGGGATCATGGAAACACTAAGGTGGAAAAACACTTAACATGATCAAGTCCAACTACCAACCTACCATTGCCACAACAAAACCCAAAGTGCCATGTTTACCTCTCTTTTAAATATTTCCAGGGATGGTGACTCAACTACTTCCCTGAACAGCCTGTTTGATCTCCCTTTGGGTGAAGAATTTTCTTTTAATTTAATTTAAACATCCCCAGCACAACATGAGGCCATTTCCCCTCATCCTATAACTCCCTTGCCACTTGGCAAAAGACACTCACCCCACCACAACCTCCTTTCAGGTAGCTGTAGAGTTAGAAGTTTTCCCCTCAGCTTTTTCCCCAAGCTAAGCTGTCCCAGTTCTCTCAGCTGTCCTTCCTAAGATTTATGCTGTGCAGTTTTTATTTTTTTTTTTTTTTTTTTTTTTTTTTTTTTTTTTTTTGCTGTGAGGGAGAAATGTCTCAAATACTGTACACAAAGTCTCTTTATCTTGTACCAGAAGGAATCACCCTTCCCTGACTTAAGATAGTGGCACTGAGTCAAAGCGTTCCTGGAGCGGTTCAAGAATTTGCATGAGAATTTTGGAAGCTTGTTTTAAGTTTTGCCATTGTTCAGCCAAGCAACCACTAGACTTGGGCTGGTATATTCTTCAGCAAATGGTTAATGGTTGGATTTCTTCAAATGGAATGGATGCAGTTTTGGTGCCTGATGTCAATTTGATTAAAGACTGTATACAGTTATTCAGGAATAAGAGGATAACAGTACATATTTTAGTGAAAACCAAGCGTATAAGAAACAGCAGGATAGAACATGAAAATTACAAAAGGAACTGAAGTGGACTGTTTAACAGCTAATTAGAGTCATCAACTGAGCAATTTTAGCTTGCATAACTGGAGGCATTATGCCATTGAACAGGGATGTGCACGGAATGTTTCATTAGTTTTTGGGAATTTCAATACTGGAAAGTTACTGAGAAATATTTCAAGAGGGAGAACAAAAATCACCAGAGGCCAGGGATCAATTTAACAAGATATCTAGACAAAAGAATGAAAAATTCACATGAACAGGTTGGCTAAATATTAGCTGAAACAGAAATATGTTAATAATCTAACAGTTAGGAATAAGGAAGCTGAATTAGCTAATTTTAAATCTAATGGTAAAAGAAAAATTTCCATTTAAGCTTATATATGTTCTCTCTCTTTTCATTTCCACTTGCATCCTCTTACCTTTTCAGTAGCTCTTTAACCTTGAACAAAATCAGCAGTTTCCCTTAATTGCAGAGCCACAAATTGGCATTGCTGCTACTTGTTTGAGCTGTACAAATTGTAGTAATGATTTTTTTAATTAATTCCCCTTTGAAGTAGAGCAAGGTTTTAGAGGTAAAACATCTAGATTTCAAAATTTTCTACAGATGTAGAATTTACAAATATAGAGTGCTCTTGCAATGGTTAAGTATTACCATTGCAAGAGAAGCAAAACGCTAAAATGGTGAAATTAAATATTTTCAGAATCAAGAAATATTTTTCAATCTTTTAATTGTTCCTAAAGCCATAAGTGGCACCCTTTCTGGACTGTGGACTGTTCTTCTGTAGCAAGTCTATCCCTGACAGCATAAACCAATAAGTTAATGGTGATAAGTCCAAGAATTAGAGTCTCCTCTTTAGTCACCCCATCACAGGTGTGATGTGTGTTAAATTCCAGGGGTCAGTGCCATTGCTTTCCAGGTCAGGTTACACCACTCTGCAGGCAGAGTATTTTATATATTTGTAAATATTACAAATTTATTTTTAAATAAATATTATAAATTAAATATTGCAGAGTATTACTTTATAACTGTCCTTAACCCATAACCTAGCAATTTAGGCTTGAGCATGGTGAGGAATTGGCCAGCTCTCAGCTTGCCAAGCCACCCCCATCTCTGTGCAGTATTAATGATTGTCCTGCTCTGCTCTGGGCTCCTGTGGCCTCACCTCAGGCTCTGTGTGCAGTTTTGGTCACCATCACTGTGAGCTGTTGGTGAGTGTCCAAAGGAGGGAAACAAAAATGGCAAAAGCCTGGAGGGGGATCCTTGTGGGGAGCAGCTGAGGGCTCTGGGTCTGTCCAGCCTGCAGGAGGTGAAGGCAGAGCTCACTGCACTTACACCTTCCTCCTAAGGGGAGAGGAGGGGCAGGCACTGAGCTCTTCTGTTGTCCCTGAATATCAGTCTTCTGATTTGTTTTAGTGTAGGGGAGTCAGTTCTCATGAATTGTAAGATAAACAAGGATCATGTTTACATTCCTCTGTGAAAAGATATCGCCTGGTGGACTTCTCAAGTGACCAGTGGAGATGGAGAGGTGGGAACTTCTCTGTCCAATCTCTGCTCACTGTCCAGAAACTGAGAGATATGAGGTCAGCAATAAACTGAAGACTTCCTTTCTTCTTCTCTACCTAAACACCTGCTGTGTGTGTTTCTATCTGTGTCACAGTAACACTCTTCTCTCTTTTCTGGTGCTGAGCAGAGACAGGATCCAAGGGAATGGCCTGAAGCTGAGTTAGGGGTGGCTGGGGTTGGTTTTTAGGAAAGGTTCTTCACCCAAAGGTGCCTGGGCACTGGAGCAGCCCTGGACTGCCCCAGGGAAGGGGTCACAGCACCAAAACTGACAGAGCTCAAGAACATCTGAGCAGTGCTCTCAGGGATGCTCAGGGTGGGATTCTGCTCCTGTGCAGGGCCAGGAGTTAGACTCATGTTGTCCCTAAAAATAAGCTTTCTGATTTGTTTTAATATAGTAGAGTCAGTTCTCATGAATTGTAAGATAAACAAGGATCATGTTTGCTTTCCTTTGTAAAAGATATCACCTGATGGACTTCTCAAGTGAGCAGTGGAGATGGAGAGGTGGGAACCTCTCTGTCCAATCTCTGATCACTGTCCAGAAACTGATAGATACGAGGGCAACAATAAACGAGACTTCTTCCTTTCTTCTTCTCTGCCTGAACCCCTGTTGTGTGTGTTACTGTGTGTTTCTATCTGTGTCACAGTAACAGACTCAGTGATCCTCGAGGGTCCCTTCCAACTCAGGATATTCTATGATTCTATGAAATTCTTGTATCATTTATATTCTTCCATCAGTTTTTGCCTACTCCTTTGAGGTCATTTCCACAGTGTTAAACTGCACATGGGCAAGAAACTCCCCTGAGGACCCTTCTAGAAACTTCCCCTTATTTGCAGTTACATGATTAAGGAAGTTTTTGGTATGCACAGGGTAAGCTGTGCAGAGTTTTGTACCATCTGAATTTCATGTTGTGATGAATAACCAGGCCTCTTTTGACAATCTACTCCATTGGTATTTATCCTCCAATTCCTTAAATTAAGAGCATGTATGGCATAAGCTCTGCTCTGCCAGGAAGTAAGTCTTTTCTGTGAAGAAAGAAAAATGAAAGGCACACAACATAACAAAAAAAAGCCACTATTCACTTGCACAACATGAGCACCTAAATTTAACAATATTTCATGAATGCTAAGCAGGGTTCTGGAAATTCCTTTCCCAATCCATTGTTCACTGCATTGCCCTGTTGCTGGAAATAATGGATGATAGTTTAGGTGAGTTGAAAATTGTGTTGCTTGAATTTTCATTTATTCGTCTGGATCTTACTAGTAAAGAGGGGTAAAGAGGGTAAGGCTTCACTTGTAATCTCTGTTGCTGCTGCTTTTCACCAGCAATAAATTAACTCAGGGAAAAAAAGCAGTGTCACTTTAAATACAAAAACTTATAACATGCTGCCCTTTGGTATTAAATTCTAATCGTGTAACAGATTAAAATAATAAAATGACAAAGAAAAATATATTTTCCACTTTTCAGGCACAAAGAAAGCATTGATCAAACATAATACACACAGCAGAACAGAGAGCATGGCTCTTTTTAAAACTAAAGATTAGCTAAAAAACATTTAAAAGGCTTTAAACACAAAAAGCCCCTACAGGGTTGGGTCTCTGAAAAATGATTCAAAATGGTATCACAAAAGAATATGATTTATTATTTTGGCTTTTATAAAGATGATTTCTCACATAGCTCTCCAAATGAATTCAACCTTGGGAGCTAATCCTCCTGCTGACTAGAGAGTTTATGCTATTTGGACTTCCAGATCTTGAGTCTGAATGATGAAGTCTGGAGTGAGAAAACATGGGCCAATTCCAGCCCTTTTTTGCACCCTGGACTACTCTTTCAATGTCACTGCATGGGATGCAAGCCTAACACTTTTAAACTTTTTCAAAGTTTTATTACAAGCTACTTTCAGTCTTTTCTTGTAGGATTTGAAGCTGCAGTAGGCTTGAACACGGAGAAATCTGGCTAAATATTGACTCAACAAGAGTTAAGGTTTCTGAAAAATTAAATTACCTGTATTTTCTCTATCCTTTTCCTCTTTTAATTTTTCAGTTATTAAAATTGATCTCTTTATGAAATACTGAAGCATACCAAGATGTACACCTAAAGGCTGACAGTGGTAATTGAAACCTGATCAACTTTGAAAGAAATAGAACTTCAGTTAGGGACAGCAGGCAAATGCTTACTTGGAGCTGCAGCTTCTCCTAAATATCAAAGGAAACTTGTTCCATTAACTGAACCTCAGCTTGGGTAAAGCAACCACACTGGAAAATAGTTCCACAGCAGGGCTATGGAAAGCACATGGAGTAGTTCATACTTAGATATGTAGCCAAACTCCATTTGAAGCACCATCAGTCAAAGGTTTCTGTAATAAATGTATCAAAATTCGTGCTCTTGTAAATATGATAAAAGCACAATGGTAAGATATATTACAAAAATCCACCGAGGTTGGTGTAAGCCTTGCCCAAGGACTGGGAAACTGGTTAATTCATTTACTTGTAGCAGACACAGGAATCCATTCTAAATTAGCATCTCAAGAGCATGTCTCCCCGAAATTTCTCAAGCCATCACTGGCCAATAATGGCCACTGATATCTAGAGTAACTCAATTCCAGTAAAACCACTCTGCATATCTCTTATTGCTGTAATGTGTTTTTCACATGTATTAGCTCCTGGGTAAGGTAGTGTTTGTCCCAAGCAGAATTCCTCCTGTAAACCACTCTGTATCCCTTAACGTGTTTTCCACATGTATTAGCTTTTGGGTAAGGTATTGTTTATCTCGAGATGATCTTATCTGAAATGGAGACAGAATTCCTCCAACTCTAGACAGAAAACACTGGACTACAAAGCTGTCCTGGACGTGTTCAATTCTCCAACCCTGGACTACATGAGTATTTGGAAGAAAGACAAAGAGACACAGAACACCTCACCCCAGGCATGAAAAGCTATAAAAACCACTCTGGCAGAGGTCACTTTTGTGAACAGAGGAGATTCTGTGTGGCAGAGCTAAAATCTTAGTTCACCCAGCTTCAACCCTGGGCTCAAGGCTGTGTCTTTGATTGTGGCTACCAGCGACCCAATTTCAGTCTCGAAATAAAAACCCATTTTAATTTTTATTAATTTGGCTTTTTTGCTTTATTATCTCTATCAGTTTCCATGTGCAAACAGGATTCGAGTGCATGGAAACCCAGGGGCATGGTCATAACATCCTTCTCAGGTGAAACAGGGCTCCAGCTGGATGATCCTCTCTGCCCATGGTACCAAGAGGAAAATCTTTCAGGAAACGTCTCTTAACAGATTTTACAGACATGTATTTTGTTTATCCTTTCTCCTAATTTTCTCCTCTGTCCTTTCTTCTAAATTTAGTGCTACAATTGCCACTAGATCTAAAAAGTGAAAGGTGTGAGATCACATTATAACATGTGTAGAAATATCCTAATGACTTCTGTCAGCCCAGTATTGAGTCATGATTCTGTGGCAAATCCTTCAGAGACACAGTTTTCCTCCAGATATCTAATGAAGTATTTCACTCTTCTGTGTATGTATTACCTCACATCAGTAAAACATCCCTTTTCCCCTGTGTAAATTTGTAAAAATGTTGCTATCAAATGCTGATAGAGAGAGCAAGAGCACACCTAATTTACAGCCTTATGTCTAACCTTTGATCGCAACCCAACTCTAATGCATAAGGACACCCACCTATATCAGGGAGTATCCTGTTTCTTCCTTCTGAAACAAAACTGTATGATATTAAAACAAAATACTGTGATTTTCTCTCTTGATACAGAATTCTCAGTTTTCACAACTGTGTCCAGCCTTCCTATGGACTCTCACATTTTTCAGTGTCCCTTTTTTCCAAACTGCATGCCCTTTGTGGGCCTCCAGTGACTGCAGGGTGTAGCAGGGATGCTGGTCCCATTTAAGATGTGTTTAATCTTCCTGGCTGTGAGGAAACAAGACTTTTGAATCCAGGCTATAAGCAAATGAAATAAGTAGTATTTTTCTGCACAAGGTTTTGAGGTGTAGCTGAACAGTTGCAACTGCAGTGTGTGTGCAAATTGCCACACAGCAGGTTTGTTGTGGAGAAATCATTAGGGGAATGTTATGTAGGAGCACAAAGAGAATTTTTTAATTGATAATATCCTGTGTTATTCCAGGTTTTCTGTGACTGAGGAATTTACTAAGAGGGAAAACATTTCCTCTCACAACTCTGCTGAACTTCGTCCAGCTGAGGATGGTATCATATGTGCTGCATAATTGCAGCAATTCAAAGATTCCAATTATAAACTAATTTTGAAACCATCCCACCTAACCTGGAACACAGAGTGTATGAAAAAAAGCCAGAAAAAAACCGTAGAAAGTGTAATAGTCTTTCAGGACAATGCACAGCAAAAAAATACCTGGGCAGACAGAATGGTATAAATGCTGTAAAAATGCAGAAGGGTGTTAGAGTTTCCAAATGAGATCTTCCACATCGATCCCATTTCAGGCAAGCAGTCATGCAGATGTTAAAATACTACTCCCACATAAGTGATCAGGACAAGGTTAGAGATGGTAAAGGTCATCAATTCTCTTTATAAATTGTTACTGTTTAAGCTCTGGGAATGCAAGTGATGCACAGTTTTTTTTACTAGTGTTTACATCCTTGAATGGAGTAAAGGCTGGAGTAATATTGATTCAGGTTACAAATCTCATCAGCAAGTAAACAGATGCAATGTTTGTGAAAGGGAATTCTTGAGAGGGAAAAAAGTCTGTTTAAAAAAGGATTAGTCAGCTGTGAGAGACTGTGGAAAATAATTGCAAGCTCAAAACAAATGACTGGTTGTCAGTGCCTGGCACACCTGGCACAGCAGAAGCAATGACTCACAGCCACCCCTGGAGCCCCAGTCCAGACTGGGGAGGGGCCACAAGAGTGCAGAGCAGACAAATCCCATTGCCCTGAGATACCTGTGGTTGCATCCCTATTGTCTTTGAATTTTACAGTGGCTTAAACCACTCCAGGATCCAAGGTGGTAGCTGTATCTTGTTTTCTCTTATTTTTTCTCTTTTTCTCTTTTTTTCTACTCCTAATTTCCTCTTCTTGAAATGTGGATAATTTTAAGTTGCATGGGTACAATTTTCCAAGTCGATGCACTGTGAAATGCCTCATTTTGATAGAATGTTTGCTTTCAAATTTTTTCCAAATTCCTGATTTTCTTGTTTTCCAGTCAAGTTTGTTTTTCAACCTCCTGAGAATATTATTGCATTGCTCCTGTGCACCCAGCTCAAGAAAAATTAGTAGCTCAAGCCTCTTTTGAATAAACTTGCTTGATGCTGTGACATCACAGAGATGCAACAGAGATGACAAAGTCAGATCAAGAGGAGAAAGAGAGAGTTTATTTTTTGACTTAACCTTCTATGCCTTTCACAGAAAGGGACCACATTGGAAGACAGAGGTTCAGCCTCTTCTGTTCCACTGGTCTTAGAAAATGTCCATCAATTGTCCCTCCTACTGGAAGGAATGTCAACAATAATATTGTTTATAGAAAATTTGTAAGAAACTGACTCCCAAATAGATAAACAATCAGAAGGCTATAATGAGCAGCAAAATAACAAGGCAACACTTGCTGAGCAAGAGCCAGGGCTCAACACCAGCCTTCATGGTGCTTTCCAGGTCAAAATTAACATTTCTGATCTGTCAATGCAGCAAGCTCATTCTTTCCAATGATTTCCAGTGGAGTTGTGACCTCCCCTTGTCACAAGGGACAGTGTGTGGAGACAGAGCTGGAGCTGCTGGGATGCGTGGAGGAGCTGTGGAGGGTGGAGGAGCTGTGAGGGAACCCAGCTTGCTCTTCTCTTCTGCAGCAGTATTGATCCTGAAGCCCTGACAGCAGCAAAGCTTCCTTTTGTGAGCAATTACACATCCGTGTGGTTTTGAGGACATGCACGAAGCAGAGAGCACAGTAAAAAGATGTCTTAAATAAATCCTGCCAGGATTTGTGGCATTTTCATTTGTTTATCTGCAATTTTGACCCAGGGCACTCCTGGGACCCTGGTGAACCTCTTTTGAACTTGAAATGAGTGATGAAATGAGCCAAACTTGGGAGAGGCTGCAGGGAGACTGCCTCTGCTTCCCTCCAGGTGAAACAGGACTAATTCCAGGCTGAGACACTAATGTAGGCTGAGCTGAACATATCTAAAGAAAAAAAGTGTGAACTTCAGGAATACAGATTTCAGTAATCTTGTCTTTTACTCAAATGACATTATATAATACATCAGTAATTTCTTCTTTTGAATAATTCCAGCAGGACTATGTTACATGCAGAAGTGACTGCTGAGGGAAACAATGAAGGGAATACTGTGGTAGCACTAGTATGGGCCTGAAGAACTGAGAGCTCCTTTTTATCCTCTTACATAAACTTTAAGAGTTGTTTAAACTACATAAACACAGCAGATCCCCTGTCTAGTGAGCCAAGTGGTGCATCCCTGGAATGGGAAGCAGGGCAGCTGTATCAGCATGGCCCTGTGCCCAACAAGCACTGCTAGAGAGCTAAAAGGGCTGTGCTGCTTTCAGGTCCCACTCTAGTTTTGCCACCACATCAATTTACCAACCTGCTTGGAATCCACTTCTCTTTTTCCATATAATGCTGAATTTTAAAAAGGGGTCTTTAAAGCCAATTCCATGAAGACATTTTGTGGGAAACAGGACATCCCGCTGACTGTCCTGGAAAATTTATAAGTTACAAGAATTTAAGTAGAATGATAGTTAACATATCATTTCACCCTGTAACCTTGTCACAGGGTGAAAAAAGTAGAATTTTGGGGTTTTAGACCATGAGTTTAAGGGGCAAAGATGGAGGAATCTGGGGGTGTCCCTGTCCTTCTTCTTCATCTTCTGCCCTCCATCTTCTGCTGTGCTGGTGGCACTTTTTAATTGGTTTAGAGTAAACGTAAATGTTTGATGTGGTTGATAGGTACTGGAGAGTTATTGTAGATAAAGCATAGGTAATTTTTAGTATAAAAGATAACACTGTTCCAAGGACGGAGGGAGTTTGTCACAACCTGTCCTGCAAGGAAGATCTCAGCAGGCCAGAGCCACAAATGTGAGATAACAAAGAATAAACAATCCTTGAAAGAACAAGAGAACAGATGATCTCGACTTCTTCTTCAGATGCTGGGGGAAACAGAAACTTTCACAGAGACAGAGAGATTCAAAGTCAGGTTTAGAAACAACACACAAAAACCCATTTTTAAAAAACCTGACAACATTTGACTGCCTAGGCTCCCACAAACTTTAGTAATTCATCTGTTTCTCTCTTCACCTTACTGGCAAAGAGGCTATGGATTCATCTTTGTCTTCCATCTAAGCTGTATCTTATCAGAGCAGGGTTCATTTCTAACCATGCAGTACATCTTAGCACAATATCCACTTAATTTTGATGGAGACCTCTGACTTGTAGTGAATTTTAAATAAGAGTAACTGTTTGGCTGAACTGATAAAACACCGACACGCAGGAATGACAGAAAAGAGCAGACAAACTGCAGGAAAAAATGACATCCATACCTTTATGGAAAGTTCCCCTGAAGGCATTAAAAATGAAGGAATATTTTATTTAAATTGTTAATCCATGCTTTGAGCTTATGTGGTCAATCTGTCACTGCCAATTCACTAACTGCAGAAATGTCACTCAGCCTAAACTTTTTGTGTTTCACCTAGCCCAAATATAGTTTTACTGATGTTGAAGGATTTCCCAAGACCCATGCTTTATCAGAAAAAAAAAAAAATCAGGGATTTGACATTTTCTTTATACTCTTTTATGCTTAGGAACAGTTATTACTTTCAAATAGGTGCATTCTGAAGTGCTCAGATAACCATCCACCAGCATTTACTGCTATTGATTAGAAAATTGTAAAATCAATTTTCAGAACTGATGATCTTTAAGCCCAAGCATGACTATTTATGATTTTTATCAATAAACCACAGTAATCATATTTCTAAAGTTCTAGTTCAGATTCTATTGGCTCTTGTTTTGATAAAGGGAAAAGAGTAAAAAATACAATTAAACCAGACAAAATTAGAACTTGAACACAAATACTCACATAGAGGACAAGGAGGTCACAGCTTCCTCCTGTGCAGTTAGAGTGATCACCACTCAGATATTCACATTTCTTGCTCTAGCAAGAAGGAGCTACATGCAGCTTGAAAATACTGTTTAAATTTCAGTGCTGGGCATAAATGCCCAGGCCATTTTCAGTATCACAGTTGTGTGTCCTCACTACTGTAAGCTCCATCTCAGCAGAGTGAAGGACAAGAAGCAGCTCAGCAGGGTCTTAGATCTTCCAAATGAGGGTTTCCATTTAGAAGAAACTTCCAGAGGATTAATTTACATAACCTCAAATTACTGGTGTCCCCTGGGAGAAGAATAGGGCAGTGAACATAAGCTGCTATGCACAGTTCCCCAAGAGAAAGGAAAGAATTTGCATGCCATAAAATAATCCTAATAGAAGTGCTCAAAGGTAAAAATAATCATTAAAAGATGTCTCTATATCCCTCATTGGCATGCTCTGTGTTTTATACAGGCTTGTCTTATTTTTGAGTAACTAGAGAAGTATAGAAATGCCTGCACTAAGAAATTATTAGTATTAGATGAACTTTCTCATATTGTCATTGCTCCTGGGTTTGCTCTCATGGCTTTTGCCCTGAAATATCCTATGGGAAGGATCTTGTTCAGTTATGATTGTGGGGGATCACAACCTTTGCAATTCTTTTTAGAAACAGACATTTTCTATTGCTAAGGACACCAGAACACTCCCCCAAGGAAATTATTTTGGAAGTAGCAATATGTTAAGAGCTGAAGCCCTAAGCCCTGTGAAAACTCTGTAAGAGGATTTTTTTTTATATTCCTCTAAGAGTTCAGCTTTGGCCTTTTGCCAGAGGGACTGTCTAATGTTTGGTTTATGTTGAGTGTGGTTTTTTTAATAAAGGATTACAATCTGGCTAGCAAAGTTTGTAGCCTCTTAGAAGATGCAATTTTAATGCTATATATTCTGGGTCCCACATCTTCTTTCATTCTGCCAGTATTAAAACCAATGTGTTAGACTCATTACCAGTGTTATTATCTTCTATTCAGCAGTAATAACAAATGCAAAAATACAAGTCAAGAAACATATGCCAGAGGAGTGTTTAGCCTATTAAATACACACTACTTATACAGATGTTTAATTTAATTTTTGTGTTTTACTCATCTAATTACCCAAAGACACTAAGGAACTAGAATAGATTTGGAAAATTGAAGCTGAGGTGGAGACAAAATCTCCAGTGAATGCATAAGAGGTATTTTGGCTATAAGCATATCCTAGGTATGCAGTATTAGTGGAAAAATATACCACTGTGAAAGAATTGATATAGTGAAAGCAAGAACTAAAGAATGAAGCACTGCAGCAGCCACACAACAGTCACTAACTGATGGCTTTATCCACTCACAGCCTTCATGGGTAGGATAATAAACACTCTTCGGGAGCAGGCATCAGTGCAGTTCCTCTAGTCAAAAATAATACCTGGCAGAGTCTTGCAGTTTAGTTCCAGTTTAACATGGAGATTTTTAGAAGTCTACCTGCAAGAATGAGTGTAGACATGTAATTAACTGCAGCAGCCACAAATAAACAGCAAATGTGTTTTGTAGAACACAAGGTATTAATGTTGCTGTGCTCTTGATCTAAAAGTGTCCAAGAGGAAACAATACTTCTCATGCTGTTAGCAGGGTTGCTAACTCATGCTCTTGCACACAGTTACTTTGAATATGTTACTTGAAATTACTTTTGGAAATAATTTTATAAGTGCAATGCTTCCAGATCTTTCAAGCAGCTGTCACATTACCCATCAGCCAACACTGAACTCAGGGTAAGTTACCTGTGATGGGATCTGCTAGTTATACCTGAGGTGCTGATAAAGTGGGGTTTTATTTTAAGGTACTAAACATGCCATGGAAGTAACTGTAGAATCATAGAATCATTAAGATTGGAAAAGAACTCCAAGATCTTCAAGTTCAGCCTTTGACCTAACACCATCCTGCCCCCTAAACCATGTCATCAAGTGCCACATCTGCTCTGGAACACTTCCCTAGACAGCCTGTTCCAATGCTTAGCCACCCTTTCAGTGATGAAATTTTTCCTTATCTCCAACCTGAACCTCACCTCTTGCAGTGTGTGACTGTTTTCCCCTTGGCCTGGAAGAAGAGGTGACCCCCCCACCTCAGCACAATTACTTCCCTTGAAGAGATCTGCCCTCGGGACACTGACTGACAAGAAGGTTATTTCACTGATTATGGCCTAATTCTCCAAAGTGTTAAACATCTTAAAATGAGGCACACTCAACCTCTGTATCATTCACTGACTTTTACAGAGACTGAGGATGCTCATTATTTTGTGGAATGAGGCTTCTCAATCAAAAATGCATGTGTAATTGCTATAATTAGCAGAGTTCATATATGTGAATACTTCATTGAGTGGAGCCTGAGGTAACATTTTACACCTGTCAACACACCAGTACAGACACAGTTTTGCTCAGTATGAACAGAGCTATTTATTACATCTCTGGAAAACCTTTACTGGTAACTTTCTGCAGTAGGCTGACCCAGGCACTCACCAAAGCCTCTCTATCTCTGCCCTCCACATCTGAACAAGGGAGAGAAAATATAATGAAGGGTTTGTGGGCTGAGATAAGGACAGAGAGAAATCACTCATCAAATACTGTCATGGGCAAAACAGATTCGAATTGGGGATATTAATTGACTTTATTACTAACAAAATCAGAGGAGGATAATGATAGAGAAAACCAAACCTTAAAACACCTTCCCTCCACCCTGCATTTCCACAGCTGCTTCACTGTCTGCACCATGGGCTTGGTGTCTGCATAGCTGTTCTTCTCACATGTTCTCACCCTGCTCTTCTCTGGCTGCAGTTACAACTGTGCAAAGACTTCTTTTTCTTTTTCTTAAATCTGTTTTCACAGAGGTACTTCCACCATTCCTGACTGTCCCAGCCTTGCCAGCAGCACGCCCATCTTTGGAGCTGGCTGCCATGGCTCTGCTGGATGTGAGGAAGGTTCTGGCAGCTTCTCACAGGAGCCCCCCCTGTAACCCCTCCTGCTACCAAACCCTGGCCATACAAACCTGATAGACCTTCAATGGAAAAGCACCCCAGACTTGCCATTTGGATTCCATGTCAAATCCACTATCAGTGTTTTGATGTACTAAAAGAAAAAGAAATACTAACAAGATCATCAGTGGCATCATAGCAGAAAATTTCTCTGTTGAGCACTGGAGAACTGGACAGAAGGACAGGAGGGTCAGTTGTAGTTCCTTGCCCTTTATGGTCCTGAAGGCCCACTTGAACCACCAAGAATGGCTCAGCTGGAAACCTGCCTGTGTCCAAACACACAACCAGGGTGACAAGCAGCATGGCTGAGAAGAGACCTCTGAGAGATGGAGATTTCTGAACACACCTCAGTCTTTATTATTAGGATTTATGCTTTTGTCAAGCCAAGAAGGACAACAGACAAGTGTCTATTATAGCTATATGACAAACATAAAAACCATGCATGCCCCCAAAGGTTATAATGGGAACCATGGATTGCTAATTCTGCTGAAAAACCTAGATTTTAATATTCTTAACACATAGTCATGACAGCCATGTCGCTGCATTTTATTTTGCCCAAACAGCTGGTAATTATTAAAGAGATAAGTGAAATATAACATAGCAAGAAGTGCTTATTTATCGACTGCTTGCACATAATATTATGTATTAGATCTCTTTTTCACTTTATAACTGAAAGCAAAACATTTGCAGGTAATATAAAAATCAATTGTTTCAAAATGTAAAACACATCTATGATAAGTTGTAACACCTATTTCAAGAAGCAAAGTTTGTTCTACAACAGGTCATACAGAAACAGCAGGATAATGGTAAGAAGGAACAATTAATTTTTCAATATACAAGTGTGTGATGTCAATACAGGCACTGACATACAAAAGATTAATAATTTGGTTATCTGGAAAAAATTGCCCAGATAAATTAATTTCTAGATTCTGAAAGTCAGGAGACTAATCCAATTAAACATGTTAATGGGATACCTATGATGTTCATTTACAGTGTCCTACAAGCTAATAATTAAATGATAGATTTTTAAAGTAATTGTTAAGAAAACTGTCAGCTGTTAGCCTGAAATTCACACTGGTTTTAAACTTGTACTGCCACATTAATCATTGAATGACAAAGTCAATTCAGCTCCAAACCTTCACCTATTCCTATCTTCAGGTACTGGACAATAAAGATTCTGCTTTCCACTGTGGAAATCTACATGACTAGAATTACTCTGAATGACAATGTACATCACATGCATTCAGAATCCTAAACATTCGGCAATTAATAACATTGAGGACACTGAATAAGATTGTTTAAGGGAACTTTCCTGTCTGACCATGCAGGAGCCACTCTGGAAGTCACACTGCATCCATCCCAGACTGTCCCTGCTGGGAACAAAATCCCTCCACAGTGAGCAGCTCCAGGGGTGCCCCTGCTGGCTCCCTGCACACCCGACACTCACACAGTCAGACAAGGTTCCCTTGTTGGCTCAGACATGGGTTTCTCATAGTAAAGTCACAAATTCTCTGGTTTTGTGTCGTTGCTGTGACCCGAGAATTGCCCAAAGTCTCTGTTTTTCCCAGACAGGCACAGAAGAACAGCCCGAGATCTCTCTGTTCTCGTGTCCAAGGATTGTTTCTTGTTTGTTATCTGGAACATTGTGGCTCTGGCCTGCACAGATCTGTCTTGCAGGTTGAGATGGAGCAGACTGACACCCTCTGGGTGGTGTTTATATTTTATAATAAAATCTACCTATTCTTCATTTGCAATAATTTTCCTATACCTATCTACTTTATTAGACAGTGTACCTTTACTCTGAACCTATCAAAATGTGCCACCACCACAGCAGAAGATGGAGTTTGGAGACCAAGAAGAAGGGCAGGGACACACCCAAAATCCTCCATCTTTGCCCTTAAACCCCCATTATAAAACCCTCAAATTCTACATTTTCACCCTGTGACAAGTTAACTGTCTCTCTACTCAAACTCTTGTGGTTTGTAATTCTCCATACAAGGTTGGTAATGTTTTCCATGGGCTCCAGTCACACACACAGGTGTTTTTGACTCTGTGCCAGGGTCTCTGATCCCCCAGGGCACTCAGAGGAACGTTCTGGGTTCCAACACCAAATCTCTGGTTTCTTTGAGTAATTTAATTATGGTGACCAACCAGCTTCAGCCAGTGCCTCCAAGAAGGGATCCCCACCAAAGGAATCCCTGGGGTTGTACCCACTCCTGACCTGTGTGCCAGATGTGTTCCTCACACAGATGTGTTCCTCATGACCCCTACACCTGCCTCTTGGTCCGGTGGTGATATTTGCTCTGAGGTCTCCTTGTTTATTTGGATTGTTCACAGTCTCTGAGTGAGTGGCCACCCCCAGCCAGTGCTTCCCCCAGGGCTCACCTGCAGCTGCCTGCTCTAAGTGAATTCCTCAATCAGCCTACTCTCTAAGTGGCAAAATAGCAGTGACCAGAGTGTTTGCACACCTTGTTACTATAACCAAGAAACAGTGGAACAAATCAATTCCTGCATCTTTGTCTCTATTTGAAATAGCATCAGAGAGGAACAACCGTGATCTGTACAGAAAAAGCACATAATGATGACTAGACATGCTCTGCTATTGTAACTCATGATTAATTGCTCTCATTTTCCTTGTCAGCTTAAGTGTATAAAAATCACCTCTTTGTCTGCAAATTGGTGGTGCGGTGTTCTTAAATTTATGAGTCTTAAGAATAATCTATATATTTGGGACTCAGAGATAAGAATCCCCAAGGTTTGAAAACCCTAGTCAAATGGGAAAGAACATTTCATGGTCTCACATGACTGAGGGGCTGCCTTTCACAAGAGGAATTATCCATTGACACTAATGGAAAAGAAAATTACAGCTATGGCTTTCAAATAATATTTTTTTCTGTAAAACCCTGAAAAATGTTTATAGTAGTTTGGTGATAAGACAAAACTGAACAAATTTGACCACACAATTTTAGTGCAAAGGTTTTTGCAAAAAGGTACACTTTTAATTCTCACAGTGCTGTTTTCATGAAAAATAATGTAGCTTAACTGAGTACCCAATGATGCATGTAACAATTGTGTTTTTAATTATTTTCACCAAGTTCTACTTTTTCCCAACATAAGCTTCTCTGATTGCAAGTTAACTATTTCAGCAATAGCTCTGCCTGATGACCCTTGATAAACCTATCAACACACACTTCTAGGTTTAAAGCCTTTAAATTAGCACTATTTCACTGAAGCTAATAAAATAAAAGTGTATTACATCATCTGCCCTTCCAAAGCTGTTTTTCTCCAAAAACACTTTTATGGCCATTTGTATCTGTAATTTAGACAAGTTTACAAGGAATAAGAAAAGTCAATGAGATTCGTGAAGACACAAGGTACTACAATGATCAAAAAGGTTTTTTAGCAGAGTTGCTAAGTATAAGAAGCAAAGCTGAAAAGCTTCATCTTCTCATCTTGATTTAGTTATGCCAAATGGGAAAAATTTGAAGAAAAATGTTAAACTCTTAACACACGCTTTACAAAGTCTGTGAAAGATGTGCAACTTGGAATAAGTTGTTTCATCTTCAGACAGCAATAATTTCTAGGTGATCTCTTGACAATTTGTGAGTAATATTTTAGCAGTTCACATCCTTAAGTTCTGTTATGTCTGGGTTGTAGTTAAAGCCCGTTTAATGGATTTTTTTTTTTTTCATATACAGGGTTTCATAATTCATGCAAGCACAGGAAAACCTGCCTTTTTTTTTTTTTTTTTTTTTTTTTTTTTCCCCTGAAAATTCAAATGGTACTACAACACAGAAATGTTGTTAATGTTTGATAGCATGATTATTGTTGTGGTTCCAGCTGCATTCAATAGACAGGTCTGAAAGCAGAGAGCAATGTTGGCAGTGAGAGTGTGGTGAGAACAGTGACACCAGAAAGAGAGTGAGTGAACCCAGAAATCTCCACAGTGCATCCACAGAATGGTGATTTTCCAGATGAGTAGATGTCCTGCCTAGGAAACTGATCCTGTGAAACAGCCTTGCAAAGCTGCTGCCATAGATGCTTGTGCTGACAGTCACATCCAGAATCAAGACAGTTTCCAAGGCTCTGATCACACTCCTTCATACTCAACATCTCAATTTTCTTTGCTGAAAGATGAGTGTTTTCAATTCTCTTAATTAGGAAGAAAATGCAAAATGAACACAATCAAAAAAGAGGTGTGGTTTAGTTTTCCAGAATTCCGAAGATAGTATGAAGTGTTATTGCTTCAGCCAAGTTCCAGTTACCTAGAGCTGTCACTCCCAAATTAAAAATAGTTCAAATCTTTGTATAATTTCTTGATGATAAAAACACCTAGAGGAGACTTTTTTTTTCCTGAAGTATGCTATAAACATCCAATTCTTTCTTGTTTTGCAAACACTTTAGAATTCAGATTCTTTTCTACCCTTCATTTGCTTCATTGTGGAACCAGACATTTAGGGATTTTAGTCTTCTCACTCTGTCTGGAGCTGCATCTAATCCTACAATGAAGAAATAATTGGATCACAGTGCTCACAGCACAGCCAGCAGAAACACTGCTATAAATGAATACATTTAATTGGAAACAGTGCAACTACACCACTTGATAATCAGAGAATAATTTCAAACTGGCTGTAGGTTTGAGTCTAAGGGCAACACAGAGTCAAGAAGGTGGAGGACATCAGGCTGCCTGGAGTAAAAGCTATCCTCAAAATTAAATCATTTTGAAATGATTAAGATGTTTGGTCTGAATAAAATATTTCCTCTTATGAATCACAGTCTGTTTAGAAAGAGAAAGGTGTTTGATGCTTGAACAATGTGTCAGAGCTGATGTTGCTGAAAAAATCCCTCAGCAGCCTTGGCTGTTTTCTGTATATCTTTTATGTCATATTCTGTCTTTTAAGGCCAAGGGCACCTTTAGTTAATTTAGGAGCCACTCTACCAGAACACTGCCCAGCTTTCTTTCTCCTACATTGCATTCTTGTCCTACCAAAGCCTCAGCCTACAATGCATTCTCAGAGCTCTCTGCACTTTCCAAACTTTGTTTTGAACTGCCAAGTAACTTGAAGTTAAATCCCTTAGTTTCTTTATGCTGAACATCTCTCCAGTGGTACCATCTTTTCCTCCTGAGTACCACTTCTCTGAACTAAATTGTAAACCTCTTCCCATGATTTTTTGGTGAATATTTTTGGTGCTAACCAAAGGAAAAACATTAGTTTTGGAGAGGTAAAATATCGACAACCTTGACTGCTCTTCATGATTTCCTTCATTCCAGTAAGACAGTGTTTCCACAAAAATTGCATGTCTTGAACCAGTTTATTTGTTTTGAGGGAATCACAGTACCTATAACCTGTGATGAACAGGTAATGCCAAGAGCCATATATATAGTTACTGCTTTTACAAGTATTCAGTGAGGTTACTCATTTTCTTGCATATGTCTACACTGAGTTTTCTTACAGGGAAAAAGTATTAATTTTAGGGTGAATTACTTCCAGCCATACCTGATGCAGTTTTCATTGTTCACAAGCAATTGTCACATTCAAAATGTTTATTAAAACAAAATTAGTCTCTTCAGATGAATCCATTTCTAGAAATCAATTGAAAAAAAATTATTTCTACAGCTATTTTTATACACAGACACAGCAGGTACCTAGGTGACATGCAGACTAAAGCTCAGAGTGCAGGTCAGAAATTTGCAGCCTGCAGTTTGGTGCAGCATAACACACAGGATATCTTTTTGCCAGGGGAAGTTCAGGCTGGACATTAGGGGAATTTCTTAATGGAAAGGTTTGTTAGACATTAGATTGGAGTGCCCAGGGAGATGATGGAGTCACTGTCCCTGGCAGGGTTCAAGGGATGACAGCACAGCACTCAGTGCCATCCATACTGCAGCTGGCCAGGTGGTGATCAGTCACAGGCTGTTTTGATCCCAGACAGCCTTTCCAACCCAAAGGATTCTGTGGCCCTGCAGTAGCAGGAGCAGCTGTTCTCTGGGTTCACATGCAACTCCTTGCATAACTTTATTCACCAAGGTTAGGGAGTATGCTAGTCCAGCTAGATTGCTTACAAATGAGTTACAGCTATTATTGCCAGTGCTCAATGCTTGGTTGTGCTTGGAAATGCCCATTTAGTCAGACAAATCTTCCCTCCCCTGCTTACCAGAGCTGTCACCAAATCTCACTTTCATTTCTTTAGGCTTAAGTAATCCCAAATCCATACAATTAAGAGAAACAGGTAGGACTTCACCTCCCCCCTTTCCATATTCATGAATTGAGTAAATACCCAGAGACAGATGCCATGCAATGGTGAAAGTTCATCTGGCATGTGGTCCAAGTGAACATCCAAAGCCTTGGCACTTCCTGGCTTGCAGGTGTCCCATTCACCTGCTCACCCATGACAGTGCCATAGATCACCCTGAGCAAATCCTGGATGAATGATGGTGGCCTATCCATGCCCTGTGCAGCTCTTTTGAGAGACTGAGGTTCCCTTTTGGGTTTTTGTCCACCTCCCCTTTGACACTGCTTGCTTCTTAGACCCATTTTCTTTTTGAGATTCAACCACACATGAACACTTTCCTTCAAACTCATGAAAATAAAGTTTGCTTCCCTTCCCCAAACCATTCCATATAAACTCTGGTAGACATTCTACTTGGGAACATGGAAGGGTTCTTTTAGATCTCTGAGGGGGAGGTTTTGGGTGCCACAGAAAATAGGGTATAGCCAAAACCATGTTAACTAGTGCCTTACATGTGTTGGAAAATATTAAAATTACTCTCAAACAATTGTTAGTGTGATGAGGAAAAAGGGGGACTAGCACTTCTGAGATCTATGCCTTGCACTTGCTGCCAGCTGAAGCAATTTTTCAGCCTCTCTACCTCATTTTATAGCTAAACTATTACCTATTCTATTGATTATCACAGGTTTTAATTAACTCTATTTGTAAACAACTCGGGAGAAATGTTGCAAAATTCATTCAGAAAATTAAAGAACTATTAAGAAAGCTTATCTGAAAATTTTGGCGCTAAGGGTTTTCATTCCTGCCTCATTTACGAGATGATTTCAGCAAGAAAAGAATTGATCCTTCAGTGAAGGACAAATCCACAGTGGATGTATTCTTAGAGGTCTTTGGGTGTAACATTACAGCAGGATTTTCTAATGCACTGCCTCGTGCATTGGAGAGAAAATTTGGGCATCCTAATTTGATTATAGAAGATACATCCAAGGCTGCAGTTTGAAATAGATACACATCCATTAAGCTCCTCTGAGATGCTGCCATTTTTCCGTCCTCCCTGTGTCTCAGGGGCAGAAAGCTCTCAGCTCTGCTCCCCACAGGGCAGGCTGCTGCCTCAGATCACACACAGACCCCAAATCCCCCCTACTCTCTCTGGGAGAAAGCAGCTGGCCCTTATACAGCGTGTGGAGAGATGAAGCCATCAGAAACCCACCACAGTTTGAAGGATCCACAGCTGTTTTTTAATTAGTTCTGTCATATTCTCAGGCAAAGGATGTTTTTTTTCAGTGGCAAAAGAATACCTGGAAAGCACCAGGAATTAAGCTCCTGTTCAAGGAGATGGAAAAATATATCTTAATCATTATTTGTCATTCCACACTAAAAGTGTATCCATGTGGTCTGTGTTTGTCATCACCCTCTTGTTGTCAGGGGTGGGTGGAAGAGCTTTATACAGGATTAAAAAACACTTTTCTGTAGAAAAAACCAAAACTCCCATGTGTAAAAATATATCTAGAATTTTCCAGATGCAAGAAAATGCTGAAGAGTTGAATAAAATCATGTTACTGCTTTTCTGCTTGGAATTACTTATTCCATGGCTGGGATATGGTGTTTTAGAAAACCATCTACAGTCACGTTTAAGCACAGGGAGACTGATGAATTATTGTAAATATTAAATCCCCACCTCTCTTACAGGGGATCCTAAGACAGGATGCACAAGGTAGGGCTCACCAGCAGGTTATATTATATTATATTATATTATATTATATTATATTATATTATATTATATTATATTATATTATATTATATTATATTATATTATATTATATTATATTATATTATATTATATTATATTATATTATATTATATTATATTATATTATATTATATTATATTATATTATATTATATTATATTATATTATATTATATTATATTATTAATATATAATATTTTATTACTAATAATATTAATAATGTGCAAATTGATCAGGCCGAGCAAATTATGCCATGAGTAGTTATTGCTCTAGTGAAGAGCCAATGCCACTAATTTTTTAAAAGGAAGCAAATGCCTTAAGATATTAATTAAACCCAAAATCTTAAGGGAAGATAATTTAAAAAAAAAAAAAAAAATTACACCTTCGATGACCTCATAGGATGTCAGAAATGTTCCCACAATCCAGTATAATGTAAATATAAATGGTAAAATCATTGCAAAAGGACTGCAGATAAGTTTTATTAGGGCTCTGTCAATGGTCCACTGAACCACTGCCTCCTTTTTAAATTTAAATTGAGAGACAGCTGTTCACAAAACACTCAGGGCCCTGAAAGAAGTTCAGCATATGGTGATGCTTTATTTTTTGAACAATTGTTGTTTAATGTCTGGGAGCTCTCTCCTTCCCTGCCAGCAGCCATCCTGGGGCAGTTTTATGGAATTAAACTGCACTCTCCATGACAGAAAGTCCTCCCTGGAGCCTGTTGGCTCACACCTGACTGAGCACCAGCCCTGCTCACAGTGAGATAATCTCAGATTAGTGGCTGGAAGCTCCCTGGGGTCCCCCTTGGCCCCCAGCAGCCTGGGGAAGGTGGGCAGTGACTCTGGACCAAGAATGGGCTGCAATTCCTGCTCGAGGCTGACACTGCTGCCCAGAGGAGTGAAGAGGCCAAAGGCACCTGAGCCAGGAGCAGCCCCTGAGCATCCTCAGGGCAGCACTCTGCAGGCAGGGCACAGGCAGGGATGCAGAGCTCCTCCCTCTCTCCCCTGTGGCCACGAGGCACTGCTGAAGATCTGTGGGACACCCTCATGCCAGATGAAAGGCAGCTTTTCCTTGAACTCTGGGGCTGTGTGAGGATTGTGGCTGATGAAGAAGGCAAAGGTGAAGTCAGAAGCCAAAGGCCTGGAGTTCTGTACAACTTGGCTTCCTCCCACCCTGCAGTACCCAATGTGGACCTGCTTTGGCTTGATACAGTGCATTTTCATCTTCTTTCATGCTTCTCTTCTTCCCCACCTGCCTGTTTTTTTTCTTCCTTTTCTTCTATCCCACGTCCCTTTGAGGTTTCCAGTCATCTAGAGACTGAATCCCCTGCCTGGCACTGCAGCACAGGGACCAGGAGGCTCATTGATTTCTCATGAGCTGGGAAATGCCTGTAAAGGAGAGGGAGCTGATCCCAGCCCAGGTGTTGTCCTTCCTGAGCCCCTGGCAGGTACCTGAGTCTGGGACATCAGGAGCCTTCAGCACAATCCTGACACCAGCCAGCTGTGATGGGATGGCTACAGGGGGATGGAGAGTAAAAACTGCATTTCCCTCCACTTCTCATTATCACCTCTTGCCTACATTTGGTTCCTCCTGGCTTTGGTGGAAACACTGACTCTTCCAGTGAGTTCCACCAGAAATTTAGAGGTGTCTAATCCATTTTGTTTCTGATAGGTTCACTAGAGTAAAAGCAATGGTAGATGAGTATTCTCTTTCAGTTGGAAAAGTGCTTGTAGAATTTGATCAGGACTGCCTTGGGTAGCACACTCATTTTCAAAATGCTGTGTGCTCATTATGATTTTTTCTCTTGCACATCCAAATCAACACACGTATAGACATTGTGTAGCTTATTTGTTGGTGAACTAAATAAGCTTTCACTTATGTATTTAGTATTTCAGGCTTTGTTGAACTACTTAATGTTTCAGATTGTCAAAAAAGTACAGTCCTTGATGACTGACATTTCTTTGTATGGATTTCAGAGTCAGATGCCCTTTTGGTAACTGCTCTCTCAATGAAGCAGCTCAGTCACAGGTCAAACAACATCAATAAGATCACCCTTCATCAATATTTGGGCACTCAGTAAAGGATAGAATATAAAGGACCTTGATTTTCTATGTTCTGTATTTCCAAACCAGGACATACACCCTCAAGGATGCTGCAGGTTTGTCATTCAAAAATGAAGGTACCTAATGCCTTTGAAATTGAAAACTCTTGGAATTTACAGCTCCTAGGTAATTTTTACAAATCTGGGTAAGAAATTCAGTTGCAATAGTGAAACATCTGCTAAGCCTAAGTAACTGTTCTCTGGTTGCTGATTTCAAACACAAGTAAATAAATATTATTTGTAATTTGTCTCACCTCCCTCTGCTTTGTAGAGTACATATGCACAGAGATTAACTTTGTTAAACAGTACAGGCAGGAAACTGGCTTTCTGCAAGTGCCAAATACAAAATCCCAACTGTTTGTTAAAGAAGGGACTTGGCTTCCCTGCCACTTCCACTGGTGAGTCGGTTCTCTGGAGTTAATGACAGCTTGCAGCTTTACACCAAAAATCATCTTGTGATTTAACCCCAGCCAGCAATTAGACACCAGAGAGCTGCTCACTCACTCATCCCTGGTGGGATGGGGGGAAGAGAATGGGGAGGGTAAAGATGAGAAAAAAATGAGAAAGCTTCCAACTTGCACTTTTCCAGACCATTTGCTGATGGGGTGGGGAGAGGAGCAGAAGAGTGTGAGCAGTCCTCCGCAGCAAGGAAACATCACTGTGTTACCAACAGAGTTCCCAGCACAAATGCAAACATGGTTTGGGTTGGGTTGGGTTTGGTTGGGTTGATTTGGTTTGGATTGGGTTGGTTTGGGTTGGTTTGGTTGGGATTGGTTTGATTTGGGTTGGTTTGGTTTGTGTTGGTTTGGTTTGGGTTGGTTCGATTTGGTTTCAGTTGATTTGTTTTGGTTTGGTTAGGTTGGTTTGATTTTTTTGGGTTGGTTTGTTTTGGGTTGATTTGTTTTGGGTTGGGTTGGGTTGGTTTGGTTTGAGTTGATTTGGTGTGGTTTGGCTTGGTTGGTTTGGGTTGGTTTGGTTTATTATCTGGGAAAGGGGGAGGGCACTGGAGAAGCAGTCTTAAAATTGGAGAAAATAGCTAATTCTTCAGAGTTTCTTCTTTAATCTTCCATTTTCTGCTCAGCAGAATCATTCATAGGCAGATTATTCATTATTAAGACCTCATTTCAGATCAAATCCTGTGTGTCAGTAGATTAGGACATCGAGGAAGATTAGCTTCTCACTGTAGGTGGTGGGAGTAAGTTCTTTATCTTATCATTAGCATGGACTTTCATGGGTTTTGATTATAATTATTAATTCTACCAGCAGACTTCCAAGCAGGGATTAAAATGCAGATAGATGTCATTTAAGTTGCATAATCAAGCTGAAAGTGAGGGTTTTGTGGCAGGCAAATCCTCTTTTTTACAACAGTCAATTTAATTTTTCGACTTTTCAAAGTAATTTTGTTGTTTAAAATGGGTTTGTTTACTTTCGTGTGCTTGTAATAGAGTTGTATTAAATATTTTTCCCCTCATAGAGACATATTCTTAGTATTCAGGTGAAATTTCATTCTGATTTATATAAATTACATGTAAGATTCTTAAGCAATGTTTCTGCACATCCCTGCATTGTTGTAAGTGGAAGTCAAGCATACAAATGAAGAATTACTGAATTAATTAAAATGGAATAAATCCCTCCTTCTCTTTTTCTTTCTTTTTCCCCTCTTCTTTTGTCACTTTTTGATTTTTCTGTTGTTTTTTTTTTTTTTCTCTCTGTGAATGTGGATTAATGGCATATAAATACATAACAAGCCAATAAATTGTCCTAGAATCAAGGTGAACATTCTTAGAATATCAGAAATGTTAAGCTTTCCATATTTCTGCATATTATGAAGAAAGCAGCAAATAAAGAGTAGACAAGATTTCATCAGCAAAAGCCTTTAAGATAAGGTTTTAGAGCAAAACCTCATCAGGGCAGGCATCTGCTTCATTTGTTGAAGTGTTTGGGTGCATAAAGAGTGATAATAATTTATGCAATTGAAATGCTTATAGAAGTCTGACTGTGAAATGTAAAATGCAAAAAGGTGAGAAGAAAATACTACCCTGTGAAGAATAGGTAGCCACAGCCCATACAAACAGCTGCAGTGAAGGTGGTTTTCTTGGCTGTTTTAAATTTTATGATTATCACATTATTGATATGATGCACCATTTATGACACAGGGAGCAATTGCACACTTATCTGTTGATTTCTTTTCTATCGTGTTGAATTTTTTTTTTTCTGCCTGTGTCTTCCATTTCAGCTTACATTGCATACTCTCTGGGGAGGGTTTGGCTTTTTGTCCCATTTTTGGACAGCATCTAGCTTAACAGGTCAGGTTCTTTTGGATAGCTTGGCAATTAACTCTGGAGATAAGCATTTAAGCTGCATGTGAGAGAAGGAATGTCAGGGCCTCTGGTTGTGTAACAGCTTCAGAGGTGACTGTGTTTTGTAGGCTGAGGAATGGCAGTGCTGTAATGCTGCTTTAAAAAGAGGTAAAATTCAGCAGAGGCAATTTAATATGGCTAATTTGGATGAATGCTTAAAAATATATGCAAACAGTTCATCTGATATCACACAGCAGGTTAATAGTACACAGAGGGCCTAGTCTTGGTCCCCCCAGACACTGATCTCTAACAGCAAAATAGGATCTAGATAATCTGGAGGTTCCTATGGATTTTTGCTCACTTGTCTAACTTTCCAGAATTAATGAAGATAATAGCTCCTTTCTGACACTTTGTGTGGATTTAAACACACAGCTACGCCCACACTCCATCCATCTCCCTGCTCCCTGGTTCCTGAAAGCCATTTCCTGCTGTTTTCCTGCTACATAAAGAACACAGCCCTGGGCAAGCAGCACGAGCAGGGCTCACAGAACTGTCAGGGGAGGATCTGACATGTTATCCTCCCATCATCTGAGAACATGCTGCTGGGCATGTGCACACAGACAGGATGAGGTTAGCACCAGGAAAGAAACACCCAACAATTGAAGATTAAGAGTAGTTGAAAAGTTCATTTTCATCATGATGTATCCCTAATGAGCATAACAATGTTCATTTTGAGGCAGCAGATGCACAGAAAACCTAAATAAATTTCCCATGGCTGGTGTGGTATAGGGGCATAGAGCCCACATGTATACTTCTCTCCACATAAGTACAGCTATTAAAACTTATGTTATGCTTTAATGCACTCCTATTTGAGGCATGTTGTAACTAAACAAAAAGTGCACCAGGGATTAAACTACATAGAGAACAAAATATTCACATCGCTCATTGCCATCATTTAACTTAGAATGAACTGAAAACTGGTGCAAATTTTTCTCTGTCTGTTTTCATCAGCAAAGAAATTTGAGCTTTTTTCTTCTGTGACAAGGCAGCAGCAAATCAATTCTGATCAGTAGATTTACCTGCCTGTTCAGTAGGGTGTTGTAGAGCCTCATGATTTAAGGGCCCTGGCTGCTGCTGTGCATATGTGAGAAATCCAGCTGCATCTCCAAGGTCTGTTAACGCTGAGGAATTTTCTGTGCTGCTCACTCATCCCAAGGTTTAGGTCATATCTCATCCCTCTGTTAATAATATGATTTTATGGTGCCAAATCCAAGAAGAATTATAACTTTCTTGCCCTCACTGGGACCAAATTCTGCTGCCATTTAAAACTCAGAGCGATTTTTGGAAATTTTCCATAATTATCAATAGAAGCATAACTTCTTCAAAGGGAACTCAGAAACCAAATGAAGACTTTGGGAATTTAGATGTTCTATTCATGTGCTATTCAACCCCAGCTCTGCATCATGTTCTGAAAAAACAAATATGCATGGGAGATCTTAGCCCACTCTTCCATCTCTTGTGTTGTCTCAGAAGAATAGCAGTGTGTAGCTGGAAGGACTGTCTTTGACCTCACAGTGCTGAAGAGGATTGCTTGATGCACTTGGGGAAAGTAGAATTTGGTGCCACACGAGGGCAGTAATGCAAAGAAAAAGAATGAGGAAACCTCGAAGGTGTTATCCTTACTAGAGGCGAGGGGGCTGTAGCAAGGAAGAATTGCAAGGAAACACAGGGAGAAGAGAATGCTGAGAAAGCTGCTGTGTGGAGGAGTTTGGACTTAACAGGAGGGGGAAAAGAGAACATATTCAGGAGCTATGTGATATTGGACTGAGGAAGTTCTAGAGACTTTCATCAGAGACAAGATATAAAGCAAGACCAGAAGAAGAGATGGATGTGGCTACCATCACAATAACACACTTGCAGTACCCTTGATTTTGAAAAGCTAGTTTTTAATTGTTTCCTTGATGGAATTCTACAAAATCCCTCCTATGTGGGCTTTTAAAAATGCTTCTCCAGGGCAGGAATGTGCCCTTGAGATATTTTCAGAGCTTTCAATTTGTTTACCAAACAGTTTCTACTTGGGACTTAAAAGTAGGAGATAATTAGCATTCAGGTTATTACATTTGTCTTCTCTGTGTGCCCTTTCCATATGAAGTAAGCTATTGCAGAGAAAGAGGCTTGGCTTAGATTGCAAACTCAGATTGAACATATACATCATGAGTAAAAACATACACTTAAATATATCCACGGGATAATCTTATTTACAGACTAAAATACTCACAGAAAGTCCCCAATCTAAGGAAATAGTCACAGTGTAAACTCTTAAAGAGAAGGATAATGATAAATTATGCTCCTGCTCCTTTTGTTAATGGCAGTATGATCTTGCAGAGGGAAGAGGTAAGTAGCAAGCTTTAAATAGCTCTCACCAATTGTCACAATTTAACTCCAGTCAGCAACCAAGTACCACACAGTTGGTCCCTCTCTCACCAGCAGGACCAGGGAAAGAATCAAACCAGTAAAACCAGGAGATTCACAAGTTGAGAAAAAGACAGTTTGATAGGTAAAGTGAAAGCCAAGCACAAGAGCAAAGCAAACCAAGGATTCTTTCATTACATCCTGTGGGCAGATGGTGTCCAGCCATCCCCAGGAAAGCAGGGCTTGGGAAGGGATTTGGGAAGACAAATGCCATCGCTCCAAATGCCCTCCCTTCTCCCTTCCTCCCCCCACTTTATATAGTGAGCAGGATGTGACGTGGTGTGGAACATCCCAGGGCAGCTGGGGTCACCTGTCCCAGCTGTGTCCCCTCCCTCACCCCCTTGGCTGTACAAGCAGCAGAAAAGGCTCTGTGTGAGCCCTGCTCAGCAACAACAAAAACACCTCTGTATTATCAACCCTGTGTTCAAATCCAAAATATAGCCCTATACTAGCCACTCTCAGGAAAAATTAACACTATGTCAACCAAACCCTGAACATTCTACCTTCTATTTAGTACCATTTTCATCATGCCCAGGTCCCATTGTATCCAAAATCATTTTATTAACCACATCCCTCCTTCCCATCCTTTGATATGATACATGGACATTGTTGCCTTAAGTGTAAGGACCGCTTTTACAAAATGTCCATGAAAAGTCCACAAATGACCTCAAAATGTTCATTGAGCTATTTTAGTCCATGACTTTGGGCTCCATCTGTTTTGGTGTTCACTCTGGACTTGAGAGGGGGTGTGTGTGAGGAGTTACTGGGCACCAAACCAGCTCAGGCTGGGTCATGGCTGCTCTACAACTGCACCTTGTAAGGCTTCTCCTCTGTTGGTGGCTCCTGTTCCAGTGATTCCTGTAACACACAACTTAAAGGCTTGGAAAGGCATTACAAATTCCAGCCCTGCTTCTTACTGGTTTAATACTGCAGAGAACTCCTCCCCTTGTCTCCAGCTGTGGGAAGCCAAAACATCCCTCTGACCGTCCTGGAAAATTTATAAGTTACAAGAATTTAGGTAGAATGATAGTTAACATGCCACAAGGTGAAAAAGTAGAATTTTGGGGTTTTAGAACGTGAGTTTAAGGGGCAAAGATGGAGAATTTAGGGCATATCCCTGTCCTTCTTTGTCTCTTGTTCTCCATCTTCTGCTGTGATGGTGGCACTGTTTAATTGGTTTAGGGTAGAGGTGCACTGTTTAATGTGGTTGATAGGTATTGCAGAGTTATTGTAAATAAAGCATAGGTAATTTTTAGTATAAGAAGTAAACACTGTCCCAAGGGCAGAGAGTTCTGACACAACCTGTCCTGCAAGGAAGATCTCAGCAGGCCAGAGCCACAAATGTGAGATAACAAAGAATAAACAATCCTTGAAAGAACAAGAGAACAGACCAGCTCATCTTCAGATGCTGGGCTGGGGGAAACAGAAACTGTCACAGAGACAGAGACAAAGTCAGGTTCTGGAACAACAAAAAACATTTTAAAAACCTGACATCCAGCCTGGCTGCAGCAAGGGGCTCCTGCTGGAATCCAATGAGTCTGGTCTAATCCGTGGTGTGCCATGGGTTGCAGGAACACAGCTGCTTCACCATGGTCTGCTCCATGTGATCTGCTCCAGAGCAGCTCTGCCATGGTCTGAATTGTGGACCTGAATTACAGGAAATACCTGAATTCCTGAATTACAGGAATTGCCATAACAGGAAGTGCTTCTCCGTTTGGTTGTATGAGTTCTGAGCCTGATCTCCAAGCAGATTTTGATTATAAAGAAGACTGACTAAAAAAAGAAGAAAGAAAATGAAGACAACTGTTTTGCTTAACACAATGGAACAAAAAAAGTGTTTGGAGACAAGGCACCTGTGTTGACAGCAGATGAATGAGTGCATAGGCAGTATGAAATAGATCTCAATTTTCTTTCACTTGGGGGTTATAATCCTGTAATCTTGACAGCCAAGGCCAAGAGATCTGTCTGTGAGAATCAGCGTTCTAGCAGATGGGAACCTCAATGTTAGTTGTTGCTGGAAAAATGGATGAGAATGTCAAGAAGATGAAAGAAATCTTAACCTGAAGAGGCAGAGCATAAAACAAACAGAAGCCTAAAATGAAAGCAAAAGGAAAGAAATTAATTTAAAGCCAAATAACAAATGGTTGAGTCCAGATGTGGGTGTGTGTTGCAGTCAGTCACCACAGATTCTGAAGTTTTAGTTCTACATTATCATATATCATATGGAAAATGTTCCATTGGGAAAGGGATCTTGCAGAGATCCATAGGGTCCTGAAGGTTCATTGGAAAGAGCTGCTCATTGGCTTCAGAATGAGGGGAAATCAGGCACAATATAGTACATAGCGTGGTATTTTCAAATCACAGAGTAAGAAAGCGTGTATTTGAGGTAGGATGTTGTGGATTAATTTTTACTTGGGTTCACTAATTGGATGAATGGCTTCAAGGGAGAAAAAGCCTGTAAGAAATGCTAAACTTAAAAACAGTTAGAGGGAGAGTCCTAGGTGGAAATTGCTGAAGTCTGTCAGAGTGCTCTGGAGAAGTATTTGCATGCCCTTTTTTAAAACCCCTCCCTAGGCATTTGCTGAAGTTTTTTAAAGTCTTCCATGCTACTAGATTGCATCCAACAGTGGATATGGGCATTTTCTGTTCTAGTGACATTGAAACTTTTATTCTCTGTGTGAAAAGGTAAATATGTATATACACATTCACTTTTGAGGCATTTTTATGTTCAGGAAATCCATATGTGAGGTATTAATCACAAAAGCTACTATAAAGTAGTTGTTATTAAACAAAATTATTTGATTTTCAAAAGATTTTTAATAGTGTTGATTTTCAAGATTGTCAACAGTGTCTAAAGAGTGTGTTGTGTAAAAATTTACAAATCATGTAGGAAATTAGGATATGGAAACTGAAGGGAAAAGCTCCCAAATCCAAACCAGAACTTCAGCGAAAGGTGAATTATTTTCTATATGCCAACAGAAGTGCAGGGGGGAAAAAAAAATTATATTGCACCTTCGCCCTTATCACTCTCCTCTAAGACTTTGAAGCTGCCCATGAAAGAATACGATTCAAAATAGTAGCAATTACATTAATTACATTACTAAAAGATCAAGGTCACAACAACAGCAATTACCTGCAATTTTCCATCCCTCCAATTATATTATTATGAAAATGAACACTTGCTAACTACAATAAAGCTTTCAGGGGCACTAAAGTGAATTTTTTTTTATTTCAGCATGCTTGCTAATTGTGTCAGGACTTCAGTGTAATGTGATTACTATTGCTTTGGTCTCATCAAAACTAGGGTAGATAATGCCTGCTTCTTCTAGGCTTCATCTACACATAACTTTTAACCCAGTACAACTACTGAGATTAGGAAAACTGTATTTCACTGCAAATATTTATATCCCTATATATCCTACTAGAATAAATCATTTGGGGATGAACTGTACTAGTGTGGGTATGTTTATACCAGTTCACTAGAGTAAATATAAGCAGTTGTACAGTTTGGTGACCCAGTATAACTAGATGCAGAAAAATGTCATGTTTCTGATCCAGCTATGTTGCTGGAAGAAATTACCACATCTTGCTGCTAGTCACCTGGATCTGCCAGCAAAGTATTTTTCATGAGCATTCCCTAAATTGCTTCAGGCAGAATCAGGCAGCATCAGGCAGAGAATTTAAAGTGACCTGGCAGTTTTTGCCTGCAATGACTCAGGACGGCTGCTTGCCTGGTTTGAGTGAGAACTTCAGCACAGGGACACTCACACCAGCTGCTGAAAGCAGTTGTTTCTTTCACTGGCAAGAATGAATTTGTAGTGCATGTCCACAGCCTTTTAGCTGTGTTGCCTTTCAGTGGAGATAAGGCTTTACCCATACTGAATTTATGCTTACAAATGCACAATTTCAGATGAATCTCTCACTACAGACAGCCACGGTCCGGGACATTTTTCAGCCTCATCTTGTAATAAAGTAGGGGTTTTGCTTCTGCAGCTATGATAGTGTAGAAATAGGCTATTCCACAGTTTCACTCTTCTGATAGTTAGAAATCTTCTCACTGCCAGCCTATATTTAGTCCTAGGCTGTTAACAGCTCCATGTGTGTTTACATCCTTTAGCTTAAACAGCTCTCTGCCCACACTGGCATTTCTGTCCCAGAATTATCTGTATAAAACAATCAGATATCCTCTCAGTCATTCTTTTTAACCTAAGCCCACTTGTAAGTCCAACTGTCCCCAGCCATGTCCTGCTCCTAATACTCCCTGGATTGCTTTGGGTTGAACTTGTCACTCTTGAGCATCAGGATCCAAAACTGCCTGTAATAAACAAGATTTTCTGTGTGCCTTTACTGCACGTAGATTTGGTGTTTTATCTGGAAACATTTGTCCCCAAACATTCTTGATATCTTTTGCCTTTATCACAGCTGAATCATTGTAGTGTCTCATTGTCACCCAATTATCTATGGATAACTTGTTTCTAGCATATAGCAGATTTTTTTTTTTTTTTTTACTCCTCAATGCATGACTTTGTACTCTGTCCTTTTATCTTCTACTTTGGTCCCAGAGGACTTTCAGTTCTTCTTTTGTGATATTCCAATTTTTTCTCTATATTGATATTTTCTGACAACCAGTACTGGTAGTGAATTTCATTAGCACATTTCTCATGTCAAGATAATTAATGATATTTTAAAAAATGCTGCTAGAACTTATACCTGTCCCTTCTCTTCAGCATGATCACTTCTTATCTCTTCACTAGCCAGTTCTTATAATTCTTGGGGAACCAAATTCCTTAGCCTATGTAGTTTGACTATCCCAGTGTGGTCTAATAAGAATAGGTCTCTCAGATTGTGCATTTTAAAAGAAAATGCATTTATATTTACACAATATGTATCTGTATCCTTTTGAGAATATGTATCTGTATTCCTTTTGGGCTTTTATGGAGCAGAGTCTAAAACTATCTAATGTCTATTCATTCTCATTTTGTCTTTTAATGAGTCACTTCATCCTTCAATGTACTTCCAACTTGAAAAAATATTTATCTGGAATTTGTATCTTTTATAAAATTATACATTTATGGAAGAAGTTTTGGGTATTTTATTCCCTTCTTAATTTATTTATTTTTAAAATCATCATGAGCTAAATTCTAGTGACTAGTGGTAATTCCACTGACAAGAAAACACAAGAAATAATTTATATGAAGTTACCTTTGTGAAGAATATATCAACACCAGGAGCTGGTGTCATAGGATATTTCAGTTGTGGTGCTTTATATTTTAAACAAAACCCATGCTGGTGTGCAACACTAACCATAAAAGTGATGGATACTGTAAGGTAGGACTAAAAAACAGAACTGAATTACATCAGACAGCACAGTTCATTGAAGAGTGTGTCCTCTGATAATATTGCTGTTATACACACAAGCTGGATTTGAGCCCAGATAATTTGGGTGTTATCTTTGATACTTAATGACACCTAACTGTCAAGCTGCAGCTCTTCTGTACTTTATTAGCCTACTGCATTCACTATTTTTTCTCCTAATGAGTTTTTTTTATCTGTTCTTTTATTTAATTAGATATTTTCATTTGAAAAGAGAAGAGAAAAACTTGGGAAAAGTTGTTTGTGATATTGCTTTTAACTAATGTGGCAACGTGCCCTCAGAGGACTCTTCAGTTCCTAAGATAGTGAGTTTATATCCATTAGAAACAGTTTGGAAAATTAGAAATTTACACACATTAACAAGTCTTTACACATCTGCAATTTGTGAAGAGATAGACCATCCATCAGAGATGTGAAATGATTTTCATTATAGCCTAATAACATCGACTGCCAGTAGTTACAGCTTTATCTCTCTCTACTGGAGAAAAGTAAAAACTTATCTTTGCATCAAATTATTACATGCTTTTTTGCATTAAAATAGTGAATCTCTTTAAAATCCTAGAAGGAAGGAATTGTAGTTTTACATGTTATTTATTTATTTACAATGATGTAGCTGCTAAAACCTGATAAAGGTGCCTCTGTTTTATCTCCAGGAAGTTTTTAAATCAAGACGATTAGCTTGATGCTGGAAACACACCTTTATTTAATGAAAGACTAAGTTAGACTTAACTAAGAAAGGCTTAGACTTAGAAAGACTTAACACTCACCCAAGTTAGTGTTAAGATGTTTTTAAAGTGTGGATTAAAGTTGAAATCTTGTTACTATTCAAAATGATATTCCAGCAAAACTTTCCAAGGGAAAGTTGTGAGTCATGGGAGGAGGGGATGATTTCAGCCTCTGTAGAGTGACTAACTTCAGGTTATTTTCTATTTCGAGTTTGCTTTGCAGGAAGGTTTCCAAAGGCCCTTGACACACAGGTCTGTATTTGTATTAGGACTCAGCAATTATTAGTGACAGCTTGTTTATCTACAGCACTTCTGAAATCTCTTGCTTGCTTCCTGTCTGCAGCTGTTGGCTCTTCAAGCCTCTTTGAAGAAAATACACATAGACACTTTTGGTTTAACCCTGCAGAAATTGAGGAACAGTGAGAAACTTGATTACAGTTTGTCTTCTAAAAAGTATGAGTGTAGATGATAGAAACCTATATTGCAATAATTGATTGTGTACAAAGTTCTAGACATCCTGAATCTCCTGGAGGTAGATTAGGTGAAATAAATAATAAAGGTATTTCTCTAGAAATTATCTTACTGATGAAAGCTCAATTCTTATCATGATGGGAAGTATCATATGTACATGCCAGTTTGGATCCCCCATAAGGTTAATTAAAAAACCCAAAACCCAAGGAAGATCACATTTAAAGAATTACACTGGAAGAGGATATGAGAACCATGTGATTAGGAGAAAATCCCTGTATTGTAAGAAAATTCCAGACGGAGTAACATTTTGGTAATGAATTCTATTATAAATGATAATGCAATAAAAATTCTCATTGCAATCTTGAAAAATCCTGTAATTTCCCCCCAGTCTTGCACACAGAACTGAAGGGAAATTGACTTGTAGCAAACACATGGAAAAATGCAGTTGGCCTGCAAATTAACTCTGTGCCAAGTTGCTGCTGTACAGGCCCAGTAAAACCATTTCTGACTTTGTGTTTGGCTTTGTGAGGTTACTGTTGTGCATGAACTGTATCTGAAATCTGCAATGCACTCTGCAGTTATGGATTGGTTAAAGGGAGCACACACTCATTCCCATCACCCTTATAGCCTGAAAGACATCAGGAAACACATCATGCTTTCAGGAAGGTCTACTATGAAATCAAATGCAATCTTCATTTTTACTGGCAGCACAGAAGGTCAATAGAAATGGTGTGCTGCACTGAAAGGTGCCACTGGCTTATGCCCAAGCTGCTGATTTATAAGCATTCAGAATTTGGTGGAAAAACGCTGCTTGTATCTTTCTTGTTCTGACAAGAATCTAAAGATTCGAGGCTTCTTTGAATTGTAATGAAACCGTGTAGGAGGTGCAAGCTTGCCTCTCTTTTAAAGGCCAGGCTACTTCAGAGGGAGCTGTGGAGCTTGGAGAAGAAAGGTGGGGCCTGGTGAGTTCTACTAGTCTGCAATCAGAGGGAGCTGGAGAAAGATGTCCAAGACAGGACAAAGATCCTTGGCCAGGGTGGTGCCACATCTCAGTTCTCCTCTCTGGTCACTTCTCTGGATGAGGCAGTGGATTTGCACACTGATAAGTCCTGTGATCTAACAGCATGCTGCATGTCACTAATTGCAAATCTAAAGAGGTTTGCTCCTCCCTGACAGTTTCATTCAGACAAAAAACTAACAGATTTTTAAATTCAAATGTAACAGAGGTTGTTCACTTAGTCTGCAAACAAAATGCAGGAGTAAAAAGCCATTAATCTAAATAATGGGAGAATGGTAGAAAGCATATAAAAAGTCTTCAACATTACTGGAATATTGTTTGCAATTTACACGCTATAGAAGTGAACGTGTGTTAGCAATCTGGCTCAAGTAACTGCAGACACAGCCCGCTGTGTGTTCTAGAGGTAGAAGAATTGCATGCAGTCATTCCTCATGTCCCCTGCCTTCTGATGCCAGCTAGGTGACAGATTGCACACTGAACTCTCTTACACCTCTAAAGGTCATCTGCCCCCAGAACTACTGATGATAAAGCCACATGAGCAAGTGAGCAAGTGGGGGAGTGGTGGAGACACATCAGCATGCACAAAGAGTGAATATGGATAAATAACCCTCTTAGGTAGGAAAGTTTTTCTGCAATGTCGAGTTATCATTGTATTCACTTTGCAACACTAATCAACACTAGCTAGACAGGAAATCAAACTGCTTAGTGCTCACGGGGTAAACATGTGGATTTGTATCAAGCTGCAGCACTTACTTCCTAGCTAAGCCAGATTGTCCCCCCTGAGCTATTTTCAAAATGCATCAGCAAGAAGGAGGTTATGTAAAAAGGCCTTAAACCATATGTTACCAGGTTGTACCCACTTCCATGAGATACTTGAAGACTGTCTGTAGATGTCTGTGCACGGTGCACAACACTTGCATGAAATTAATTTTTGCCAAATAGGGCTGAATAACCTCTCACTAACTCCTAACGACAGAAGCTGACTTGTAATGTATGCTGGCTTCGTATTTTGCTGATTGAATTAGAAGGGAAAAGAATGCCTCTATAGAAAGCAAACATTTCCCTGCTGTGGAAGAACAAGAGTTTAGTGGATTCATCCCAAGTATATTCAGTGGACTGCATATGGAAACGTGAAAAAACTAATTTCCAAGATTAAATATTTGCCTAAATTATGAAGTCAGTGCTCAGCAGGGCAAGCTAGGACAAGATGGGAGATAGCTAGGGTCAGACCATCTACTATTTATTTCCCTCTGATGCCTAATGCTAAACATTAGCTAAGGCATTAGCTGGTTATTGCTTAGTCTGTAATTGATAATGGTCAATTTTAAATGGGGCAAATAACGGGATATATGCTATTCATAGTGATTGTAAATATTCTAAGGTTTTATACAATCTGTGTTTACTTTTTAACTCTGATCTCTTTTCTGCCCTGTTATTTCTTCTCTGTGATATTGAAATTACAGAAATTTTTAGGCTATTTTTCTGAAGTTCTACAGGTGAGTTTTAAAAATATGTTATTTGGGTTTGTGTTTTTCTTTTTTTCTGAACCTATTTAAAGAAACTACTATATTTCAGCTGTGTGTTAGATAAAATAATCTCAGATTATGGGTATAAAATGGGCAGCCATAACACAAAGCCAATCAATTCCCAAGATAATGTCTTTTGTTTTGATGTGTTTGCCTAGTTGCAGGCAGGTGATGACAGAGCATTTTTGGGGTGTTTCTTTAATTTGTGTTTTTTGTTTTGTTTTTGTTCTTCTCTCTCCATCTTTTCCATTTTATTCTGATATTTTTCCAAGTAAGCCATATTTCTTTTCCAGATGTATATCAAAACTCGCAGGATATTGGAAGCCTAGAAATGTGGGGACAGAGCTGCTTTGGTTTTATTTGAAGCAAATTTGTCCAATTTGATTTGAAGTTTGTGATTGCATTAGTATGTTGAGAGTGTGTTTTACAGCTTGCACATTATGCAGTAGTACCTAGAAGGTCAAAAAATGTCTGATTAACCACTCTGAGTAGAACACCTTTGACTCTTCATTTCAGACAGAAACGTGTTCTTTTCCTGATTAATTAAAAAGTAGCATCTTTCTCTGACCAATGAGCTAATTAGGTAATGATACCATTAAAGTGTGGGCACTGCATTATTCATCATAAAATTAACTGAATTAAATTAAACGGGAGAAAAGTGAAACCACAAATTGAATTAAAGGGAGAAAACAAGTGGGCTGTTATTCTAGATCCTGATTTTGAGCATACCCTGCCTCCTCAGATTGCCCAATATGGGCTTCAGAATGGCTACTGGTGAAGAGGAACAAAACAGCCAACATGCAGCTGGGAATATTGTATAAAGTCAGACTGAGGGATAGCTGATATCCCTGAGATCCATTTGTGTAGTCTGGATTGGACTTGAGACTCCCTCTAGAAGCTGCTGAATGAAAAGGTTGCTAGTCAGCACAGAGGTATTTCTGGACCTCTAAAAGAAACCTCATCTGTCGTTAAAAAGGAAAAAATATACAAAAGAAGACACATTGCTTTACAAAAAGCTACAAGAAGTTATAAGGGAAGTAAGTATAGACAGATAAAAATGAATGTACTTGAAAATAGGTTTGACTTTAGTTTTAGGTGTTGTGATTTATTCAAATAATGACTATTTGTATGTTTTTTTTATTTTCTAGCAGGTTTAAGAAGGAAATATTTTATTTTCAGAGGTGAGCAGTGTTAGCTTTTTCCCTGGAAATGGTGGCTGCTGAACACTCTGCTGGTAAAATGCACAATGGTGCTCAATGCCACTAACTGCATTGTAGTTCTGCTGTGGGAAGGGATTTGGACATGATGGGAATCAGTGGATTCCTCTCTGACATGAACTGACCTTTCAACATTTCAGCTTAGCTGGGAGATGATCTTATAAGGAGTGTTGATGAGCAACAACTTTCTAATTGCCTATTCAGCTGAGACATTCAAGTGCTCCTTGTGTATAAGTTGTTCTTTAAGAGGGTTCCACAAATGTGGAATTAATTGTCACTCTGAGTTGAGGATGATCTGGAGTTTCTGAACAGCAGTGTATGATGGCATCTATTCCTCCTAAAGGGGATGACCTGGATCCTTTAGGAAGGGAAAATGCAGCAGTGGGAGAAAACTTTGGATGCAATGGATAATTGCAATTAGGCAATTTGTCTTCATTATTAAAGGAAAGAGATAACGCCTTAAAATTATCTTCAAGTATTTATTTAGTTTAGTCAAATCCTAATTGCTACTGCTCTGCTGCTCTGTGCCTGTCAGCACACATTAGTCCTGTTTGTGAGACTCATGATCTCCAGTGTGTAATGTGACTCCACACTATTTTAACATTTGGACATCTTATATCTAGACAGAGGTTTCTGATTTCTAAGATATATATTTTATGGTTAGTATTGCACCTTTTGTTTTGGAAATGGACTCTAGGCACACTAATGGGAACCAAACCACACAGAATCTTGCTTTCTTGACTGACAATATCTTGGATAAATCCTGGATGAAATCCAGTGGACTCAACATTTCTTCTAGCATAATAGGTAGCTTTTCATAAAACCATCTTTTTTAGTGGAAACACATATGCTTATCTTACAGAAAACATATCTTACAGAATGACAGGAAAATTTTACTGCAGAAAAATTAATTTCCTTCCTTCAATATTTCTTTTAATAACTTCGAACATCATATATCTTAGCTAGAAATGTTCCCAGCCACTGAGATTAACATGCAAAGCTGCTTCTTAAGAGTATTCATTCTTCTTTTAAGAATGACACAGAGTGCTAAAAGGACCTTGTTCTTAATTTTTAAACCCGCTAATTTCATTGTGTCTGACACAAAGCAGAACATTTTTGCTATAATTACTGTATAAGTTATTTTTTTCTCACAAAGTTGTAATTTTCCTAAAATAAGCTGGACTGCTTCAATTATGTAAATCAAATATCTAGAGAATATGATGACTGCATTGGCAAAACACAATAGAATTTAACAGGAAGCCAGCAGAGAGAGAGAGAGAGTGATAGGGAAGGAAAAAGCCCAAATGAGGATGCTTTTTTCAATTAGAACCACAGAAAATTCTCTGTCCTGCTGGTAAACTGGCTCCTGCAGCTTCTCAGTCTGCCAGATCTGCTCTTCCCTTGGTGCCAGAGTGCCACCATTAAGACTGGCAGGAAGTCTGGGCTAAAATGAAAACTACTGTGCAGAGACCAAGAGTGACTGAGAAAAAAACTATTTCCTTCTGTTGCTTTTTTTTTTTTTTTCTCTATTTGTTGTTAAAGCAAATGCATAGGCAGTAGTGTCCCAAACAGTCAAACAGACAAATTTCAGGTGAGACATCTCAAGCAGGATGAGGTGGAACAGCTGGAAGGTGGAACAAGGCTGCAGTAGTGGCTGAACAATGTGTTTATTCTCAGAAGTGGCAAAGTGCTTCAAGTGGCACGAGGTGTCTCAGGTCCTGAAGGTCCTGGGCACAGCTGCTCTTGCACACACACTCTGATGAGAACCCTCCTGAGAACCCCAACCCTCCTCCATGCAGTCCCTGCCATGACCTGCAGCACTCTGTGCTCAGGAGCTGTGGCTGCAGATGGGATGAGCAGGTTGAGCACAGCTGTACAAAGGTGGAGCTGCACCATTCCTCTGCATTAGGAAGTCACTGCAGCTTTACTTTTAATCATAATCTTTGCGGGGTTTCTTTTCACAACGTTTTTTTAACAGCTGACACATTCACTGATCCCTCTTCAGCAATACACTTTTTTTTTTTCCTTTCCAAATAACTTTAGGTAAAGCAGAAATTGTTAAAATATGAATTCATTCTGACAACTCTTTCTGACATGTTTCTTTTTCTATTTGCCAACATTCATTTTCAATGTTACAGCTTAAGTAAATTATTATAATAGTATACTTTCCTTAAGTATGGTTCTGAAATTCTCCTGGGTTTTTCTAGTTCTTTACTAGGATCAGAATATAGAAAATGCATTCCTGTGTTTTCTGTATTCAACATGGTAGTTTTATATCTCAGATATCTAAGTGTTGAAAATCTGAGCTGATTTATTCTAATTCAAATAATTCTCTATTTTATGTTGAAACTTTACCTTTTATCTTTAAATTATTTTGCTTTATATTTTCATGGCAGAAGGCATTTGGTCTGATTTAGTATTCCGTTTTTATTTATTTGGTGATTTCTGTGTCCAAGTAACTCCATGCCTAACAAAAGACCTTGTCAAAGCCTAAAGCTAAGTCCAAATAGATTCTCTCATTTGATTTCCTTTTCACCACTTTTTGCTGAAATTTTCATAAAGGAAATTTAAAAGTTTGTCTTTAGCTGACACATCGAATAACTAAATTGGTGCAGTTTATTTTCCTTCTGTTCTGGACCCTCCTCCCCTCAATACTGGCTTTCTAGAAGACATACACAAGGTGTGCAAATATTCTGGTTTTCTAGTCTAGATTCTGAAAGCTTCTGACAGTTTTGTAAAACTCAATAACTGTTTCTAAAAATTGTTCCTTTAGCTTCAAATGCTAAGGTTTGTAGCTAATGCTTTGCCCCTGCAGTGCATGTCTCAGTCTCTGGGATTTTTCCTATTTAGATTGAAATTCTTCCTTTATGTCCCAAGATCTGACTAAAGAAAAATTTACCCTTGCCCATCACCAAAGTGGTTTTCTTTTCTTTGTCTTGCAGTACCTGTCCTCCTATTGGTCTAGCAATCCCACTTACACTGTTCCTTTTCCTTTCTTCTCCTAATCCTAATTAAATCCATGCTTGTTTTTCATGACTATGCTTCTTAAATTACCTCCTGCAAAATGGTTGAGCTCTTTAGCAAGACTTTCCCTCTGGCTGAAGTAGCTGGAGAGAGCTTTATTCTCACCACAGGGAGATGCAACAGGTAGCATGATAGGATTAATGGCTGTGCCATGTAAGAATAAATATTTTGGGAGCAAAAATGATGGGATAGCATTATTTGCATTAGTCCTGCTTATAGGTTGGCTCTATTTAACTTGGTCTGTTTTGGGTGAAACTTAAGGGTGCATTGATTAGAAAATTTCCTTGCATGTTCCCTTAACCTCAGTAGCTGTGCTAAATATGAGATTCTTAATGTTCTGGTTGCTTAACTGTACAAAGAGCTTCACATTCTCTTGGGTTCTAGCACCCAGTGGAGAGCTGGCACCAGAATCAGACTGCAGCTGCTGACAGGCAATCATCTTTCTTTCATTGGTACCATAAGTAAATCCAGGTTATGGCAGATGTGTTTTATGGAGTTTTCAAAGGAAGGGCTAATATAGATTGTGCCATGACACAAGACAGCTGAGAGAAAGAAAAATGAGAAGGGCAACAAATTACATGTAACAGATAAAAACTCAAGTTTTGTACATAGCAGTAGCCATGAAGCACTCTCACAAGTGTGGGAGAGAATAGCATGAACATGTATATTTACATGTTTTATTAATTTTATTTTCATATTGTCCAAGGGTTGAAAGTTAGGGGCAAATGTCACTTGATATTCCACGCGGTGCAAAAGATTAGATGACTTTATCACTAAAGTTTAAAACCATGAAAAGGACAGTTTCAGGGGAAGTTTTAATAACATGAGAAAAAGGAGGGAAAATAGTGCTCCAAATGGCAGTCAGCAGCATGTGTTAAGGTTAATTTTGCAGGAATTGTCAGAAAAGGATTGATTTATTGTCATTATATTTCAGTGCAGGAAAGTGGTTTTAATCTCTCAGGTATCTGAATTTTCAAAATACAGATGAAATATTAGATCCTGGTTATCTCAGCACATGAGAGGAAAAGCCCCAACCACTTAATTGTACCCATAATTCTGTCAGAGACAACCAGTGCAATTCTGAAAGACCCACAGGGTGGGTTTTGGCTGCACTATTGTTGCAGACTGCTACAGTGTGAGGGTATTATTACTTCTTCCCTATCTAATGAAGCCCTGGATAGGATGTTTTTGAACTCCTTTAAACCCTATTAAAAAAAAAAAAAAAAAAAAAAAAAAAAAAAAAAAAAAAAAGGGACTGAGCTAAGCAGACCACAATTATTTCATTTACTGCGCACAGTTTCTTCCTATTTGCTCTGGGCATCTGTAAGGGGACCCTCAATTGCAGCACAGATAACAAGGTATTGTACATATTGTATTGTAATCCAATCTAAGTGCCAAAGGACACGTAATAAAAATGGATGAAAACTTACAAGAAAATTCTGTCTGCTGATTTATTTGCCTTGATACATCTTGTCCCTGCTATATATCTGGTTGTTAACCAGGCTTCGACTAATTAAATATGCAAGAAAACAAGATTTTAGAGGCTCAATCTTCTCAAATTTAAGAAAGGTAAAAGACTATTTTCCAAAATAATGTCCTGAAAGAATCTGAAGCCAGTCAATCAGCACAGAGAGACTATTACATATCCCTCTAGGTGTTAGTGCTGATTTCAACAAGGCCTGTAGATAAAATAAGAAAATAATATTTCAGCTCAGAGAGAAAAAGGCTAAAGATTACTCAAATTTATTGAGCTGAGTATAACGACAAAAGATGGGAGAAACTGCAGATTCATTTGCAATTTTTATTTTTATCACATGGGAAATTATGAAAATCAAGAGTTTATAGGATTAGTGAACTCATAGTAGTAGTCCATTTTATGAAGAAACTGTCAAAATCCTTCAATCATATCTGGTATAACTGGGTGGAATTTTATGCACTGTTAAACAGGGTAGAAGCTCTTTAGGTAAATGTGAAAACAATTTGTCATCATTAGTGACACATAAAAACAACTGTGGACAACTTTAGCAGTCTGCTTATAAACCCTGAAGAATGAGAGCTCAGAAACTTTGGCTTTGGGACTGACAATGGAAAATCTGCTGGACTTAGAAAATGTGTGTGGTTTTTTAAGTTATTGCGAAATGGGAGTATTTCCTGGTTATTTGCATTTTTCATTTTTGGATTTTCTGCTGCCTCTCTGGGGCCCAGGTATGAGATTTCACCAGAAGACTCCCAGGACAGATCTGGCCCTCTAATTAACACCTGTTCTGGATGTCCAGGTCCACAGTGATGAAGCTGAAGAGCCCTGGGGCCATCAGAAACTGCCCTGGCATGACTGGTGGAAGGGATGGGAGCAGAGCTGGTGTTTTCCTCAATCCCAGGAAGGTAAGAATGCCAAAAGGAGCAGGAGAACCCACAGGTGTCCATAAGACCGGTGCAGTCAGTGAAATCTTGGCTTTTTCAAATATGGGGCATTTTATGTGGCACCAGCCCTTCTGGACACAGCTGGGGCTTGCTTGTCTAAAAGGGGGAAAATGTTCTAGCCCATGAGTTGACAGGGCTGACTGAGAGGGCTTTAAACTGAGTTTGAAAGGGGAAGATTTGAATTCTTTATTGAATAAGAACTGCTAGAGTTTAGTTTCTTTCTTTTTTTTTTTTTTTTTTTTTTTTTTTTTTTTTTTTTTTTTGTGTGTGTGTGTGTGTGTGTGTTTGGTTTCATGGGTTTTTTTTGGTAGGTTTTTAAATTTTTTTTCTTTTCTTTTATTATTTATGCATGAAAGGTACTTGTTACTTCCTAGTCCATCTTCTTTCTCGTATCTGGAACCTATAGTGAAACCATAATTAAAATGAGAAAAAAAATTGAGCAAAGATAATTAATACATTTTTTTTGTCTTCGGGTTTATAGCACCTCTGAATACCAAAGAAAATGTGAATACTAAAGAAAATCATAGTTTCTTGAGAGATCCGTTTTGTATCCAAAAGCATCCTGTACAACAGCCATTATATAATCCTACTGAAGAGTCCTTCAGTGCAGGGTAAACAATGTAATGCTGCACATTTGGTACAAAAAAATGACACTGAACTGTTGTGATTTCAGCCTACTTGACAATATTGAGGGTTTTTAAGGCCACAGAACAAACAATATTTTATTTTTTTGCAATAAAATTGGGTACTGGTGTCACTGTGGGGCACAGAGGGAACACACAGCACACACACACGACAGGTGTCCAAAGCACAGAAGAAAAGAACTAAGTTTATTGAAACCTCAGCTACTTATAATTTCCAGGACACTGACCAGGGACTGGACAATGAAGTTACCACCTCTCCAATCCCACTGGTCAAATGAGAAGTCTCTCAAGTCATATCTTTAACAAAGGAATGTAAATTATTCTTGTTTACCTTACAATTTGTGAGAACCTGACTCCATTCTACAGAAACAAATCAGAAGGCTTATTTTCAGGGACAACATAGTGGGACTACCCACACCACACTGTACACTTCTGTATATAAAGAATCCACCCAGGTTTTACAGATACTGCTCTCAAAGAGTTTTAAGTGTCCTGGTGGAGACAAGCAGATGTGGCTTCAGCCAGGAGGTGGCAGCCAACTGATGTCCTGGCCTGGGATGCTGATCACATCCTGGTGGGACACGGTTCTGCTCCCTGCATGAGGGTCACATACAAAGTACATGTGTGTGTTTTATTAGCACAACTGGTGGGACACATGTCAGCACCAAGGGGTGCTGAGTTTTGTGCTTAATTTGCCCCTGTGCACTCCGTGCGTAAATCTGAAGGAATTACAACAAAAAGTAGGAACAAAACTTATGTTCTTTTCTTTGTGAACAAGTGATTAAAATGAAAATACTTCACAAAAAGCCTGGCTTCCTTTTCTGCTCTCAGATAAGAACATCTTCAGAGTGAAATGTGCCTGTTTGGAGAAGCTTTACTGCAGTCCCCTTCCTTTTCTTCCCTCCTCTGCTTAATAGTCCATGAAGAACCTTAGGATCTGTGAAGGCTGTATCATTCTGAAGCCTCTCACTCCCTGTAGTGTGGGTCCCTCTGATGTTCCAGCCCTTGACTCACATGCACAGCAGATAACAAAACACAAAGTTGCTTTTCCAGAAAAGTCATGGCTCACTGATCTCTCTAGGAACATACCTTATTCTTTCTCAGCAGATGCTCTGGCTCTGGCCCTTGAAGTTGTCTGAAATTCCCCTGCAGCTCAGGAGGGAGGCTGCAGAGTGGGATATTTGTTCACTGCTCATTGCTAGGCTGACAAGTGAACAGCAGTTCAGCAGAGTTCAAACATCTGGCAAACAGCTCGCTGCAGCTCTGAGCTGTCACACATTAATAAAGACCAATTGTTCCATCAAGGCCGTGTTGAGAAGTTAAAAGAAAGAGAAGAGCCAAGGGGAAACGTGCTAATTAAAAGTATCTTTATAGAGATGTATGAATAAACGATGATTAATTTAGCTTTCTGAGGGTAAATCTATGTTTCAGGATCAGACAGGAACTTTGTTTAGCCTAATTGAAGAGGAGCACAGTCTGCCACCCTGACTCCTGTTGAATAACACCTTATTCACTTGACAGTTCCATGAATTCCCATCAGATTCCAAAATGGATTTCTGTGATGTCAAGGGAAGTTGGAAGGGCACATTTACTGAAACTTACTCTGATTTTAAAATACCAATCTACTTCTTAAAGAGGACAGAAAAATATCAATCCTTTTTGTTCATGTCTTCAGACTCCTTCCTGCTCATTATGCCAATACACTATACCTTATATATTGCAGAGAGTATTGGTTTTGAAATATGCCTTAAAGAGAGGTATGGAGAAAGTAATGAGACATGCTCAATTTGTATCTCACAGAAAATTCATTCCTTTTCTATTTCAAGAGATGTAACATTTGCCCCATCCCTTCCTAAACGTAATTTTCTCTGCTATTTTCAAATCCTTGGCTTTTGTGCTACATTAGAGCATTAATTTTTAAAGAAAAATCCATAGTTTTTTAGAAACAGGCACAATATTTTAGCTTTTAATTCCATGTCTCTGACCACTTCTCTTCCTAAGAGCTTGTGGTGGGTTGAACCTGGCTGAATGCCAGGCACCCACCAAAGCCTCTCTTGTCATCCCCTTCTGCAGCTGGACAGGATAGAGAAATTATAGTGAAAGGTTCATGGGTTGAGAGAAGGACAGAGGGAGATCACTCACCAAACACTATCACAGGCAAACCAAACTCAAATTAGACACAGTAACTGAATTTATTGCTAACAAAATCAGAGCAGGGTAGTGAGAAGTAAAATAAGACCTTAAAAATCCTTACTCCTCCCTCCTTTCCAGCTCTGCCTTGTCCCTCAGCAGTGCAGGGAGACAGGGAATGGGGTTAGAGTCAGCTCATCCCAGATTGTTTCTGCTGCTGCTCAGGAGGAGGCAGCCTGCCCTGGCTCCAGTGTGGATTCATCCCAGTGGAGACAGCTCTCCACAAATTCCCCTGAAGTGAGCCACTCTTCCATGAGGAGGAGTCTTCTCCAGCTTGGGTCCCCCATGGGATGGCCATGAGTTATATTCATCCTGGTTTTAAGGTTTTATTTTCCCCCTGGGTATTCTTGAGTTTTTCTGGATTCTCACTAAATACCACAGTTGTTTGCAGTGTCCATCATCACAAGTGATGGCAAAATAGCCTTCCAACACATGATTCACAATGTTATTGCTTTTCAAATAATGCTGTCTCTTTCTGATGAGCTGATTTTCTTCAGGGCATCTAAAGGATAATTGAAACCCTTGAGTGAACACTGCAGGTGAAGGTTGCTCAAAAAGAGCAGTCTTTTGAAATCTTGAAAGCCAAGTTCTTTCTCTAACAATAATATTGTCGATGATGTAAAGTTTTTTTACTGTATTTATGATGTGATTTTATTCAAGTATCCTTAAAATTCTTTATTATGCTGTGGATATAGCAATGCTTAATCCATAGCTTTTTGGGTGTCAGGAAATATATTTAACAAAGTAGCAATGCAAGTTAATATTTAAGATGTAAAATAACTATAATAAAAAGCTGGGAAAGGAAAGCATGTGAAAAGATGAAAATTACTATCTGGTATAAATAAGTGAGCTGACAGAGCATATTCTAAAAAATGGTACTATGGAGGCAGCCTCATCTTTTTATTATGGAATTACTCATTCTTGAGACTTAATTTTGCCATATGCTTTAAGGTCCTATCATCCATCATGAATTATTTTAATGTAGGAGTTCACATTATAAATCTAGCAAAGAAAAAAGCTAAAAAATATGGCCTGTCCCATATTGCATACTTGGTTCAAACCTGAAATATGTAAGTGAAACATGGGCAGCTGTTAGTAACCAGTAATAAATTTAAAGCATCAGGATAGTTTTAAAGAATTTTGGTTTGGCAGAGAGTGTGTGCTTTCACTGTAACAAAGCTAAATGGAAAACCCATACCATGGAACCCAAAGGGATCCAAATTATTTCAAAAGCTGGGTTTAAAACCAAATTTATTTACAGTTTAGGCAAGGATGACCATTTTCCTGAAGAACTTAATTATGTAGCCATTTCTCTGATAGATCACTATGTAAACAAATGTATATCTATAGGTTAAAGATTGCACAGAGAAGGCCTTTTAGTAATTGAATTCAGGGACTCATATCTTCACCTGATAAATTGATACAGCCCTGGTGAATTCAGTCTGTGACATTTAAAGAGTAATAAAAGAATGGAGAATTAAAAGGTTAAAACTTTTACTGCTCTTGGAATGTAAGTTTCCTTCTCTCTAATTGTTAGTGTTCTCCTCTGGCAGTATAGACATATTTATATTAACTCCACTAAAATACTTGGCTGATCTGTCTCACCTGAGGGAAGAAGACAACAGTTTTTTGGTTGTTTCTAAATCAAAGGTATCTAAAAGTACATCAGATGAAAAAGGAAGCAGAAAATGAAGCAGAGATAAGAGACTCAAAACAATTTCAGGCTCACACACTAATATAATGCCTGGATTTACTAAGACTAACCCTGATGATAAAAAAAAAAAATAAACCAGAGATAGACTTGGGAAAGCAAAACCAGTATGAAACTTGGCATGATTGTTTTTTAGGAAGTATGGCTGAGTATTTATAATTCTACCCTTGCCCACCCCATATCCCTCACAAACAGGCATCCCATAAAATTTGGCGTGCTTCCTATAAAATCAATAACAGTGTTCAAGAGGCACGAGCTTATTGCTTATCATTTTCCACAAAATAACCAGTTTACACTTTTATTATTGTCTCAGAGGTTCCTGGCCTTCAATATTCCTGTTCCTTCCTTGGAATCCCAAAATTTCCTGGTTTTGTTAGGTACAGCTGAGCCCCATATTTTGGCCCACATGACCCCCCCAAGATTTCAGTAGTGGCTGGGAGCACAGGGTCTGCTGCCAGTGGGGGAAAGACCCACAGCAATGCTTCTGCCACACTCCAGTGCCTTCTGCTGAGTTTCACTCTCACACCCAGGTGGGTTTCTGTCCCTCTGGGAGTGTCAGATCATAAATCAGGTGTGTATGTCATCCTCTATTAACTGAGGGTGTTTGGGAACCAGGACATCCCTCTGACTGTCCTGGGAAGATTTATAAGAATTTAGGTAGAATGATAATTAGCATATGACAGGGTGAAAAAGTAGAATTTTGGGGTTTTATAGTGTGGGATCAGGGGACAAAGATGGAGGAAATGGGGAGTGTCCCTGGACTTCTTCTTTGTCTCTTGCTCTCCATCTTCTGTCGTGGTGCGGCACAGTGTGGTTGGTCTAGAACAAAAGTACACTGTTCAATGTAGTTATTAGGTATTGGAGAGTTGCTGTAAATAAAGCATAGGTAATTTTTAGTATAAGAGATAGCACTGTCCCAAAGGGCAGAGAGTCTGACACAACCTGGCCTGCAAGAAAGAACTCAGAAGGCCAGAGCCACAAATGTGAGATGACAAAGAATAAACAAATCCCTGAACAAGAGAACAGATCTCAACCTCTTATTCAGAGGCTGGGCTGGGAGAAATAGGAAACCTTAACAGAGACAGAGACAGAAAAAAAAAATAAAGTCAGGTGAAAGCCAATCTCAGAAACCCCAGAAACAAAACAAGACACAAAACCCCATTTTTATATTTTTATATATTTATAAAACTGGCAAGGGTGTGAAAGCCCCTGACAGAGGTAAGAGGAGAAGCCTGACTCTGTTGCCTGCTGCTTTGTGGAAGTGGTTGCTGGCTGTACCACAGGACACCTCAGTCAGACTTTGTACCCACTGTTTTAGTGAATCCTTGTAGGATGCTCCCCTTAAATGAAGCCAAGTGAATCTTTCTTCTTGAATAGGTGAGGGCTCTCACGCCAGGGAAAGAAGTGCAAATTCTAAATTGGCTTTGCTGCTCCAGCTGGATGGGTGAATGGCCACTGGTGGGCTCTATCACGTCTTGGTACAAGGGATTTTAAACACCTAATGGTCAGTTAGTGCAATAAAAACAGCACAAGATGAAAATGTTCTCCTCTTACAGAGTTAAAAAAAATACATATTTTAAACTAATTGACCAACACCACAAATATAAACCATTAGGGGGACCCCCTGTGATACAGAAACAGTTATAAACAGATATGTGCAGCTCTTTTATATTACTTTCAATAACCATAGCAGTATATCTTACATTTTTAATCAATTTTCCATTTTACAGCCTGATTTTCAGAAGCAGAGCCGTAGTTGTGCATAGCCATCACTCCTGTGCTGTTGAACTACCTCTTGGATTTTCTTCACTGTAACAAGAGTCATAACTACTAAATGTGCCATACTTACTTGCTACTGATGGATATGAAGCTGTTAAGCATATTTTTACATGGAAGAAAATCTTAACATCAGATTGAAATGTAAGCAAGCAGAGAAAAAACTCCCCTTTCCTGAGCAGCAGGTGCTGTTTGGAGGAGCTCAGAGCCAAGTGCTCTGCAGTTTGCCTTGGCTCCTCAGCTCGGAGTTGTGCCATGTCCAGCAAAGGCTCCCAGTGATGCTGAAAGATAAATTCCATGTATGCTGGGAAAAGGGAACTCAGACTGAAGAGACTTCAGCTTCATGGAAGGCTGCAGCCTAAGGCTGGTCTAGGTCAGAAGTGAGGGGCAGATGTCTCTGACAGACACACACATTGCTGCTTTCTTTCCTCCCAGCTGATCCAAACCTTGTGCTCGCTGTCCTGGTCCTTGCCACCACCAGGCTGTGCAAGTCACCTTTCTGTAGTCTGGGTTTCCTGATTTCTGAGGTTTCTGAGTTTCTAAGTTCAGTTTCTTTGTGATGTTTTGGTTTAGGAAGGCCTGGTTCTCACAAAGTTTGACATAAACTGAGCTAATGTTCTAGATGTCGCTGTGGCGAGTAACAAACAACACGAATTCCTCATTTAGAAAAATCATCTGACTCCAAACTCTATTCAAACAATTGACCCCTTTTTATACCTTTCTGAACAGGCCACTTTCATTGGTAGGAAGAGTGCCAGAACTCTTCACTCCATTGGCCAAAACCAAAAGACATAGAGAAAGTCCACCCCGCAGAAAAGAATCCAAAACATTAAACTCATTACAAAAACACTGGCACTCTTTGTGTCAATTCTTGTGAGAACCAGCCTTCCTAAACCAAAACATCACAAAGAAACGGAACCTAGAAACTCAGAAACCTCAGGCCTAGGAAACCCAGACTACACCTCTCCACAGGGTGTGTGGAGTATAAAAATGTTGCCAGCACTAGTTACAGGGTTAAATTCTGATTAGGATGCTTGTGTTTTGATGTTGGGTTACATTTCCTCTGTAGTTCCTTCTGGATATTCTGGGCTAATTATCTACTTCATTGGCTCACTTCTTCAAAAATGGAAATTCACTGAAAACACAAACTTCAGCATGAAAGTTCCCACTGACTTTATGAGTTATCACATTTCACCTGTTCTTTCTGGTTTGAACTGTCATTTAAACTATCAATAAGCTGCTAAAATCACAGTGTCTCCCTAACTTTATCAACACTCAAGTTTTATTGGGCATTCCTACTTCAATTTACTAATAAAGAAAGGCATCAAATGTTGCACATATGTTTTTAGTAGCATTTGAACTTTTGATCAAAACAGCAGAAACAATTCCAGTTGCTGAAAGACATGAGATGTTCAGTAGCCACAAGAGCTCAAGAAGAACTAACTCAGTTTTTCCATCTGCAAGGGCATGGTGCTGCTTTTCCACCATCAGCAAGAGGAATAACTGATAAAAAAAGAAAAAAAAATACAACCCATAGTTAGACATTATAAAAAGCCTTCTTAGGTGGTTCTAAGGTGGAGTATGGTAAGATCAGGGCTCTCTGAAAGTTTTATCCAGCTGCAAAGGCCAAAGCACCATCAGTGCCCAGCAGGCCCACAGTGACTGCCCTCTTCCAGCTGCAAAGGGCTGCAGGAGGTTTTCTTCCCAGGGTATCCTTCCCAGGGCAGGCATGCTCTGGAGAAACCAGCTGAGTTCCTTGGGAGGCAGCAAGAGAAGGTTTGCTGTTTCACAAAACAGGGCTGGTGTGCATAATCCACCAGGAATGGAGTGAATCTGCCTGGTGGATTGCTAAAACTGCCAACAAGTTCCTAAGGAAAGTGATCCATGAACCTCAGTACCCTGTGCATTTAATGTCACTGACTGTCTCCAAGTGCAGACACATGTAATAGCCACACCATGGAACTGTCTTCCCCCAGGGGCAAAATATGCCAAATGTGGCTATTTCCAGTGACTTCTGCCACTGTGGGAGCACTGGATGTGGAAGGAATGCCTGCATGAGAATACCTGCAGAGCCACGTTTCTGTGATGTGAGGAGGGCTGGAGGAGGTTGGGAAAAGGCCTCGTGTTTTCTCTGGGAACTAAGTGGAATCACTTTGGTATCTCTCCTCCTTTCCAGACTGGGTCTGGCAAGGTTACCTACAATAGTGGGAATGGCAATTGGGCACCCTTCCAGTCCTGCTTTCTCAGGAGCTGGCTTCTTCACTCAAATCCTAGAGGTCTCTGGGATTGTTCACAATGATCCTGGGGCTTTGGGAATATTTTCAAAGGCTTCAGTAGCAGTCAGACTTGTGAGATCTGCCCTGGAAAGTCAACCAGCCCTCCAGAACAGGACGTGTTCCTCCTCACGTCACTCCTGGCTGTGAGGACCTTGAGGAGAGGATTTCATGAGACAATGATTGCATTTTACACCTGTTTTACCGGTACAGAGGGGGCTGTGCAGTGTATCAGGCAACAAAAACCCCTGCTCATTGTATGCACATATTTGGATAACTAGATTTTAGAGGTTGTTTATGAAAATCCTTTTGTTCTCCTCTCCAAAGAGGGCCATACTTAGATAGCTTACCATACTCAAAAACATAGACTTCACTGGATGGAAAAAGAGTAAGGTCCTCAAAACGCATTGATGGTTGCTGTTTTTGTTGCAAATCCATTTCTTCACCTCTTTTGAAATCATCTAACCCCTGCCAGGAATAGAGAAAGGAGTGACCTGAAAGTCTGAGCTCCCGGTGCACTGCCAATGGATATTTTTTTTTTTTTGTATTGCTGTGCTGGTATGTGCTCAGCAGGTACATAAATACAATGTTGCATCCCATTTCACCCTCCAAGCTGGAGTGAAGTATGTTCATTTTCACTCTGCACTCGCTGCCTCTTCTCAGAGAGTCAGAGCTCATGTTGCCAATCTTTCTTTCTCATCTGGTGGGGTATTTTGAAATATTTTTTAAAAAACATGATGAAATTTTAAATTGCACTCATACCACCACCTTCAATATTCTTATTAACACTGGGCTCTGCTTGTTCTGAAGCCCAAAACAGCTTGTCATTTTATTGCAGCCCTGTCAGTAATACCTCATCAAGCAAAAACGTTTTTGCAGATAGCAGAAAGTGGGGAATCTGATGTTGTCTTCCTGCTGCAGATATATGTCAATCCTTGATTGTTTTGACAAGGATTTTTAAACTAGAAGCTACATTTTCCTTCTTACAAGAGTTTTGAACACAAATAATCTCCAAAAGATGTTATTATTATACACTTATTTACTAATATATTTCTATGGTATTTGAATAAGCTTTTCATTGATTTTTAAAGCTTATAGATATACTTTATTGCTAAGAAGATTTTTTCTGGTTCATGTATTGTTCAGTTAAGTATAAAGTTTCAGAAAGCTGAGCTTCACAAAAAATTAAAATAAAATATTTAATTTCCCTATTTTTATAAATAAGACATGTCCTCTTGTCATTCTTTACTCACTAGGGATAATGAAGAAGTACTCAAAAATAAAATTTCAAATTTGTCATGGAAAAAGATGGCAAGGATTTCACAAACCAGAAAAAATATACAGAGGTGAGAAAAAAAGACCTAAAGAAAGTTTAACTGCTGTGCATCGTGCATTACTTAAGACTTTACTAAAATGGAACAAAGTTTGGTGGGAGTCATCTAAATGGGGCTAAGTCAGATTCCAGCTGGCTTCAATTACTTGTATTCTGAGGATATTCAGTATCACTGGCAAATCCCAATTTATTTGATACAATTATTTCCAGCGTACCAAGGCTGAAACCACTCTTCCTTAAATATTGTTATTACTTGACAAGTTGCATGATTTCCTTTTGAGCAATATTAAATAAATGCCCCTCAAGTTTGCAACTCAAGGACTGTTCACATTATGCATAATGCCTTATGAAATACTAATTGATGGCTTTGTGGAATGCCTCAATGAAATAATTGTTTAGTGTGACACTTTCACTGAAAAAGTGTTTATTCATTGCAAAATACTTTTTCATTCACTGTGATGTTTTCAGAAAGATTTCTGCTTTGGAGCAACTGGACCATGGTCTATGATATCCCTTAATTGCTGAAGCATGAGCAGCATATCCACTCTTTCTAATTTTTGAGTTGTCTGCAGACAACCTTCCACTTTGAGATATTTCATTTCTTATTTTCTCTGTTGTAAGATTTGCCATGCTCTGTTCAATAACTGGCTCGTCAAACCAACGTAGCACCACCTCTCTTAGAAAATAATGTTTCCAGCATTGAAAGAGTAGAGAATAATGTCATTAGAAAAAACAGCCTTTCAATTTTTTCTTTAATTATCATAAAGAATTGCAAGAGAATAATTTCTGGTTGTAAGTAGTCATCCCTAAATTTAATTAGTGCTAATAAGCACAGAAAAATATGAAATATCTAGATTGTTCTGGGCTCCTTTGGAGATTTGGTTGTTGAACAGTTTGTGTTCTGGCAGAATTCCCTCTGGTACACCAAGGTGTGGAGGCAGGTTTTTCAGATGTGATTTTTCCCTTGGTAAATCATCTCAGTCCTTCATATGTACAGCTGCAGGAATGCAGAAGCTCTGGGGTGAGAGGGAGGATTTCAGTGTGGGATTTTCTCTGTGGGATTTCAGTGTGGCAGCCCTGCAGGAGAGGCACAGAGCCAGGCAGAACTCAGGAAATGCTTCTTCTACCACAGCAAAGTGAGATTCATCAAGGAACAACATGGAAACAGCCTGGTGTGGGAACCTGATAGTGAATCTAACCATATAACTCATCATGTGGAGAATTTCTGGCAAAGATGAGGTACCTATAGACATCTTAGACCCATGTCCAGGCTCTCAGGACTGTGATGTCAATAAGTAAAACTCCTACAACTGTATTTTTTGTGTCTGTGAGCTGAGCTTAACCATCAAGGAACAACATGGAAATAGCCTGGACTGGGAACCTGACAATGAATCTAACTCTATAACTCACCATGTGGAGAGTTTCTGGCAAAGATGAGGCACCTTATAGACATCCCAGACCCATGTGCAGGCTCTTAGGACTGTGGTGTCAATAAGTAAAACTTCTACAACTGAATTTTTTTTTTAAGGAAGCAGCATGTTCAAATTCCAATAAATATGATTTTATTTAATAATATATTTTTTAATATTGCTAGGAAATGAAGAGCTCAGTAGATTCATTTTGCCTAAAGCCAAAATTCTTTCTTTTTTGGGAGTGTAAAAAAGGGATGTTTGGAATTATATCCTCAGTGAGCTGCTCCTGATGTAGATCATTAATTCCCTAAAGATTTGGCATGCAGTTCAACAAACATATTTAAAAATTTTCTAAAAATACATTTCTGTTTTTCCCAAGGAAAACAGTAAGAAAAAAAACAATCATTGTAACCCGGATTTAGCAGAAGCCTTACCCATGACTGGTAAGGTGACAGTTTGGCTTTGCATGGTCCTTCAATCAGAAACCTGATTGTTATATTTCTTTCTCTTTACTTATTTCCATTGTACTCAAGAAACACCTTTCCAGCAGAGACATCCTCTGGATCAACTGGGAAATAATCTGACCATATATTTCCAGTTTAAATACACATATTGACAGAGCAAACTAAAGCACAATGGCCAATCATTTGCCAAGATTTCCTTGCTGATGCATTTAGTGACACACAGGACACAGAAAGGCAAAGAGTTCCCTCTAATCCATCAGAGGTTCAATTCTGAAGTAAACGGTGGGTATATTCGTTATTCCAGTGATTTGCATAAGGTTCGACTTTGTTTCTCTGTAGACAAACATATTTTGATTAGTTTGGCAAGTTCAACATTAAGTAAAACAAAAAGCATCAAGGAGCAACTGAGGACAGTAAGGAAAACACAGATGATTTGGGGAGAGAGTCCTTTATTTCACAGATCTTACATTTTAGTCAAGTGTGCTCCCTTTTCTGTGTTACAGTATGAAAAAAACCATCATTAATTCACATGTCAATAATGAAGAATGTTTTTTTCATTTTCCTTAGGGTATGGAAGGATGTACTTAAGCTTTAGAAAAGGAAGATCTGAAATATGTGTTCCCAAAGAAAGCATTAGAAATACATTTTCTAGTAAGAAAATAAACCTGTATTTTAGACACATTGCCTGAATATCACAGGTAGAAAGGCCAAAAAGAAAATAACTGAAGACATATTTTTTTCTTTTTTTATATGACATCCTGCTGTTTCACTAGAATAGAGATTTTGAACATATTATGCTAGTGTGCTAAAAACAAGATGAATCTTTCCATAGGATGTCAAGGAACTTGGAAACAGGATTTGTGGAACACACATTTTTTAGATATTTTTATGAAGAAAACTTCCCACAAGCTAAACCAAAAACAGAAAAACAGCCTCATTTTCCTGCCACAGAGTTTAGTTTAAGGATGTTTTTAATCCCCTATAAAACAAGAGAGACAACATAGCTATTCTTTGATGTATGCTCCTGAAATTTAGGCACATCTAAAACCAGAAAGCATTTATATGAGCTTAAACCATAGCATGAGATTTTGTGTCAGTGTCCTTGTGCCTGCAGTTTACAACCACCTTCCATTCCTCGACAGGCTGCTGCTGATGCAATGCCATGAAGACTCCACTAGTTCAGAAGCACAAATCTGAAACGGGTCTGTCCCATTACAAATCCTTTTGAGTATAACAGATCTAACAGAATGAAGCCATTCTAATTCTTCATTAAAGCTGTTAATTCAGGAATTAACACTGAATCCCACTGCCAATTCACTTTAACAGACGTGTACATCTAAAGTAAAATCGAATTATGTTTTAGTACCTTCATTGTGAAAGCGTTTCTCTTTTTGTTTTTTAGAGTTGCTGTAACTTTCTACTTGTATTATTAACCAACAGCTGGTATTCTGCACTTGAAGCTGTAGTGTTATTTTTTAAATACTATTATTAATATTTTTATTATTTTTTCAAAGCTTTTCTTTGCCCATCATTTTTTTACCCATTAATTAAGCTTGACAAAGTTTTGCCTGATGAAAATTTAAATAAGGACGTCAGATGGGAAAACAAATTGGTGTGGCAAATGCCAGATTTGTGCAGACACCATGAAAATATACTTTGAAACTAATTACTTCAGCTTTTTTGCAGGCAGGTGCTTAGCCCTGGGAAACACTGCAGGGTGAAAGAGCCCCAAAGCCAGGGCAGAGTGGCATCTGAGAGTAAAATGCAGCTCCAGCATGAGTTTACTGAAACTAAAGAAGAAGCAAACTCTAAGAACAGGAAGCAAAGTATCTACAGCTGGAAATCCTGCTGGATGGGAGACTGTGAGAGTGTTTGTTGCTGTCTGCAGGGGAAAGGAAAAGCCACAAACTTTTCTGAAAAAAATCTTCAAAGATTCTCAGAGATTACTGGTATTATTGGTGCTCTCATCTGTCTGAGCTTCGGGGTGGGAAGGAATCAGGAACATTTGTCCCAGAGAATTTGGTGCTGTCTGCAATGAGTGGGGGCCCAGCTCAGCTCCCATCAAAGCATTGGGGAAAATCTCATGGCTTTTGTAGAGTGTTAATCAAGCTCTGAGAGCTCAGAGGAGTGGAACAGAACAGACCTGAACAGACCATTCTTTTCTATAATGTGACATTTTGCTACCAAGTGGAATAAAAACCCGCATAGCAAAGATCAGAAACAGATTACATTTTAGGACAAGGAGATAAGATGAGAAAGATGGCCAAAATAACAATAATCCCAAGTACTTTTCAGCCTGGAAAAAGGCAGTGACATGTGGCATTCTCTTGAGGTATATGCATTCCTAATGGCTTGTAAAATGCCATTAGGAATTACTATATCCAGCCTTACAAACTCCATCATCTAAAGAGGATTTTGAGATTACAGTTTTAAGACAACTCGAAGAATGGGTTAAGTCTCAGCAGTTCCTGTTTTCATTACTATCCTTGTCTCAAGTCAAGATTAAAGTTGTGCCATTTGCCATTTCCATTAAGCCCTTAATCTGAAAAGTGAGCGTCAATTTAGTCATGTCAGGTTAATATCTCAGGAAGTGGCTGTGCTACTGACCTCTCACTTACTTGTCATATCTCTTATAAATTTAAATGTTTCTCCACTTTCTGCCTCTGCTGATGTACCTAGATTGGTATTTTAGGAATGTGGTGCCTCTACCAGTCTTTGGCATTCTGTGATTCTTCGTATGGTTTATAAATATTGCTTATTCCTGTTTGCTTTTCCATTATTTATGACCATTCATATGCACACAGAGGAGTTAAATAGGTGTAAGTACATCTCTATATTTTTTTTTCTCTCCAAGAGGAGAGGAAAAATAAACATGAAGTTATGAAAAAGACCACAAGTGTGATATTAACATCCTTAGATGCTGTGAGTGATACCTGATGGGCAAGATCCATATGGGGCATGAGCAGTTCTTTAAACACTGGGTTAATTTTTGATGAGCTAGATGGAACTGAGAGAGGCACCAGCAACAAGAGCAGATGTTTTAATGTGCTTTAAGTGTGACTACTGCAATGTCAAAAGTCTGGAAATCCTTAGCTACACTGAGTCTAAAGCAATGTGCAAGTCACACTCCCTTGAGGCAATTGCTGTTACAAATTTATCTCCAGAGGAGCATGGGTAGTAATTATCCTTCTCACTGATATTAATCTCTTGTCCTATTGCAACAGAAATTCTACCTTGTACATCACTGTGACATGTTCATTCTGAACAAAATCTTCTGTACCACATTCTTCTTCATGCTTATATTCTGCATAAAATCTCTGTTTCAGTTGGACAGAGGTTAATTTTTTATCTCCTTCCAAAAAAAAACCCACAAGAGTGCTGAATTGTAGGAGAAAAAGTGTGAAAAGATTCTTCTGAGAAGGGTTTGCTGGTGGAGTACTGGGGTCTGGTAAATAATATGTTGTAGCAACTGCCTTTGAAAAGAGTGAGTGATCCTCTGCCAGTTGCTCATATTAGCTTCACACTCATGCAGTCTTGTGTTTTCTGCTTATTTAGTACTACACAGAAAAGGAATGTTAAAATATGGCATAGATTATTGTGTTTTCAGATGAACACCACAGAGACATTTTTATTGAGGTTTAGGAAGAGTTTGACAGCAGTTTTTGTGTTTTAAAATACCTTGTAAGCTTCTAGGGAATGCTTAGGTCAATTGAATCACTGAAAACCCCTGGTGTTGATCTGAAGAGGTTTGTCCCAGCTGACACGATGTACTGATCCAGGATTGCCACGACAGCTTCAGCAGAAGGCTGTCATCTGCACTGACATAAACTTCAAAATGTACATCTGCTCCAGCAAGAACACAGCTTTAATGGATGAGCAGAAAAGGCAGAAAGTCGAAAAGGTTTTTGGTGCTCTTGTGAGAGTGAGTGAGGAGCCAAAGAAGTGGCAGCACTGCAAGATCGAGTGGGAACTGAAGTCACAGAGGGTGGGTGAAGAGCTGAGGCATAAAATGAATGCTTTACAGGCAAGAATACTGGGAGATGTGCCAGCTGAAACTGGTTGTTGTATCCACTATCATGGCTGACTTCAGAGCTAGTGAAGCACAGATATTGAATAAATGAAGAGAAGTTGAAATCAACAAATCATCCACGCCATGTGCAACCTTGAGGCTTTAAAAGGAGAGTGGAGAGAACACAGCTCAGGTAGGGTGACCTTCACTCAGTGCTACAAGTGCTGACTTCTCCAATAATAGAGAAAACTGCTGCAGACCATATACCATAAAATCTTAATTACGACCTTGTAATTACAGGAAGTCCCTGTCAAGTCAAAGCTGACATTTATTTTCCCTTAGTAGAGGATCTAATTTATGTATTTAGCTCATACATATATTTATATATTTAGTTCTACTGACATGAGACATACCTTTCCATATTCACACACATTTTAAGGTTTAAATGAGTCCTTCAGCAGCAAAGCATCAGAGGGGGCTTTGTTACACATTCCATGTGATACACGTTGAGTCAGCCTTGTCATTATTTATAGGAGAAATTGAACAAAACAGTCCAGACGTGACTCTCTTGTGTTTTCTTCCTTTTTTGTTTTACTTTTTCACTTGTGGTGAGGGAGAGGAATCAAGGAAGCAGACTCAGAAGTCTACATGCCATCTCCTTGGAAAGAAAGATAAAATTCTTAGGAATGATTCTTGGCACTTATCACGTGTTTTCCCCAAGGAAAAGCCCTTTGTGCTTCCTGGGTGCCACAGAGGCTTTTGCTAAGCAGAACAAGCAGGTGCTTAAATGGGTGGACTGTCTTCTCCTTCTTTTCCCATTTCAGCTGCCTGCATGCATTAATGAACAAAACCATCCTTCATTCAATGTCTAAAATACAACAAGGCTGCTAAGAGAGTTGCATTTTGAGACATCTTGAAAGATCACTTCCCTTGTTGATTTTAACTGATGAGAGAAGAGGACAGATGAAAATGTAAACATTTAACTAGCAAATGATGCCTGAAATATAAGTACAGTGGGAATTAGGGGTTTGTGTAATGCAAAGGAAGGCACCAACATATCCAGCAGAGATTTACTGATCATTCTGAGTGGCAGCAGCACAGCTCATCAGAAATATTCTTTCTCCTCAAATGGGTGTTAATCCTGTAGTCTTTATTTACACTCATGGGATCACTCTTGTGAATATAAGCTGCAAAATGAGATATGTAATCATTTCTGCTTCAGGTGCAAGCTCATGGATGTATGAAAGAAGATTTTTTCATTTGCTTCACATTGTTATATAAAGATGAGCAGATATTTTCCACACATGAAAGTAAGGTATAGGTGATCACTGAAAATAGCTGCTGTTTATTTAACTTCAATGACACAGATCCTCTTAGGACAAACATCTATGACAAAGTACAAGACCAGTTTGGAGCCAAAATCTTCTAGAAAAGCACCAGAGATACCATGCTAAAATTTGAACAAAGCATTTTCCATCTGAAATGCTTAAAATTTATGGCATAAAAAATAAACTCTCCAATTTTAAAATCTCTTTAGTGAAATGTAAGTTTGCATTTTTCATCAGGAAGCACTTATTTCCACTCCATATAGAAATTTCCACAGGAGATGTGTTTTTCAGAGGAATGTCCTTCTTTTTCCTAGTAATGGAAAAACATGTGAGCGCTATTCTGAAACATTTCTGATTGTTTTCCTTAACTCTGCAAATTTGGAGGAGAAAAACTCACAGATAAAGGCAGGTATATGTGTGTGTGCTTATATGCCTAGTTATTTACAGCTGTTACTTTCTCTGATTATACTGACTCGTCCTTGGTGAAGCATCCTTACTGTTCCCTGGGGGGAAATAAGATAAAAATGCAAGATTGGCACAAGAAGAGAAGTTTAGTCCGTTGTCTGTTCTTATCTCCTGCTATTTTTCCAAAGCATATTAATTTTTAGCTAGAAATATGAACCAAAAGAAGACAGAAGAGATCCATATGTATATAAAGCTTGGACATTCACACTCCTAAGACCTGTTGACATCATAATACATCTGTAGTACTTAGTACTATATATGCCAGTAATAGCAAGACAAACCCTGCTCTAAATAATTTTAGCATCTTGGTTAAGGATAAAATTTTTAAAAAGTCACTGACATCATGTGTAATATTTGCATAAGGTGAAGATTTTTGGATTAGATTAAGCAAGGGTTTTTAATATATTTTAACATTACTATAATTTTTCTACAATCTAATTAGAAATTTGCTCTCTGTGCAGTTCATATGCCTAAGACTATTAATTTAGCAAAATTTTAGGCCATATTCTTCCTACTCAAAAGAGAATAATGAGTAATATTAAAAAAAAAATCCTTTTAACAGATGGCAAAACTTGTCCATGCCAAGCTTTCCAACTTTCTCTCCTGGTAACTCAGCCTGGTTTTTGCACTTTCTTCCATGGGATAAACAAACAAATGAACAAAAAAATTCATTTAAGACGATTGTTTTGCTTGTTATTAAGTGGAATTATTCTTGAAGCTTCGTTGTCTTTATCCCCTGCCCTTTCATCTTGAACCTGAGAAGCAGATTTGGAAGGAGCAGGCTGATCCTGGGTGGGCTGGCTCAGTCCAACACCAGCTTCTGGTGCTTTAGCCTTCAAAAGCCTCCCCTGAAATGGTCTCAGTGCTGAATGTCTCTGTGCTGCAGAATTCAGCAAGGAAAATCCATCACATGGAATTTCTATGGACAGAATGTGATTTCATCCAGAAAGAATTATGCTAACCTCTAATCTGATTTGCTCCTTGGATTTAAAGAAATTTCCCGTGTAGAGAGTAACTCTATCCATTTATAACACTACCAAAGCAGAGCAGCCTTTCTGCTGCTCTCATCTCTCATTTGACTGTAGGCTCAGCTGCTGAATCCCATAAGTCTGTAAAATGCCACCTGCCTGGTTCTTTACTGCCCACTTCCCAGGAAAAGATTTCATACAATACAGGATTTAACTCATAAACTGTCATGACAAATTCGAAAAGAAAGACAACAGCTTTTCCATCTATCTCCATAAAATATATGACCTTGTGAAGACTGGTTTAAAGGTTTTATCCATATAATTCTGCCATGAAGCATATTTTGGATGTGCTGCTGGCATGATAAACACATAATAATCTGCATTACTTGTAAGAAATAAGAATGAAGGTGTGTATTTGTCAGCACAAGCCTAGTATATGTTGTCTCATTATTATTTATTAGATATGTGGCAGTCTCTGTAGGTCTCAGTAGAGATGGCAGTGTTGAACAAGCTCAAATTAATGGGTAGTCTATATCCAAAAAGATCTTATTGCCTAAATTAGAGCAGGAAAGGAGGATTATCATCATCATTTTAAAGACAAAGCAGGCTGTGACTGTGAGGGGTGTAATAGCTTGTCATGTTTCTGCACAGTGTGAATGTCAGAGCCACACTCATGTCAGCATGTTCCACTGCACACTGTGCATAAAAACTTTAAAACAAAATGCCAGAGTGGTTAATTTAGTATTTATATATGTGTCTGTGAGAAAAAACCCCCAATGATTACCAGAGTATGAAAAAAAATTACAGCAATAATATCAGAGAATTTTAATACCTGCTAATGAAATACACAATATTGCTCCCTTTTTAGTTTCTGCTACCCTTAGCCCACCTTCATCTTTTGGAAAATTAGCAAAAGTATTATATAGCATTTCAGAATGAAGGGTCCCCAATGGCAAGCAAGTGACCCAAAGGGAGGGGAGGCTGGCACAACTGGATAAGGAATCCTGACACATGAGGTGGAAGCAGGGACAGAACACTTGGGGTGAAGACAAGGGTGTTGCCAGAGTATGCAAAAATCCAAAATCCAAAATCCATTTGAAATTAAATCTGGCTAGGAGTTCTTTTATAGCTATTTTGCAGTGTCCCAGACCATTTTAAGCACCAAAAAGCACCAAATTAAGGAGTGAAATCTGGTGCAGAATCTTTAGCAAGATATAGAGTTAACTTTAAAGTCAAACAGATAAATAAAACCATCTTATGCATACATCAACACATGCACAAGTACACAGATACTTTTGTTCTTGTTCCTTTTTGTTTCCTCTCACCCCTGTCTGTAGAAAACTCACCCAAAATCTAAAAATGTTATACCTAAGATCACAATCCCCTTCCCAAAGATTATATTATCTCATCCTGAAAATTAGGTATATATCATACTCCTGGGCTAGAGGGATTCACATCAAATCCTGACTATCACCTTGAAATAAAAGCTCTGGTTGATGGAGAGTTTGCTCAAAATAGTAATTTGGTGATAGCAAAATCTATCAGTGATGATTTTTTTGTATTATTATTTCAGTAGTCCTTTCTCCAAAATTAATTTCAAGATCCATGATCTCACTTGTTCGCAGGATGTTGATAAAACAAGTGAGAGAATGGGCCTATCCTTATAAGATTTCTTATAAGATTTCAGGGATAAGAAGGCATGGTTTTGTTTTCCACAGAGCAGGCATCCACAAATAAGCCAAATAGCCAGTGCATCACTGTGGCCAGCTCTGAGCTGCTCCAAAGGCTGTCCACAGGTGAGGTGGAGGAGGTTATCTGTGCCCTGGTGATGTAAAACTTATGGCTTTGGGATCACAAACAGCTAAATCCACTCCCTGAGACACACACAGCATCATAAATCACTTTGGGCAAAACAATGTGCTTCATCAGTTAAAAATCGGTCATGCTGCTATTATTGTTGCACACATCATGCCTTTTTGGGGGTAAATCATAGAACCCTCCTAAATCACTGAGGTGAATCAGCCCATGAAGTGGAATGGTCCAGTGTGAAAAAGGCTGAAGTTACTGGGTGCTTTAGCCATGCAGAGTGCTTGTGTCACCCCTCCTCCAAACCTGGGCAGCAGTGTTTGCAGAACTACTGCCTGACCAAGCCCTGGGTGTCTCTCTACACCCCTTGAAACAGCCCCTTGTAATTGTTCCCTTACAACACAATGTTAATTTAAAGCTAGAATAATCTAGCATAAACAATAAGAATGAAGGGATTCTTATATATGGGTTATCTTATACACAGACGGTCTTTCAGAATGTGTGGTGGGAGTTTGACTCGCTCGACTTTAAACACAAAAATTAAAATCTTTTTGGCAGCAAACTGTATAAAAGAAGCAAAATGCTAACTAATCACATTTAATGTTAAATCAATGATGTAGTGCTACGAAAGCCTGAAGGAATAGAAATGTCTTTTCTTAGCATGCACAGTAATAGACTGGGGTCAAGAAATGATGTATTACTGTAATATCTGCTGCCTTTTAAACTGACACTCTTAATAAATGGCATATATTCCTCTTATAATTTCTTTATTAGCAACACAAATTTCCCCATCTGTGATTATCATCATGGATGGCAGATGAAAAATCCCCCTCTGTCCCTGAAGATGCCAGTTGGGCTGCACCAGGGAGGCACATGAGTTGCCATGCTCCTGCAGAACTCGGCCCCAGTGGCTCCTTGGGTCCAACTGAGCAGCAATTATCAGCCTCTCTCCTTGACAGGTGGCCTCTAACCTTTGCAGGCTGCTGTGAGCAGGCTATCTGATGGCACAAATGAGGGAATACATCAAAATTAGGTGACCATTTGCTTTCAGTGTGTATTTGGCACAGCTCTGAGGATCGGCAATAGACCTTATCCCACAAGCAATTTCCTTCTCTCCTTGATTGAAGGAAATGGATGGCTTAGCTGCAAGCTCTGCTGAATTCCCCACCGCGATCTCTGCAGATATGTAAATGAACATTAGCTGCAGAATATCAGATTATGGAAATACCTAAAGAACATTACATCTTGAGGGAGAGGAAAAGATAGCCTCTTGCTAGCAAGATATTTTGTCTTTGAAGGCAACACTTGAGTGACATGAAGTCGAAGCTAAAATATAAATTAAATACAAAAAGTTGAGTGAGAGGTAATTATTAAATTATTTGGATTACTTGGAGAAATTCAGAGCCTGTTTCAACAGACAGCTTGCATGCCTGCATAAAGAAATATACAAATTACTTGTCAGGCAGTGACTTTCGGTGAATTACCACAAAGAGATTGTAATTTTTACAAACAGAGCATGAACGGCCAGGAATTCAAATGACCGTAAAGAATTCATTGCTGTATCAGTGAGGGTGATTGATGCATTATTGCCCAAGGACTGCAGAGGCTTTACCAGTTGTCTAAAGAAAGGTTTCTCATGCTACCTGAGGTGCCTTGAGGTGTCCTGAGACCTCGTTCCAGGCAGGTGTGTGGCTTCTGCTCCCAGAGCACTGGGGCATCTCAGGTGTACCAGGGCATCTCCAAAGCCTTGCTGACACCCCTGCTTGAACTGAACATGAGAGGAAATGTCTCAAATGTTAGAACCTTTTAGAAGCTAATGGAAGGCCTAATGTTTCATAGTAGACAGCTGCAGTTCATTTACTGCTCTATCACATTGTGCTCAGTATCCTGATGGCAGCTGAGTCACAAAAAGCCAGAAATAGCTAGTTTGAAAAATTTCACATTACTTTCTGAAGATAGATTTTTTCCCCCCCTCTGGAATTATCCAATATCTCAGCCTAGAAAAGGCCATCCATTTGTTTCTACACACATGCACATTTCAAAATTATTCTTCCTTCATCTAGATGTGGCATCTTTTTTCCCGAAATACTTCTTTTTTTTTTTTTTTTTCAACACCACACGGATAACATGGATAATGCAAAGAAGATATAAAAGCTCCAATAGGGGAGGGTTGCTAGCCAATAAATCTTATTCAATGTTTCTGTATTTGAGTTCAAAATGATGGAGGCAAGTAGCTAGAGTGTTAACATTGAAAAGGTAGAAGACAACAACCTGGATCCCTGTTCCAAACTACATATAAATTCTGATAGACTCTGCCAAGCAGACAAGTCTATAGAAAGACATCTGTGTGTTTTAATAGGCATCATGATTCTAACACACATACACATCTTTGCAAAAATAAATAAAAGAAGAATTATATTCCTATTCCCCATTGGAATCCCATCTGGCATTACTAATCCACCAATTACCTTCAACAGATAATGAATTAAATGATGAAGAAAATGTGCCAAAGGAGTATATTTTTTGTTACTAATCTTGAACAGGAAAAGTGTCAACTACAGCCTCTGCCTGTGGAAACAAAGTATTTTTTGGATAAATTTCATTTAATCAATTTTCTGACTGTAAAGAAATAGTTTTCAAAGGAACTATTACATTCTAATGTGCTGTCTGATTTGTCTTCTTGTTTAGACTCTGATCCTGTTTTGATTTGCCACTCTCTCTTGTCTGCTAATCAACCTCTTTGTGGTCCAAGTCTCTCCATACTGATGGTATATGCTCTCATAACATTAATTCACTGAGCCAGCACATTCTTAACTTCAACATTTTCTCATTTCAAATGTCATGATGCACTCAGGAAATGAACCCACAGAGACATTTAGGATGCCTACCTCTCAGAGCTTTCTGTAAATTTTAGAACACTTTTTCCAGATGCCATTCTTTTTGTTTCCCTGATTGTTCCAAATAAGCTATGTTCACCTATCATTTAAATCCTGTGATCTCTTCTGAAATCCCTTGCAAAGCTAAGTGTCAGTTTTAGCTCTGTACTGAAAACGATTCTTATTTCAAATGATTCATATCATTATATCGGAGTTAGATGCATGAAAATATTATGCAAATATTATGAGCAAGGTGTTATAAAATTCTATTTGTTCAACTTGAAAACAATCTCACAAACTATTTACTTTTAACTGTGAAATAAGTATCCAGTTCATAATTTCTCATAACCAGAGGTTTTAAAAAGTTCTTCTGTTTCTATGGGGTTGTCTGCATGGTTGACTTAATTATTTTTTTTTTTTTAACACAAAATGTATTAATACTTTTGAAAAGAAAGTGTTTGGCTTTTTTTTTTTCTCTCCCTCTTTCAGTTAATCTGATTTAGACATATGAACAGCCAAAACCTGCTCAGTTTAATCCCACAGAATAGCAATAGTGGTTGAATGACACCAGCCTTTAAGTGAGTTTCTGTCAGCCCACTTGATCCTAAACACTTTAATCAGAGCTCCTCCTCCTTTTCAGGGGGTTGTGTCAAGACAGTAATGGGACAGACGTTCTGCTTTGTACTCTGTTTTCTAAACAGAGATGCACTATTTTTGCTCCACATATTTACCATTCTGGTTTAGTGATTACTGCTTTCCAGCCTTGGTTTTCTCTAGTTCAGGGAGAAGCAGCTCTCTGTGTTAGTGAGCCAGGCATACTCAGAACCTGAAGCTGTGAGTTGTGCTTTGCTTGATGACAGTAGCTCACATTTTTTAAAAACTGTACGTCCTCCCCTTTTTCCTCCGATGTCCATCAAACAGCTTTGAACCTCTAATTTCTGAGCTTCATGGATTTGCTATGTATTCAGGGAGAGGCTATTCAAGAAACCTTTGACAGAAAAGCAGAGCACAAAGAGGTAACCAGAAAACCCCAGAAAAACTCCTGGAATTCACTGTGGTTTTCCTCTTCAGCCAGGAAATAGGCAGCCCTCCCAGAGTGGTTGTAAAACTGGACCTGATGGTGAGCAGGGCAAGAGGGAGTTGGTGAAATCAGCACTGGAGGCAGCCTGGGCTGCAGTGGAATTCGTGGTCCTGAAGGATATGGGTCAGTGCAGATGCATAAAGCATTCTCAAAATTCCCTACTACCAGAAAAGCAGAGAGGCAGCAGCAGAGGATTAGAAGCAGCATGAATGATAAAATGAGAAATGCTTCTTGCATTTGTTTTTTTTGCTGCCATTTTTCTACCAGAAAATCCAAGGTGATGCTGGGTTTATTTCTGTCTGAGCTTGGGCCAATATGTCCCTAAATAGATCTGCCAACACCCTGGCAGTTTGCTAACTTTCTGGGCCAGCCCATATGCTGTAACCTGAATAAGACCCCACTCAATTACTTGTCTCATTAAATCTCTTCTAGAAGATTGATGCAAACCAGTTTCTGGAGAGGAATCCCATGGTGTCACTGAAATCTGGTTTCAATTCCCAGTACTTTCAGACTTTTTGCTATGGGATTTATTCTGAAAGGAGATGTGAGAGGACAGAAAAGAAGAAAGAAGAAGAAATTGCTTTACCTTCTCCTGAGCAACCTTTGAATTCTTTGTCATGGAGAGGTAGCTCACTGTAACAGACCTTTCAGCAGAAGGAATATATTTATATATGTAGTTTTTCTCTTCAAAACATGTAGTAAAATTAGAATCCATCATAGAATTTGACTTGACTGGAAACAATGTAAAATACAAATGCAGATTATTTTAGAGCAAAGAATTTAAGTCTGAGTGGCATAAATGGAGATTAGCAAAGAGCACAGTACAGCATTTCTTGTTGCAGAGGTTTCTTACATCTTATCTACCAATTATGCTGAATAGCAGTAAGGTCTGCTTGAATTAAAACATTACTAGAGATTAGTCTATCCTTGTCTTATTATGTAGTGGTAAATATTAATTAAACATTTGTATGTTGCTCACCTTTCTGAAAGTCCCCAGCCACAGGGACAAAATCTTTCCTGGTGGAATATCTCATGAATCTTTTTGAACCTGTTCAGGAAAAATGTCACACAACTGAGTAGCTTCTTTCCATCCAGGGCCAGGTACTGACAGCACATAACAGAGTGCTATTTGATTAATATTCTAGGTCTGGAAATGGCTCTATATTTCATCAGACTTGAACACGATAAGAAAAGAAGTTTCTGAGTCACATTAAACTTCAAACTGAATGTACTCTTGACGTTTAGTTTGGACACTTTTAAAACCTCAGGTGAATATGGTGCTACAAACCAGTGCTGTCAAAACTGAATAAGAATTAGAAAGCTTGTGCTTCTGTCTGAAACTACAGTTTGCATACAGTCCACTTGAAACCAGAACAGCACTCCAGGAGGCCCTTAACTCTTTCATTATGTACTAGAGAAACTTACATGTGCATATATGTATGACTTCCAGCAAATTCCTACAACATTTATTTTTCTATTGAGTGGCAGTAGAGTGGAAAGGCCTTCAGAGCTTCAGCAAAGCTTTCAATTAAGCTGATAATAAATCAAAAATTGGTATTTAACGATTGTTTGAGTAGGCAAAATGCATCAGAAATTTCTTTCTAGCCTCATCTGTTCAGTGCTTATTAGTTACTAATCTCAAAAGAGATGGCAGAACTAAATTATTTACTTGGTTCTCCAACTGAGAATATAAATGCATGGCGTGAGCAATGTAGAACATCTCACACTTCCTCTGCTTTGCTGCAGATATAAAAGATCTTCTGGCGCGTCACAAGCTATAAAATTACCTTTTTAATTCTGCAGAGCCTTGCTTGCACAGGGCACAGGGAGCAGATCATGTGTTAAGAGCTTCTCTGTACTGCAGAGCTTATCCTTCACCCAGGATCTGAGAGCTCTGCAAACAGCCCAGAGGCATGGGAACTAGTGAGACAAAACGTGGGGAAATGCTCCTCTCCCTCCTGCTGCATTTCTGGCTCACCTGCAACACCAGGACCAAAAGCTAAAGGTTAGAAATGCCAAGTATAAATATTGTATCACTTTTTTTTTGTTATACAGCTGATCTCTTTTCTATCTGAAAAGGGATTTTTTTTTCCCTTGATGCCTTTGCTTCAAGGAAAAGAAAAATGCCAATGTACAAACAAGTTATTTCCTTTCCTCAAAAGAAGTGAGGAGTATTATAATGATCAAAAAGAAATAGGTTTTCAATAGAGATGCTGAAGGACTAGAAATACAAATTGTGACCAGCTCTGGTAGCAAACTTTGGCTATTCCATTGTACTGGAATAATGTGTGCTGAGTGCAGGGGGTCATAAGATGAGTCAGAAAGGTTCCAGAAAACTAATGTAGATCTGATTTTCTGCATCTATCACAGACTGAATCAAAATTGTCAGCATTTTTACTTGAACTCGAGGTTTAAAACTTTGCTGTTTTGGTCAATCTCTTCTTCAGGGTTTGATCAATTATAACCTGATTTTATTAGGCTGATGGTTTTAACGTTACGCTGGATCATAAACACCTGAAAAGAGGGAGCTGGGAATTTATGAGAGAAGCCCTAAGAGCCCCTTACCTACAGTGACAAAATTGTAACCACCATAATTTCTATTAAGTGCTACAAAATTACAGTGTAACAGCTCTAAAATTACATGTGACATCTGCATGAATACCAAATCACTTCATTGCATTCAGCCATATTACAAAAAGCACTTACTGGATTTGTACTGATTACAACTCTTACAAATTAACTTACTCAAGGAAATGCACTTCCCAGTGTACATACATTATTTAAAGTTCTTAGTTTAATCAAAGGAAGGCAACAGAACAAATAATGCTACCACTTAACATGGAGTATCATATTTGAGATAAGTACCCCGATATTTTAAAACTCTTTTAAAGTGCTTGGTTTTTAGAAAGGACTTTTTTCCTCTTTCTTTTTTTAAATTTTTGATTAAGCATACCATGTCATTCTTTCATCCAATCTCTCTAAAAAAAAAGCCTAAAAAATGAATGAGTAAGAAAGAATATGATAAATGTTCATTACACAGAATTTTCTTTTTTGAAATTACATTTCCCATAGTACAAGCCAGATTTTATAGAGGTATAAGTCACAAAGAAATAAGAAGCTGGTAATGAGATAGAAGAATATTTGAAATATGGATGAAAATCTCTACTACCTGCTGAGCAAAAACAGTCTGCAGAGACTGTCCTGAAAACCGAACTGCCATTAGCATCTGTAAGCTCTAAATTTGCAGCAGAAGAATATTGGAATGATATGTCTGTGAAATGTCAAAGGCCTCTGATTTATTTCTAAGCAGAGTGCTTCAGCTACATCTACATAAATATTTTAACAGGAATTTAATTTCAGTTTTAGTCACACAATAAATCTCTTTATTTTACACATCTTCTCGTCCTAAATAAGTTACTTATTGTGTTATGAGCATGAAGATGGTTGTGTTCATTCATCTTTCTGGCTGATGAACAGTTTAAAAACACAATGTATTGATGCACCTATTTACACAAAAATCTTGCCACAGGCTGTTTAATTTTGTCTAGAGCATGTGTTAATTTAGATATAACTTGTCTAATGGCCATCAAGTGACTTTTATTTGACTCCAACTCAGAACCTCTCAAGGATGCCCCAAAACTGAACAGTGAGAAACAAAAGAAGGAAGTTAGCATAGGTATACTGGCAGCTGTGTATTCAGCAGCAGAGGAAAAATGTCTGACTTTTACCACTTATTTCCTTTTCAGTGGGTTTTATAAAGAGCATAGGAACTCAGGCAGCTGCTGTCTGACTGACTCTCACTCACTGTGCATTTCAGACCCCGTGGCTGTTGCAGTTTGTGTAGTGGTAGATAGGGTGAAAGCATTTAGCTGGTAATTTATAATGTCTTTTGAGGATGCTAAACTGGGCATGCATGACTTTTTTCTGCTTGGCAGAATGCTGGAAATAAGCTCCTAAGTGTCGAAAACTTTTTGTGAGGCAGCAGTGTGGTGCAGAGCTGCCTGCCCTTCCCAAGTCAATTTGGCACAGGCTGCAGAGCCAGGAATGCCAACAGTGCCACAGCCACATCTGGACACAGTCATCCACTTTGCAAGCTCTTTCTAAGCCCTTTACTTGTTTTCTTGATGAAAGAAAACTGTGATGGAGCTACTGTAAATCTCCCTTCATGCATGTGAATTCAGTCTGCACAAGTCATGCTGCCCTGCCTGAAAACTGATTATCACTTCTGATTTATTCAATCTCAGCGTAGAACTTTTGCTCTAACACTCAGAGGGAAACAGGCACAAGTGTAAATAACAACTGGCAGTTGGAATTAGGCTGTTAAAGAAGAGATTTTCAAAGGCTTAAACAGAAGCTGATATCAAGCAGGTCTAATTAAATCTTCCACTGTAAGCTGGGTACATATCATTAATTTTTACTTCTGAAGATCTTCTTGTAAAACTGTCCTGTTCAGTAATTTTGTTTAATTGGAGACAAGCATAAGTATAGGTGCTTACAAATCTGCTGGCTTAATTTTGAAAATCTGCCTCTGAATTGTTAGGCAAGGAAGTTTTAGGCTGCAAGCCAAATTGGCATAAATAGGTAGAGACACATTATTATATCCTCCCTCAAGGCAGTTGTCTGCTCTATAGAGAATTAAGATAACAGTGGACATTAAGGTTGCCTAATCAGTGTCATTTAGCAGACATAAGCTGATTATAAAAGTTTTAAAAACGAGTAACTGGACTTTATGCAAAACCCCTTAGACATCTTTAAACCCAGATGACTGTACTAGTCAGAGAATACCAATGTATGGCACACAAACAGAGTGGGAATGGAAAAGGAGCTGCAGAGATGGCCTGATGAAGGGCAGGCTCCAATATAATACAGGGCACTGCAGTGCAATCCTCTTTTCTGCTTTGAAAGCTAATTTGTAGTTGTCTTGGTGATTATTCAGTCACTGACTTCTCTATTGTGCCTGCAAAGCCTGGGATTTCTGCAGTCTGAAGTGGTTAATAAGTCTTCCTCTTGTGTCTTCTGTTTCCCCATTGTCAAATAAGGTGACCAGAAGAGATTTTAAAGGGAGTCAGAGACAGCAGGGTCCTCCTTGGGCAGGTTTTAAAGGAGGGTTATGCAAAATCTGGGATTGTGTTTTTACTTAAAGCTACTGTGTCAACCACAAAAGTTTTTCTTTTCATTCTGAAGTGCACAGTGGAGAAAGGAGCAAGGCAGCAAATATGCTGTTGTATTCACACAAGTTAATAGATCTGCTTAGGAACAAAGATATGCCAGCCAGGCTTTGTGCTTAATTAATAGAATCATTGAATACCTGGTTGAAGGAGACCCTTGGAGATCATCTGGTCCCATCTCCAGCTGGAAAGAGGACTATTAACCAAAACCAAATCAGAAGAGCCCTGTGTTTTACTGATTCCATCTCCTGTCTGCTCAAGTTCTATGGGGTTATGATGTGTGAAAATTGTCTGTCTCCCCCAAAGTCTTTTGACACTATTCATTTTTAGATGCAGGCCATCTTTATTCAGTTTAGACAGACAATACTTAGCATTATTTTTTTAACCCAGTTTCCTATATTTTCCCTGAATTTATGGTCCAGCCTGTAAGCCACAGATCCCTTTCACTGTTGAGTGAACAATTCCCATTCTGAGGGATTGTGAAAATTCCATATATTTCTATAATTGTAGACCATTGGGAAGGTTTAGAATTCAATGGTCCTTATACTCATTGTCCATTTTTTGTGGTTTAGGGAACTGCAATAGATGCTATCAATAAAGCCTGTGGGAGTACTGGCTGATTCCAGGCCGGGCAAGGGACTCATTCCCCCTGCTCCACTTCAGTCACTTGTTTGTGACTGCTCATTTTTGCTCTTTAAAGTCCTCTGCCAGTCATCTAACGTGTAATGACTCTTTTGTTTTACTCAGGTACAGCACAAAGCTATGAGCAGATTAATCTGTAAAGATGCAATGAAATGGCAGCAGACTGCCAATACTCAAGAGTCAGGCAGCTGAAATTCCCATTAGGGAATGCAATGCCATTTTGATCAGCAGGTGGGTTGAGGGATCTGCTTGAAATAGCTGACGTGGTTAACTCACAGATCAGTTTGCTTTGATCAGGTCACAGCTTTTTTTCTTCACAGAGGAAGTTCTTCACATATAATCTTCCTGCAAAGATTGAATAGTAACAAAATTTGCTCATCTTCAGAAATTTAGGGTTTCCAAAATCAGAAAACAGTCTCAAATAAACTGCCCATGGGAGATTTAATGAGATTAGTGGTCTGTCACCAACACTTTAGACCAACAGAATGTTTATTCCTTTGAATCCACACAGCTCAAATAAAACAATATTTTTTTTCCTCTCCTTTCCGGTCTTTCATTTCAGTATAACATTTTAAATTTGAATATTTCCTGGAAAGAGCTGCACCATTAAGTTATTACGTTCTCCTAAAATATTTATCAAAATTCTGGAGTCCTGTCTGTGACAATATGAACCTTTCTGTGACAATTGTGAACCAACATACAGCATGAATATGGGAAGTGTCTTGCCCTAGACAGTGGACATGTCACACCAATGCCAGCAGCTTCAAAGGGCAGCCAGACCAAAAGGAAAGGATGCACTGTCCTGTCAGTAGAAAGGGCAGCACAAGTAGTGCATCTGTTTAAAGGACTAGCAAAATTGATAAGCTTCAGATGTTCTAGAAGGGATTAAAAAAGCAAGATATTCTGTGACACAAAGAAATCCTTGAGTAGTACCTGTTTGTTTTTTTTTTTTTTCAGTCCCCAGACACAGTAACATGAAAGGACATTTGTCTAAGAATTGTGATGGGGTTATCAGGGTAGAGTGCAAGGTTTTCCTTGGTAAAATGACTGAGTGTCTTCCTTTACCTGCTTGAAATTATTCTAGTTGTATTTCTGGATTCCAGCTTTGGAAAGAGAAGGACAGGCTTCTGCTAATGCTGTTGCAAATGATGAGCCTGGCATCCTGCTTAGAGATCGTTTGCAATGAAATTCCCCCAAGGTGGCTGGGAGATCCTTGGAGTAACTCAAGTGCCAAAGTATAATGTTTATTTCAAGGGCTAAATAATGAGGTTTATAGATTTCCTGTGCACTTCTCCAACAGAAACAAGTTAATAGTGTGCAAAACCGAAAGGACTGGAAAAGAATTCCCTGGGATATATTTCATATGCTAAAGCTGTTATTGAAATACAGGTACACATCTAGCTCAGAATCTCTGCTCAACAGAACAATTGTACAAATTGCCTTTGACTAATGACAGTAAAAGGCCTGAGTCTCTGTATTCCCTGGAAAATTTAAAATCTGAATTTAATACAGTGCAGCCTCATTTCTGAACTAATGCAGTTGTATAAAATACATTTTGTTTAAAAGAACATTTTGCTGGAGAGAGAGAAGTACAAAGGTGTGTCTGAGAATGCTACCCATCACAGAGGTTCTTAAAAGTAATATGGGGAAGAATATTGAAATCTGCCTATTTATCACAGCAACAATAACCATTATTAATTGTTATTGTTATCCATTTTGGCCACATAGCCTGATATAAAATCTTTATATGTGCTTCCTCAGGAAAAATGAGGTGATTAGGGCTTAGTCTTCTAGCATTTCCAAAAATATTCACATAAAGCCAAATAATCTTAAGTAGCTCATGTTAATTCAGATACTCCCCCTCCACCATTTGTTGTTGAGGTTGTTTCTGTGTCAACAAATTTTGGCTTTCTCATGGTCACATTCACACCTTTTGAAGCCTGTAATTCAAATAAACTCTAGCCCTTGTAGTACAGCACAGCAAATTGGGCACTGATATTTGATCAGTCAAGACTTGGACAACAACCACCTCACTCCACCTGTATTTTCTGCTTTAAAGAGTCTGCATGTTTCTTCTGCAGATTTCACAGCAGAATGGGGTCTGCTGCTGGCTTCAGAACCCACACCAACCCTGCAGCCAGTCCCACCTCTGCAGAAAACATTACACCACTCAGTAATTACACTGAGCCCAGATGCCCTGATCAGGTTTTGCACTGCAGATATGTAAAAGATCTCACATTTACCTCAGAAATTTTTGAGTTTGAGATTGCAAGGGATTTATAAGAGAAAGCAGAATTCATACAAATGCCTGCTCCTTACAAATTTCCTTAATTGGTTGAATTTATGTAAACATCACAGAAAAAGTATCTTGGGAATTCAAAGTACTGCACTGATCTGGTAAAGGTGAATTTCAAAATATTCAATGTTCACTGTACTTTAGAAAAGTTCTAAGGAAACACAGAGAGTCTATAAAGGCCACTGTAAAGGTCTCAAGTGACTTCTGCTGGTGTGTACTGAATACCTGCTGAAGACAAACTGCAGCCCAAAAATACCATCCTTCCATAAAGGAAGGCACACAAACTGCAGCAAGGAAAAACTTAAAAACATGATGGGGCTAAAGCATATTTTATTTTCACTGGAATACACATGATATAACTACCAGTGTTTTGCAATGGAAATGCATTAGTTATCATAAACCACTGTGAAGTAGTTCACAGAAACCACCCATATCCTCAATTAATTCACAATTTAATCTGTACTTCCCAGTCAGTGATATGTAAGAGGTTGTTATTTCCCACATCCTCTGCTCCATTACAATTCTTCACAGAACCTACTTTAAAAGCACTGTCAAAGTGTCCAAATGTTTTTAAGCAGGGTACAACTGTCTATATCCTTCAAATACATCATGGCTTTCCTTCTGAGGTCAGTCTTTAAAAGCCACAGGATTTTGCAACAGCAAAGAAGTCTCAGCAGCAATGCAATCATGTGGATTATATTGAACTGGACCATCTGAAGGACTCACTGAAGCCCTGTAAAACTAATGGATGTTGCTGAACTTTGCCGTTCACATAAGAGAAATGTGCAGTGAGCTAATTACAATTTCTGTCCTGTGTACTGTCATTCATTTCACAGATTTCCTGAGTAACATTGTCTCAGCAGTCATACAGCAAGCTGGCCCCAGAGGTCACTGGTAAAGGCATTATATAGAATATAATATATTCTGGGCATTGTTTCTGGGCTCTAATTGGAAGATATATCTATTTGACTTGTCACAGCTCGGTTGTGTTTGTGTCTGTTGGTGGGGCCATTCATATCTATAACAGCTCTTGTGAACTTAAGGACCTTGTAATGCCAAGGAGCTTGCTGAGTCAGGATCTCTGACATTCCATGGTCATTTGCTGTTTGCTGAGTGATGAGGGGAGAATCCCACCAATAAATCCCATGGATGAGAATTTTTTCTACCATTTGTTCAGTAATGCCAAAGCTCTTACTAGCTGTAACTACTGCCCCGTGGTGAAGACAAACATAACCATCCTTGTTTTAAAAAGTGAGGAAAATAGGATCAAAGGTCTGTCCCATTGACATATGGAATCAATGAAAGCAGCTTCCAGGAACCCACTGTTCACTGAGGCTGTAAACAGTGCCAGACTTCGGCAGAAGGCAGCAGCAGCTCTGTCTGATAGGGTTTACCCAGTAATTCTGCCTTTGAACCTCATTAGAACATAACTTTCTACTCAATCAAAAAGTATTTGATGAAACTTTATGCAGAGCACTAAGAAGTTGGTCTCACTGGACAAAGAGACTCGAGTATTACATTATCCAGCTGTCTCACTAATACAGGGCCCAGTCCTCCTGTGGATGAGAAATTCCAATACATAATGCTGCTGGGCACTGGCACCTAATTTTCTGCCTCTCTCTGCCATGATATTTCCCCTCGGACTCTGGGAACTCAATTAATTTCTTTTCAAAATCTGATAACCAAAACATTTTTAAGATTTGGTCCCCAGCGTACTTACATAAGAAAAGTTTTCTTTTTTAATTTTTGTTTGTTGAGTCATTGATTTATTGTATTGTTTGGGGGTTGTTGTTTTGGGACAGGAGAGGGTTTTATGTGTACACCTACCTAGGAAGTTATTTTGGAAAAAAAATTATATGAAAGTCGCTCCTTCTGAAATTTTTAAATCACCCTGAAAGTCTAAATTCATGAAAGCAATCTGGTCTCTCCATTTAGTAAAGCAGATTGAGGTAAAAGGAATAAAAGGCAAAAAATTGGCTAACTGCAATACGGCAAACTCGGGGCATGCATCAGAGATACGTGCATGCAGATGTTCCATGAGGGATTTGAAAAAGGTTTCAAATGCTTGTACCTCAGGATATGTCATTATTTGCTAGCTATCACACGGAACTGAAGTTTGTATTAAATCACCCAGCTTCATGCCTAGTAGATAGTAAATCTTTATATAACATTCAGTGGAGCTATTATATCACAGTTTCACAGCCTTCCTCCTAGCTGTTAAGCATTCTTTTTCTCTGTGTCAGATTTTTAACAGCAGTTTTCTCCCTATTTCATCAGAGGAAGGTGTTCAGCCCTTTTTGTGGTGGAGTACTTTTAAAAAATCTATTAATTTCTCAGCATGATTCACCAGACTGTTCTCATATGCCAAACTCCCCCCTTCCCATCATGATCTGGCTACCCGCTCACTCAAACAAGATTTAATTTCTTTCAGTGGATATTAACTCTAAATCCCCAGTGCATGCTTATCCACCCTGCCTGTTATTTCAGCTCCTTGCTTGTACCGCGGCTCTAATTAGTCGGCTGGCCTGCAAACCTCTGGCTCCAAGAGAAAATGCCAGCACAGTGCGCTAAGCCCCCGTTCCAGCACTAAACCCCGTTTCAAATGGCAGTGGCTCCAAAGGGAAGGCATGGCTGTTGGAGAAGAGCACTGTGTCCTAGCCTGACTTCTCCCCGCACTCCGTTTAGTTTATCTGAGTTTTTGTTTACTGGGACTCTTTAACGGGCTCTGCTGTCGATAAGGCAAGAATAGTTTTCTGCTTAAGATGCGGCGGTGGGTGGGTGGCAGAGGCGGGCGCGCAGAGCGGCTCAGGATGCGGCTGGAGCCGGGAGTTGCCAGGCAACTGCAGCTTGCGGGGCACCGCCCGCAGGTACCGCATCCTGGGACCGGGCACCGCCCGCAGGTACCGCATCCTGGGACCGGGCACCGCCCGCAGGTACCGCATCCTGGGACCGGGCACCGCCCGCAGGTACCGCATCCTGGGACCGGGCACCGCCCGCAGGTACCGCATCCTGGGACCGGGCACCGCCCGCAGGTACCGCATCCTGGGACCGGGCACCGCCCGCAGGTACCGCATCCTGGGACCGGGCACCGCCCGCAGGTACCGCATCCTGGGACCGGGCACCGCCCGCAGGTACCGCATCCTGGGACCGGGCACCGCCCGCAGGTACCGCATCCTGGGACCGGGCACCGCCCGCAGGTACCGCATCCTGGGACCGGGCACCGCCCGCAGGTACCGCATCCTGGGACCGGGCACCGCCCGCAGGTACCGCATCCTGGGACCGGGCACCGCCCGCAGGTACCGCATCTGGGACCGGGCACCGCCCGCAGGTACCGCATCCTGGGACCGGGCACCGCCCGCAGGTACGGAAGCATCGCCCACCGGCACCGCTCCCTGGTACGGGGGCATCGCCCACCGGTACGGGCATGGCCCACCGGCATCGCCCACCGGTACGTGGGTATCGCCCGCCGGCACCAGACCTGGTACGGGGGGCATCGCCCTCCGGCACCGCTCCCTGCGCACGGGATCCGCTACACCCGCTCCCCTGCCCTGCCCTCCCCTCCCCTCCCCCGGAGCTGCCCGGGGATTCACTCGCACCGCAGCTTGTGCAGTAAGGGTGTTCCTCGGCGAACGATTTTTGTGTTTAGCCCTGTTTTTGTGCCTAGGGAACGCTCCAGTTGATGCTTTCTTCAGAAAAGTGATTGCTAAAGAGCATTTATGGCTAAAGTCATGTACATTCCCAGGCATCATGAGCTTTTCAGTTACACTACCCCTCTTATGCCTGATACTGACTTAACACAGGTGAAATTATTTCAGTATTTCCTTGCAGAAAGATATAAGATCTGTTTTTGTCAGCAGAACTGTGTGTTTATGTATCAGCATATTTTCAGTACAGGAGACTGCCTTAGGTGAAATTGCAGATGTCACCCAAGGTCGTGGTCTCTCAAATCTCCTTCACTCAGTCACACTCCTGAATGTGGCCCAAGCCCAGTTCCCCACCTGCTCATCTTCTGACTTTTCTGTGTGTGGAAGGGGAGAGATGGCAGGGAAAGAGCAGATGGAAATCGGCAAATAAGAATGAGATTGCAGAAGGATTTTCTATTTCAGTGTGTTTGGGAAACCTTGAGTAGTCAGCACCTGGAAACACTAGTGGCAGAGTGTTAATTTTGATCAAGTAGACTGAGAGAAAACCTCTGAAGATATTTTTTTTACCAAGATACAAGACTGAGATTCAGAGAAAATTGCCACAACTCTCCCATATTGGTGCTGAATTCCTCAATTGCTTGCGGACAATATTTGTGATGGACTTCACTTTTCTCCCTGCCTTGGGTCTGTTCTGCTTTGCATGATTTGCCAGCTGGAAATCAACGCACGGGAATTTGTCTTTCCTTGTGTGTGGGGTTCTGCTGCCATCAGGGTTCTGCTCCTAGGCAAGACAATCTTCTTGTTCACCTGCAGCTTTGTATAAAATTCCCTTTCACTCATCAATCTGAATTGATAACGCCAATTAAATATGAAAAGGTTTACCAATTACCTCCTGAGTTTTTAGCATTCATTTTGGTGCTAACATTTACCAAAGAAAATAAATTACAGTTATAGAACCGTATATTTAAAAACTAATTTGTCATGTCTTTTCTTTCTCTCAGATCGTTGTTCACTAAGTTCCTTATAGATTTAGACTACTGGGTATGCTTTGTTCAGCTGTACAATTTATATCATGTAGAGACAGGGCTTTCCTTCAGGTATTCAACAAAGCAATTAACAACCCTCTGAGTACAAACAACAGTCTTATGTGATGGATGCTCACATGTGTATCTCCTCTAATTTTGGTGCCATTCTGAATTAATTTTAATTTACACTTTCCTGGAAGGAATTTATTTTGTACCCCTGACTTCCATGCACAGAGCTTTGTACTATCACCATTTGTACCAGGAAGCAGAGCATCAGGGAGGTCTAATGAAATAAAAAACTGCCCTGAATGCAGTCATTCTCTTTTGGGTACCCAAAGACGTGCTCTGTTATTGTGTAGTGCTTCCTCCCCTACACAGCAGCCTTTTCCATGAAAACTCAGGGACTGGAAGGAGATGCTGCAGGAGACTAAATACAGTATGGCTTCTGTGGGAAAAAGGGTCCTCAATCTCACCTCAGTGAAAGAAAGGCAATTTTCTACTCCTCCATGCAGCAGCCTGGGACCTGGCAAAGCCCATGGGGTGGATTATTTGTCCCCTACATCTTGAGGATGGGCAGGCCTATGGAGAACATCACGTCTGACAAATAAGTCTCATTTTTCAATCTTATAATCTGTCAGAAAACAAATCAGTTGCCAAATAGGTGGAAATCTGTGGGTTCCATGGAAACCATTAGACTACCAGATAGTGCCCCTTTTAGATGCCAATGTTTTTGTCTCTCTGGTTCTAGTCAGTCTTAGGACATCCTTTGAAAGAGAAAGAATAATCCTCTTGTCAGATGCTAATGGTATATTTGCAGTGCAGGATTCCATGATGCAGGATGGCACAAGGTAGGTGAAGAATCCTCCTCTTGCAGGGAAGGATGCTGGTTTTGTGTGTGACATAAATTTTCAGATTATGTCCATCTTTTTTCAGATCAACTAAAAATCCAAAGCAGGGGAAAAAAATCAAATAAAATTAAAAAGCTTTGTGGATGTAAAATCATCTTTGTTAAAAAAGTTGTTAAGGATTTGGGATTAGATCTTTCTGTGAGTGTTTTTTTTTTTAATGTGTGATTAAAAATGTAGCTTTTTACTCAAAAGGATCTGATACATAGATTTCTGGAGACTATTTTGTTCTTACCTGTTTTCCTATTCAAAGTACCCTTAAGATGACACTTATTGACATGGTCTATTGGTGAACTTTGCAGTTCTGGGTTTCTGGTAAGACTCAATCTTAAAGATATTTTTCCACCTAAATCATTCTATGATGCTATGATTAGAGAAGCTTCAAAGCAGAACAAAGGAGTTGAAATCTCTCTCTCTCCTCTGAAATATCACAGCTGGTGACATTGAGTGAAAAGGTTTTCAGTGGTGTGGCTGGCCTGGGGTCATGCCAGCTGGCTGAGTTCTGAAACCATAACAAGAAAATAGGTCACTTCCACATAGTGCTTCTTACACATCTTAACCCCCTGGCTGAGTGGGTTTTACTAATGCAAACCCCACAGTCATAATTTTGATAATAGATGCAAACCCCTAAAAGGTGAAGGGATAAGCAGTGTGCAATTCTGACCAGTTTTGAGAAGAAAAAAAAGAAGAGATGAAAATCTGTCAGGAAAAGCCCATTTCCATGAGATTTTTCTAAACTAACTTTCTAACTCTGCCTTCTCCCACAGCACACATTCTACCCCGGCTTTATCATGCTACATAAAACAAAAAGTAAAAGAGGTTACATTTCATATTGACTGTTTGGCCTATCAGCATTTCTTTACAACTGTTCTGACAGTTGTAAATCTATACTTTCTTTACAACAGCCCCCAGGAACCTATTTAATACATCACTCACTATTCACCTGCAGACCATTTCACTCCAGTTTGGTTTTTTATATACACATTTACTTATATACATGTGCATACCATATATAAGGATGCTTTTTGTTCCATGGGCACTTCCAGCCTTGTGTTTGAACCAGTATTTTAGAAAAGTAGGAGAAATTAGATTACAGATTCTGTCCAGAGAAAGGTCAGGGTTTTGATTTTTAATTTTTAATGTTGCCTAGTTTACTAGTTGGATGGAGCAGTTCTTAGGCTGGACCACAGATCCATGTCCCCTAAAAGGAATTTGATCTGAACCAGTGACTCCTAAAAAGTGTTACAGAACATACACAGCCCCTATTGGCTGTAATTACCAGTGCACTCTGTGCTGCTGCTTTGAAAAAATAAACCCAAACCAACCCTTCTTGCTAGATGCTAGAATAAAGAATGTGAAATACCTGCTTCTCCCAAGCTCTCCAGCACTGCTAATGATTTTACTATAATTTAGACATAAAAACCAGCAGAGCTTTACTGACATTTTCAACTAGCTGCGTGAGACTGCATTCTTACTGCACTTAGAATTATTAATGGCAAAATTTGTGGCTACCTGCATACCCTGAAAAAAATATTAATTTGCTTCATTTTCAATGCATGTCTGCAAATGGATTCTAAAGTCCTGAAAGAGGTATTACTCTTTTGTTATATGGAACTACTATAGTCTCTTTTTATTATGCAATTATGGAAAAAGAGTTTAAATCACCACTACCTGTAATAAAAACGAAAGCTTTGGGCTGTGTGGTTTTTTAAAATTTATTTTCTGCTTTGATTTTTTTTTTTTTCTGTACAAAAAAGAGCAACAGAAAATCAAACGCGAATCAGATTTACTTAACATATTCTCTGTGACCTCTGAAGGTCAGAGAACCAATTGAAATACCCAAATCACTAATGGCTGTCACTGAAGTATGTGTACAGGAGCAGGCTATTTTATGAACCATAAACAGGACTTCTCCACCTCTCAGAGGAGCTGCAGGATGCAGCAGCAGCGTCCATCAGCAGGAGCTTCAGTGTGCAGAGGGAGAGGGCTGAGATCAGAGAATTCCAGGGAGAGCAGCACGGCTGCTTCATTCCATCAGCTCAGCACCGACAGGACAGAACTGAGGACAGCTGCTCAACGGATTCATTGACACTGCAACATATGGCAGACTCTGCCTGTCACAATCTTATTAGTGCGAGGATTTTGCTGTCCTTTGGGCAGCTTTGGATGGACTTCAGAGAGCAAAGAGGATACAGCTGTTAAGCCTCACCTTTCACCTGGGCTGGGGCACTTTCTGAGAGTGCAGATGGTGCTCAGTTTCAAACCAGGAATCACTGGCACAAAGTCTGTGTTATGTAAGGCTGTGCAGACTCTGGCTGAGTGCCAGGTGCCCCCCAAGCTTCTCTGTCCCTCTCCTTCCTTAGCAGGACAGAGAGGGAGAAAACAGGATAGAAAAACCCCCTTGTGTGTCAAGATAAAGGCAGTTTAATGAAGCAAAAGCAAAGACCGGTGATGCTGTGACATCACAGAGATGCAACAGAGATGACAAAGTCAGATCAAGAGGAGAAAGAGAGTTTACTTTTTTGACTTTACCTTATATACCTTTCACAGAAAGGGACCACAATGGAAGATAGAGGTTCAACCTCTTCAGTTCCACTGGTCTTAGAAAATGTCCATCAATTGTCCCTCCTACTGGAAGGAATGTCAACAATAATATTGTTTATAGAAAATTAGTGAGAAACTGACTCCCAAATATGTAAAAAATCAGAAGGCTAGAAAGAACAACAAAATCCACAAAAGACAAAAGAACAACAGAAGAACAAGGCGACAGACCAACAAATAGAATCAATAGAATATACAATACAATCAATAGAATATGCAATAGAATCAATAGAATCAATAGAATATGCAATAGAATCTATAGAATATACAATAGAATGAATAGAATATGCAATAGAATCAAAGAAAAACAAAAGATTTGTTCTCTATTTCACGTATGTCCAGCCACCCCCTTGGGAAGCAGGGAGTGGTTGCTCTGGAAGACAAAAGATGTGATAAGAAGTGCCCCAAGTTCCCCTTCCCCTCTGGTTTAAACACCCCAGATTGAGTTCTGGGCAGTGCTGTCACTACCCCACGTGTCTCTCTCTCAGCTCACGTCCCTGGCAGTTCATGCAATCATTGTTTTGCCCCTGTATTTTCAGTTAGTGCCAGTCCTTGAGGCCACAGCAAAGACAAAACAGGCTTGAGGCCAGAGGCTGGACTGGCCTCTGTGCAGCTTCCAGGGGTGGGAGGCTCCCTTTCTCTCATGAGCTCCCCAGAAGAAGTGAGGGAAAAAAACACAGCCTAGGGCCAACATAACTTAAGAGATGAAGCCAAACAATCTTCAAGCTGTTGGGAGATACAGAGAGTAAAACTTGTGTTTCACTAAAGAAGCGTAATCTGCAGAGCTATTGACGGGAGCTGAACTGTACAGTATGAACCAAAGCAGAAAACACGAAGCTTCCAGTTAGTAAAAGCCACTCAGAGCTTCTGAGCCAGTTGTGTTCAGGTGCCAGTGTCCCACAAGGTTTGGGACCCCGATTTGTTGTTCGAAATCTCTGCTTCAGCCCGTGTGTTCAAAGGATGAGACAACGCTTCTCAGTTTTCGGTCTCAAGGTTGTTTATTATTTCTTATCTATAAAATTTTCTTCCTGCCCAGCCCAGGTCTGCTCAGCAGGACAGTCAGAGGCACTCTGTCTGCCCCCAGGGCGGTGTTATCTTTATATACAAAAATCTACATATGACATATTTACAATTATTCCCCAATACCCATCACCTATGTTAGACAGTGAGCTTCTACTCCAAACCAATCCAAAAGTGCCAGCATCATCAGTGAAGATGGAGGAACAGAAGAAGAAGAAGAAGAAAGGCTAGACACGCCCAAATCCCTCCATCTTGTCCCTAAAAACCCCTATACAGAAAATCCTAAAATCTACATTTACACCCTGTGATATACTAATCATTACACTATTTAAACTGCTGTGGCTTTTATCTCTTCATGTAAAGGTGGCAATTTGCTCCAGGGTTGGTAATGGAGCCCACTGGTGTTCTGGGCTGTGTGCCAGTCTGAGCCCCTGGCAGGGATCTGGGCAGCTCTGGACTCCCAAAGGGATGTCCCGGGCTCCGACATTCCAGCTGATTCCAGTGAGGTTTGCTCACTGGAAAGGTTTTTTTGGGTTTATGTAGCCCTAAGCAGCATCTCTGCATGGCAGATGCTGTTTGCTGTGGGGGGCAGCAGAAGGAAGTTGCTGCTGAAGAAGGTGTGGAAGAACAGTTGGCTGAACCCAAAGTCATTCCAGCTTACTGCAGAATAAGCTGTGTGGAGAAAATTGTGGCTGTTTATGTAGAGAACATTAAGCAGCTACTGGAAAAATGGTCTCTTTAATATAGTGAAAAATGCAATATTGCATATACACCATGTTTTCCCTTGTTGACAAAAAAAAAAAAAAAAAAAAAAAAAAAGTGCATGTTTTCCTTGTTGGCAAAATTGCCCAGTGCACTGAAATGTGTTCAATTAATTTAAATGAACCCAAAGGGTTCATGATTTTGGTCTGGGCTTTCAAAATAAAATTATGAAATAAATTTACCATTATTACATTACCACTATATATGGAAAACGTTTTTCTTTTCCAATCCACTGAAAAAAATAGTTAAATCAACCATCTTTTCATGTCCAGCTAGATCATTTTATGAATTACTTCCGTTTCAAAGTAATAAATCACCTTTTATAGTTAAAACACACAATAAATTGAGCTTCTGAATTTCTTGATGATGATGTGGTGATGTTAATTTTTTCTGAAAAACTTAATTTGTGTCTATTAACTTTCTTTCCTTTTCAAGCTATACACAACAATAGCAGTTTTTATAATGTTCATACGTGTTGTGTGCACACACAGCCTTTTATTTCCAAAGTTTTCCCTGAAACTACAAAAGACCTTGGTCTCACAGCACATCTGAAACTGTGTTACAAAGGCACGAAACAAAGTGCAGAAAATCAAAGAGCTGGATTTTCAAAGCTCCTTTTGATAGTCTAAGTGGAGACAATTCACCTAATTACTTTTCTCTCTGTTTTAAATTCTATTAATTGTTTTCCACCACATCTACTCTCTAGCGTGACACAGATTACTCTTAACAGGAATCAGTAGCAGAAGATGAAAGGCAGAAAAACCCAAATGAACACGCTATGATCTTTACAAGCAGCTACATTGCAAGCACAACCACAGTGTATGGAGTGACATGGCCAGGAGATTTCTTTTTTACTCTCTATTTCCAGTTACAGAATGCACGTTTTAGTGCGTGGAATTAACTGCGTGCAGAGGACCAGCACTTGACCAATGTCCCACTTGGATGTCACTTTGGCTCTGGCCACCTCTGTCCTTTCCTACAGCCTTTTGTGCCAGAGTTAATCTAGCTCAAGAGGGAAGAGCTGATCTCATTACTAGGAGGAAGAGAAAGCACAAAGTAAGATTTTGAATAAGAATGGACCAAAATCTGACTAGTTTCAAAGTGATCTGAATAGCTTTTGTGCAGGAAAAGAAATCTTTAGTTTGCCATGGGAGTGAGTTTCTTCTGCTTTTATAATGTAAAAATTAATGAGAAGATTTTTTTCCCCCAATCAATGGCCAAAGATTTTAATATGGCTGTGACATTGTATCAGTAGAGACATGAAAACAGGGTAGGGACTGATAACTGCATGTAATGGTCCCTTTAAATATTTTCTGACATGTTTTCATGCTTTTATCCCTGGCGATAATTCAAGAGATCTATCAGATAATTACGTAAATATATGAGATGTGCTACCTGTCCAAGGAAAAGGTTAGTGCCATCACAGGCTGTGTAAATCTTCTTTTATGAAAAAGAACGCAAATGAAATGATCACCTAAGTCAAGGTTTTATAAAATATTGACTGGAATTATGTTTGCTGTGGGAGTAATTTTATTTTAATCCCTCATTTGAGATTCTATTCCTATGTACATTAGATGATCAATCAAGAGATGTCATTGAACAGCAGGTGGGAATAAGGTCAAAACTGCAATATGCTTACCTTAAAAAATATTAAATATTTGTTTTATAGACTCACAAATAATGGTATAGATCCTTATGTTCTGCTGGTGTTCCTCATAACTCCAGCTGTGGGGGAAATGAAGAATATGTTGCTCCCAAGTAAAGGCAAAATTGATTCCAGACAATACTTGTTGCCAGTACGTGATATGACTGCCACTACTTAATTCCTTTTGGGGTAGATCAGAATTTTCATCTATTTAAAGATCACAACATTTTTTTATTGAAAATCCAGGATTTGTTTTGCTTTTTTTTAATAAGTGAGGTGACTTCTTCCCATTTAGGGCTCAAATCTACTCACAGAGTTGACTTTCATTGCTGTTGCATGCCTGTACATTGCTGAATGCAAAATATTTCCTGACAACATTTTATTTGCTGGTAAGTAAAAATAAATACGTAAATAAAACAAATCTCTCACTGTTCTGGAGTTGTGCCATTTAATGTGAAATGAAAGCATTCATCTTTAACCTCTTCTGTCTGGTTTAGAGAGAAGAAACCCAAAAGAAAACAAAAATCGGTGCAGGATAGGAAAGGGAGTTTAGGGTAAATAGGTTCAAACCAAACTTGCATATCTCAGTTCATATAGACTAGTTGGACATTTGGGTAAAGACATTTTAAACCCTGAAAATTATTTCAGCGTTGAATTCTCTGCAGTACCTTCCACAGCAAATTTCCAAGTGAGACTTGTAAGAAAAAGTAAATCTCTGCACAAAAGTTTTTGCAAGTGTAACAAACCAGGCCTTGTAGCTTAAACAAAGCCCAATAGCAGCTGGAGAGTTTTAGTACTTAACTGAGAATAAATTTTGGATGTGTCACTTCAGAGTGTTGTATCCCATCTTCTTAGTTTGAAAAAAAAAAAAAAGAAAAAAGAAAAAAGAAAAAAGAAAAAAGTAGCTCATAATACTTAAAAGGCTGTTTTGAAAATTAACTAAAGCATGTATAGGAGCACTAAAACACCTCAGCATCACAAACGCTATTGTTGTTATTGTGGGATGAACAATAGCAGCAACCAGAGACTGCACCAATCCAGGACTAAAAATATCCAGGGATAAAGACTTCCAGAAGTTTCAAAAGAAGCAGGCACCACAGCTCGTGGCAGCACACCAGAGAACTTCCCAAAGCATCTGTGCTTTTCTCAGTTAATGGCCTCACATAGGTTACTCATTAGGCTTTCATTTGAACAAAACCAGAAAAAAGGGATTTTCTTTGTGAAAATTCCTTTACAAAAATAAAGTTCATAAATTTTCTCCACAAAAGCATACAAAAGAGATCTCCTTAAATCTTCCCACACTTTAATTTCATCTGTAATCATTCTGAGGATTTTCCTCACCCTACTATCTGACATGGGTTTGTAATTATTGTCTGTCATATACTAATTTCCCTGAAAAGTTTCCCCGTGTTAAAAATTGCTGGATAAAAGTTTTTGTGATTGACCTAAGTTTGACACAGGTGTGTAGGTTCACTATAATCAATAAAATTCTTAATTGTAGAATGTATTGTTTCTAACTGTAATGACAATGAAGATGCAAATCATTAGCGTTTATTAAAAGTGAGTTGTTTAGAGAAATAGTGTTAATAATAACAAAACACAAAAAGCACTTCACAGACATGCCAGAGCAGTCCTGAAAGCTGTGGCTGTGCCACACTTCACGTGAATACTTACCCCAATAACTCACTCACATATTTCCTTTCTCTTCTGAAATTATTGCTCTGCTTTATACACCAAGACAGACAAGATATTTCCTTCCCCTGCCTATGTCTGAAATTTGAATTACATTTCCCTAGTGCAGCAGATTTAATTTTGATCCTTGCATACCTGCTTTTGACAAGGAGAAATTTAAAATGATCTAGATTGGGTCTGCAGAGTTTCTAGTACAGTGGAGTCCTGGCTAAGGGTGGGCTGCATACAGAAGAGGATGCTTTAGTGAGCTTTGTGCACATGCAAAGACACACACAGGCTATCAGCTGGCAGAGTCCATTTCTTGGACTTTTGCCTGCAGTACTCAAGAAATGGCACTTGTAACTGTAGGTGCCTCCCTAAGTCACACTTGGCACATCATATGAGTTTTTACTTTTGTCCTGCTTTCAGGTGACAGTGTATAAAGTCATCATTCCAGGAGTAAAGCATTTGAACTCCCAGTGTTAGAGCCCAACTTCCGCAAAACCCACATTATTCTAATGGATGATGGCAAATTGTGGCAATCCAATAATGTATTGTTATTTAAGGGTGGCAACAACTGGATTTTGGAAGGCTGAAGGAGCCATCAGTTGTGCATCTCTTCAACCCTTCTGGAAAGTTCCTTTTTCCCCCAAATAAATTATGGAAGCTATACCATACCTTCACCATGATTTTGCATTTCCCAATGCAATTGAGCAATAATTCACAAGAGGCATTCCTAGTGTAAGGAAAATTCTGAACAATTAACTGTGACATGATGTCGTAGTTTGGAAAAAATGAGTTTTTCTGAACTTCAGTGGTCAAACCAATGAGTGCTCAGGTTTAAAGACTGGCACCTGGTGTGGCCACTGAGGACAAGGATCCGCCTCTGAGAACACAAGGGGTTCAAAGCAGAGGGCTCCCCGGAAAGCTCTCTCTTGGTTCCGGTCCCTGAGGACGGAGGGATCTCCCCTGCCCAGCGGCTGGCTGGGCGGGGAGGGGAAGCCATGCGGCCTGGGTGAGGTAGGCTGGAGCCTTGGGCACAGAGGGGGAGAGGAAAATCCTGCAGGATGGAAGGGTGGAGAGAGTACAAGAACCTTGAGAGGCATCAGACAGCCTTCTTTTCCTTCCCCCCCCCCCCCCCCCCCCGGAGAGAGAAACTGAGAAACCGTGTCTGTGATCTCCGTCACCTTGAAATTTGATATCAGCAGCTGGACAGCACGGCTGAAGGAGTATGGGGGGGGGTGGCGTGAGAAGAGTGCCCAGCAGCAAAGATACCGTGAGAGTTCTGGGAAAACAAAGCCCAAGATTTTAACCCTTTTCGTAAATGGTGGAAACTTTATAAATGCTAATCCTCCTGAATTTGAAGAAGAAAGATAGAAAGAATTAAGCAAAGATGATGAAAGTTTGTGCAAGTAGAAGACTGTCAGAGAATGTTGAAAAGAATCCTAGGTGGGAGGAGATGATGGAGTGGCTTTGGCTGGACTCTTTTGTATAGCCATGGACGGACTCATTTTTTCCTGTAACATAGAAGCTGCATATGGGGAGAGGCATTGGCTTGGAGCCAAGAGTGGACAGTAGTGTGAACAGAGCTGAGAGGAAGAGCTCTGTTCTCAAGGCCCCTCGGCCCCAGGGGGTAATATTGGGGGGGACTGGTGTCCCAAAATTGAGAAGCTGTTATTTCTTGGAACGGACCAAAGCATCTTTAAAAAGAGAAACCCTAGAAGCAGCTCTGGTCCATGCACAGTGGTGAGAGCACTGGACATGGAGGAAGAGGCCACGATGTGGTGCAAGAAGGACTCCTATCTCTCCTCAACGAGCTGAGTACTGATTATCGGAAGAGTGGTAATAGACTAAAGATTAATTATCTAAAAGGTGGTAACGTGATGGGGAATTTTCAGTTTGTTTTGTTAGGTTGAGAACTGGTGGGGGGGAGGAAGAGTGTTTTTTTGTAAAGTTTCCATGTTCTTCTGTATGTGTCTTCTTTACCTATTATAAGTAATAAAGTTTTTTTTCTTTTGCTTTCTAAATTAGAAACTGTTTTGCTCTGTTTTTGGTCACATCTCACAACAGATACCAGGGACAGTATATCGTTACAGAGGCACTGGCCTTGTGCCAACGTCAAACCTTTGACACATGATTTACACATAATTTTGAATAGTGATAAAGAAAGGTATGCCCATTTTATTCAGCATATAAAGAAATGCTCAAGCTCCAAAAAGATCTTTCTCATATCTCCTGGACAACCTTGAAGAATCCTTCTGTCTCTCTCTTTGAAAACACTCCTAAAAAAGACATTTAAATACTCCAAACTAGTTAAAGATTTAATTCCATGTACTCTCTGTTGTGATAATCCAACTTTCCTGTGTCTAATTAATTATTTAAATGGAGCAAAAGGAACTTGATACTTATTTCTATCTAGATACATGCAGGAAACCCCCATCCTTGGTTATGTTTTAAATCTTGATCTTTTCATCTACTGTGATGATTTGTCTGGTTTGGAGACTGTGAGCACCTGCTAGCAAGGATGCTTAGCTACCAGTTTAACAAAGAGATAGCATTTCCCCAATATTTACAGAATTAATAATTTTTTTTCCCAGAACTACTGTGTAAAACTCAAAGCTAGGATTTAAAAAAAAAAAAAAAAAAAAAAAAAAAAAAAAAAAAAAAAAAGAGCACCCCAGAGAAAATTTGATTTGGTTTTATGGAAGTGAAACTAAACTATTTTCATGACATGGTCTCCTGGAATGCTCAGATAAATGCAGAGGAGTGACTCCATTGTTCTGTATTATGTTGTCCCTCCAGGTTTTGGTTGTCAGCAACAGACTTTTATATGAATTTCAATCATTGAGTTGAATTCTGTGCTCAGTTTTTTTCTGAGGACTTATTTGAATAAAGGTCTTTGTTTGATATCCTATTAAATAAAGTGTCTGAATGTTTATGCTAAGACATTGAGGTAAGGAAAATGTTCTAAAAATATAAATTTATCATGCATTATGTCACGTTGGAGCCCCTTTCTGAGTCCTTTGGTTAACAAGCACATAACATCTGCCTCAGCATAAATCCTTATTTTTAGGAAATTTCAACTACCCTGTGGATAGTCTGGTGTTGTCCCTGAAAATCAGCCTTCTGATTTGTTTTGGTATAATGGAGTCAGTTCTCATGAATTGTAAGATAAACCAGGACCATGTTTGCATTCCTCTGTGAAAAGATATCACCGGATGGAGTTCTCCAGTGACCAGTGGAGATGGAGAGGTGGGAACTTCTCTGTCCAATCTCTGATCACTGTCCAGAAACTGATAGATACGAGGTCAACAATAAACTGGAGAGTTCTTTTCTTCTCCTCTGCCTGAACCCTGCTGTGTGTGTTGCTGTGTGCCCTCTGTGAGTCACAGTGACAGTCTGGCTCAGCAGCTCTGCAGTGTCTGGTGATTCTCTGTGCTGGAAGGAGGATGCAAGGAGCTGCAGGTGTGTCAGCCTGCCCCCACTGCCAGGGCAGGATGGGGCAGATTGTCCTGCTGTGATCCCACAGCACCTGCAGGGCACCAAGGGGCTGGGAAAGGCAGGTCCTGTTTGGCCCAGCTGAACTCGTTATGAGCTGTCCCATTTATCTGGGAGAAGGAAATCTGGGGAATGTCATCTCCACGTGCTTTGTACAGCCTTTGACCATGTTCTCCCCAGCACCTCCTGCAGAAGGTGAGCTGCTCACTGGGTTAAAACTGCTGGCTGTGCCCAGGGAATGGTGCTGGCTGGGGTTCAGCCAGGCAGGCTGGTGGATGGTCACAGGTGCTGCTCCCCAGGCCTGTTTGGTTTACCTGGAAGGAAGGGATAATGGGCAGGGCACCATTCTCTTCTCCCAGGTAACAAGTGATAAGAGAAGAGGAAACGGCCTCACGTTGCACTGTGGGAGGTTTAGGCTGGAAAATTTTCCTCCACTGGAGGAGTGTTCATGCCTTGGGCCATGCTGCTCAGGAAGGTGTTGGCATCACCATTCCTGGAATGTTGAACGAACCCATGGATGTGGCCCTTGGGGATACCGCTTGGGGGTGAACACAGGGGTTCAGAATCTCACCTGACAATCTTAGAGGTATTTTCCAACCTAAATGATTCTATGACTCTATGATTAAGTCAGAGATACAGAAATAATAATGTGAAGGAAAAAGTGGCATCCACTCAAAACACATTAGGAGCAAGGAATCTGTATGCATGGCTGAAGACACCTCCAGATCACCAAGAGGAATCGTGACATGGTGAGCAATTATAAAAGTGAGTGAAGTATCTCAGCAGCTGATGAAAAGATTTCCTTCAGTCCCTGTTGTAGAAGTCATTGGGGAAATTCCTATTCCAAAGACACTTTTTAAATGGAAATAACAGCATGGTCTTGACAGAGATTGAAGTCTCAGAGGAGAAAGTTATGGAGCAACTCAGCAACTAGGACAGCAGAATATTCATTTGAGAGGCCTGAAGTAAGTGTGAAGTATCAGAGTTAATGAAAAGAAATTTATCCTTAAAATGGTAACTGTGCTTGAAATAGGAAGGTCACTTATTTGCTTCCTCCAATTGAAACAGGACCCAGGGAAAATCCTGCAAATTACACCTTGGCAAATTGTAATTTTGCTCGGGGGAATGCCCTGAAAAGCCTAATTAAAGAGTAAGGTAAGTAAGTGTAACCTGATATAATCATGCCAATCCTGCTCCTCTAAGGAAAAGTGGGACTCAGTTATCATGCAGAGTTCTTTGAAACAGTTAAAGTGGAAAGATAGAGGTGAATGTAATAGATCACTGGCCTGCTGTCAAAGATAAACTCTCAAAACAGGCACAAAATTTTTTTTAAAATGTCTACAGGGACAATTATGATAACAAACTACCACAATAACATACAGAATATAATGTGGGACTTCCTGTGATGTTCAAGATTTTCCTCATAATTTTTTTCTTGATCCCAAAAGCATGCCAGCACAGACCAGTGAGTGCATGAGGCAGCACTAGGTATACATCTTGTGTAGATATATGGCACACACAAATATAATCATATATGGCTTATCAACAACCTCTGCATGTCATACACAGTGATATAAATACTCCCTACATACAACAAATAAATACCTTGTGTATGTGGCAGGGTAAAAGGGAAGGAGCACCAGGAATATGTTAGAATTTCCTAAACGTGATAAAGAATTTTCTTGGGGTAAAAGATTGCAAGACATTCTTTGTGTCAGTAGACAACCCATAGATAAGGCAGTGTTGAGTGAAAAAAGAATCTGATATCATCCTTAAGAGCTTATAGTTTGGATGTGAACAACTGCTTAGCCAGTGCAAAAGGGTGACCTGACAAAGCTTAACATGGCTAAATATTTGTACCTCACAGTGACAAACGAGTTTCAAAAATCATGCACAACTGCTTACTTTCAGAAGCAGAGATTCTGACACCCATTTTCACAAAGCAATCTTTGAATATTTACCAAGATATTTTAGGAGCAGTGAAAGGTCTAAAACAAACAAAAAAACCAACAAACCCAAAACAAACAAACCAACCGGACAAAAAACCATCAAACCCTCCCTGCAAATAAATCAAACTATAAAAAAATCCCCAAAACCATGTCCCAAAAAATAAAAAAGAACAAAACCCTAAAAGAATTTGCTGTCTTTCAGTTGTAAGGAATTAGATTCTCAATCCTTGACAGGTATTTCACAAATCCATACTTCTAGATGACTTGAACCAGAAGCTTCTCTTCACATAAACATATCCTTCCAGTCCTAGGAAGAAATACTGCTCTGTCTCTATAAATCTAGTTATTGAGTTTGTGATTGATGGAAGTTAAAGTGAAGGAAATTACTCTATATTAAGCTCCATGTGGTCAAATCGTGGGATTTCCTTGCCTTCAGTCCTGCCTTCCATTTCCCTGTGTAACCAAACAGGGCAGGGTAAAGTTTTTCCTGAAAGCTGGAGCTGATAAACCTCACTCAGTGCTTGCTCTGAATGACAGGGACAGTGTACAGCAAGGCCAGCTCTTTCCAGCAATCAAGTTTTAGATACAGCAGGCATCTGGGCACAGCCTTGAAGGAGCTCAGCAGCACAGTACTGGTGGGAGTTTCTTGTCTTCTCCTTGCCCCCTCTCCTTTTTCTTGCCTGTCACTTTGTGAGCTGTCTTGTGAGAAGAGAAATCTGCTGCCAAATACAAGGACAGTGTTGCAGTGAGGATGAAGAACAGCTAATGGTAAAATGTGAGATGAAAAAGAAGAGAGAACTGTATGACCTTAAGAAGTGCAGTAGTGCAAATGGGATCAAATATAATAGTACGAAATGAAAGCCCATATACTGAGGAGGAAAGGAATTTCTGCTATAACCTGGGAGCTGATCAGCCAAAAGTGACAGAGTGGAAGAAAAATGTGGGTATATGAATCAGTCACAGAATGTCCCTGAGCAACCAGCATGATGCAGCTGTAGGAAAAGATTAATTTCGTGCTTGGGAATATCAGAAACTATGTGTCTGGCACAGAGCAGTGTACTACAGACTTTGTACAAGACTCTGGAAAGGCTTTGTGCATTTAATTCTAGCTACCTTTTTTCAGGGAAACTGAGGGGGGAAGAAGGAATTTAAACTAAAGGATGGTGGCAGTATCACAAAAGATCCAGCTTTGGTCTCTTCCAATCTATGTTTCTGAAGGAAGGGGGAATGAACAGCTTTGCTCTAGTAGTATATACTATTTTTTTCTGAATCTGTGTATAAAGCATGGAATTTAAAGCAGTATTTTCACTAGATTGATTTTATTTGTCTTAGTAAAGCCTTATAAAGCACAAACATTGCAGTTGAATTTCAAGCAATACAGGCAAGACTACACTCCAGGTGACCTAATTTTGTCACCAAGTGTTCAAACTGTTTCATTTCCCTGGGGTGAAAACAGGGCCAGTTATTAAATACCCTCTGGTTTAAGGGTGTGTATTTTTCCTGGGGCAACTTCTGTTTAGAATAAATGCCATTTAATTAGCTGCCACCTTTCTCTTCCCATTGTGGCCCATTTTTGAATGATGACAATTCAAAGAAATCTAGACAAGGGTTAATCTCAAAATATGTACCCATAAAGACAAATCAATATCATCACTTTTTTCAAGCTATTTAAACAAATGCTTGTCATTAACATGATTTCAACAAATCCTGAAAGGTGATTTCATCTGTCTGACATTTAGCAGTCTTTTTATTTTCTCCTGATCTGTCAGTCCATGACCTTGAAATCATTATTACTCAGACTTCAGTAAACTCTAAGTCATTATGGTTTCTTTTCTCTACAGGCAGCAGACAGTTGGGGTTTTTTAGTTTTCAATGTTGAAGTTTATAATTAATGTAATTTAAATTGCAGGGCACATAATTTTAGTACAGAAAGTAGAAGAAAATTCTAAATATTTTTTGGTGCCCTGGAGGTCAGAGATCTAGGTTTTGGAAAAGACTTGGATTTATAATCATCTGACTCTAGTGGCAGAAAAAATTAACTTGTATTGACACACACTCATCAGTGAAAGGTGGATTTTTAATGAAATGAGTTGGTAAAGAAGCAACTTAGAGCTCTCTGCTGTTTAAGATGGAAATCCAGGCTTATGGCTTTGCAAAAAACATCACAATCACATGATCTTGAAAAAGTATTGCAGTCGTAGTCTTTGGCATGGCTACAACCAGGGTCACACTGAATTCCCTGGCTGGTATTTTAAGCCATGCCAAGTGAGTGGTCATGAGGCAAGTTGAGGTAGTGCTGTCACCCAAACTTTGTGTCTCACAGTCTTTGTGACTGACAGGCTCAAGTGTGGTCTTGGAATGGTGTACCAAACTGTTTTCTCTTTTTTGGTATTGGTATCGGTTTGTGGAGGTAAAGTACACAGCAAGAATGTGACTGCAGAAAAAAAGAAAATGATTTCTGCCCCAGTACAGAGCAATAAAATCCTGTTTGATAGTGAAACTCATCCTGCAGAGCTCCTAGTATACACTGGCAATTGCGTGCAATACAACCTTGAGAGAAAATTGTGTTATTCACTCAGGCAGATGGCACCCTAGCAGGCAAAATCAAAATCAAAGAGAACTTACCCTGCTCGAGAGCTCCCATTATCTTTGACAATTCGGAAGAAAACTTGAAGATTTCTTATTATGCTTGTTGTAGATAAGGGAGAGTGTTCAGAGAACTTGACAATATGGATGACGATTCAATGGGAATTTTTATTTTCACAGCGAATCAATGAACTCTGTATTGCTGTATTCTTCCCAGGAAAAGGCTATTTGTTTGGTTTTTCATTTTAATGGAGGGATTCCAGTAAAAAGAAGTATGAAAATGCATTCTTGAATTTGTGTTTAGAAAAGTGCTTGGGTAGTAACATACTTACTCTGCTTTCACCTCTGTGTTCTCACATCCAGATGGTCAGGGTGATGACAGAAATAGTTGCTGAATAATGCATTTGTCTGCTAATATTCAGTTCAGTGTTTGCACTGACTATCCCCAACTCGTTGTGTTCCTCTTACACATAACCATCCATTTCACTTCTCAGCCACGTCTGCCATATTGCCCAACACGGGCCTGCTTTCTCAGAGTTTTTAATTTTCATGTATAAAATGTTTATGAATTTGGATGCTAAAAATGTTTATGAGTAATTTGCCATGCATGCTGGAGTATTTAAAATGGCTTATTGTGTCTGTCTGTACCATCTGCAGAGGAAGTCACTAGACTTTTCAATTATCCTCATGGGAAAGGATGTTTTTCAGCCTTTAGTTTGTTTTAATCAATGCATTTGCCAATGCCACATAAACTGCATATTGAAAGTAAAAAAAAAAACAACAAAACTTTGTAAATACATTAGCTTTTAACTATAGCTAAAAGTTAAACATTTGGATCAATGACACAATAATTAATACTGAAATTCTGTGCCTTTCTTTAAGAAGTACAATGTTAATGACATCAGCTCTGGCCCAAAGGGAATCCTCCAATTCAGTCAGAATAAAACCAGAAAACTGCTGGCAGCCCTTCCCTCAGATTCTGGCCATGTGAGAGCCTCTCGTTGGCATCTTTGTTTCTAAGAAGAGTGACTGTGCAAAATGGCATTATGGCTCTTCATATTTGCCATTGCTCTCCATCTTACATCAGTTTACACTTCAAAAGTTGATTTTCCCCTCCCTGTCCTCAGAGTACAGGATCTTGAGATTCCAGCTGCAAAACTGGAGTGTCCCAACATAGTGAGACTTACTAGATCCTGCAGAAATCCAACATGGAAAACATTATTCTTCCCTAATCAGGAATATAATACAATATATAATATTTAAAAAAACATTACTATTCCCACCAAGTGATTGAAATAATTCTCACTTTAATAATCAGAGATTTGAATTCTTCCCTTTTTTCCTATATCCAAAATAAAAGTATTCATGGTACTTTAGCAGATCTTCTCTTAGAAACAGAAAGTAAGAGTTGTAATTAAAAGAAAACTTCTCTAGTACAACTGTAATATGTGTAATAATAATAAAAATAACAGAGATTTTTATTTATTAGTGGACATATTTACAAATACAGGATCTTGAGATTCCAGCTGTAAAAATGGAGTCTCCCAATATAATGAGACTTACTAGATCCTGCAGAAAACCATCATGGAAAACATTATTTTTCCCTAATCAGAAATACAATACAATATATAATATTTTAAAAACATTACTATTTCCACCAAGTGATTGAAATTATGATCATTTTAATAATCAAGAGATATGAGTTCTGCCCCTTTTTCCTATACCCAAAATAAAAATGTTCATGGTAGTTTAGTTTCTTAGAAACAGAAAGTAAGGGTTGTAATTAAAAGAAAACTTCTTTAGTACAACTGCAATATGTGTAATAATAATAAAAATAACGGAGATTTTTATTTATTAGAGGACATATTTACAAATACTGAAGTGGCTATTTTACAGCTATTTCTGTTAGATAGAGATTCCCTCTGCAAACAGTTGTACCACCTACAGTGATTGCACCCACTAAAGAAAAAGAAAATAAAATGAGTATTTCAGGCAGTCAGACAGGTTAGGATAAACACCATATGAAAGAGCTTTGGGCCAGCTTGAGTGACTGTGCCTGAAGGACAGCCCATTTATAGAGTGATGGATAACTTGGGCTGGAAGAAAGTGCATAATATCTCCAGCTGGCACAGCAAGAACCAGAAAAAAAATGTATGCCTGCAGCCTAAGTCATCCAAACGAGGGAAAAGGCTGCTGGGAGGGAATGCTTCTCACCTTCACCACTGTGTACATCACATCTATGCAAGGGGGTATGAAAATACCAGTGAACTTCCCTGCTGAAGGGAATCATGCCTGAAGTGATGCATTAAAAGTTCTCTCAAAGAAGAGAGAATTAGGTTCATTTTTCCACTCTTCTAACATAACAGGAGGGTTAATTTGGAGATTATTGCAAATGCTCCCAAACTTGGCTAAAGTGTTTTGCATGCTGAATGATAAGAAACACATTGTCTTGTTTGCAAAGCATATTTAGGTCATGCTCTGCATTAGGACTAATCTCATAGAACAGCCACTGTATGATGTGCTTCTCTCCTTCCAGCAGTACTAGAAACAAAACAAAACAAAACAAACCCCATAAATACAGAATAATAATGAGGGATGAAAATGCATCCAAAGAGTGAAATACAGTGTTACTAAAGTCACATTAGTAAAGTTGGAAGAAAATAAAGATATTTTTCATGTTCCTTGCAGAGTGGGCATATACAGAGTATGCTTTCTAAACTGGTTCATACAGATGGTACATAAACCTGTTAGACTTTAAAAAAATTGACATGCATATCTTGTCATTGTGGCTGTTTCAATTCTGACCATATCATTTCTATACATACAGTTTTCTTCCTATATAACAAGGAAAAGGAAAATTTCTTTTGCACAGCTGAACATCTGCTGCAGGGTACAAATTTTGACATATTGACAGATTTTAGTCTGTAATATTCTATGGAGAAGTAAAACTAATCCTCCTGGGTATTAAATATTTCAAGCAGCAGCTTAAATATACTGGAAGTATGTTGCACTTATTTTCAATCCAGAGCTAGCATCCAAGGAGTTTATATATTTCTGAAAAGGATCAGCAGAGCTGATTCTTTTTTATTTAAAGTTTACTTTAAGGATGCAAAAGACTGCTTTGTTTTAGAGAGATTATATGGAAGCAGCAGCATCATTACTTTAAATGGGGCTCTGTCAAGGCTGACAAACAGAATTGAGAACGACTATGCAAGGAACTGTGGTTCCTTGAACTTTTTCAGAGGTACTATTTGCATTCCTAGCTCCTGGGCAGAATAGTTTCCTTTGGCCTGACAGCTTTCCAGTAGGCTAAATGGATTTAGTGACAAGGGACTCTAAAAGTCTGTAATATAAATGCTGCAGGGGTATTTAAATTACATAAGGTATTCAAGGCCTTTTCAAAGCCTGGAACATCTTAAACCTATCCTAGTCCATCTTTCCTGCTGAGATACCATTTCAGATAATTGGATCTCCTGCTATGTGCAGAAGTCAGGTGCAGATAACATCCAGCTTCGTGTATCTAGAAGAAAGAAGAGATTTTCTGTCATGCAGATGTCAAACTGATTAAAAAAAAAAAAAAAAAAAAAAAAAAAAAGAGAAATACATAAAACCAAAAGACCAGCTGACTTGGGCTTTCCATGCACAAAGAAATACCTTTGAAAATCTGAAATACCTTTTTTAAATAAAAAAACATTTCAAGGATATTCTGTGAAACTTCAGGTGCCAGGTTGCAGTCACAAGGTCATGTTAGCTTCATCAGTGTTCCAAGACAGGTAAAAGTAGTAGGAAGAAATGTTTTCTGTCATCACTGGCTTGTTACAACACATTGCCTTTTCTGACTGGACCAAGCCTTAGTAATTCATGTGATCTAAAAGTCACTCGGCACCAATGTGATGCTGAAAATGGTGGGAGAAAAAGCAGTTTTCTCCCTGCATTAGCATATGCATCCTTTAAAAAGCAAACCCAAAATATGTGTGAGTGGGTTGTACAGACAAAGTTCACCTAGATAGAGTAATGGCAAGGAATTATCACTCATTTTGGGGAGTGAAGACTACTGACCTACAAATGCCATATAAAAGGGAAAGGACCTTTACTCCTCACATTTAGATACCTGCACTAAACTCTTCCCTAAGTAGGTGGCAGTTTATTATTGAGGCTATAGAGCCTGCTGGATTATGAACTACCAAATGTTCTTGAGGTCTGAGCTTGGAACATAAAATGAAAATCCACCACTCCTTCTCTTGCTGTATTAAGTGCAGTGAGCCCCTGAAGGCACTAATTAGCCAAATGTCACAATAAGCAGCTTTATATTTTTGCTTAAACTTGACAATCACTTAAGCTAAGGTATAAAAAATGGTGAAAACAATCAGATAAACTTTATTACACAAAAATGTGTGTGCTGGTTTGGGCTGGGGTAGAGTTAGGTTTTTTTTGTGTTCACCACAGAGTTGATGTTTTTACCTTTTGTAACACTATTTTCTTATTTCAAACATACATTCTAACTGCTGAGGCTTGAATTTCTCCACACATCAAGTATGCACGTGAATATCACTCAGTTTGTGTGTAAATCATTCAATAAATGTATACTTCATGGAGAAAAAAGCAAGGAGCATTACAGTGAGCAAAATAAATTAAAAAATGAAGCTGTGCAGCAGACAATCTTATTAATACTATGAAATGTATTGTAGGTATACATGTTTAGATATGGAAAAAATCTTGAAGCCAGTCTAGGGTTTATTTCTCTGTCTCTTTTTCATATAAGCTTAGTAATTCATTAGAATATATTCCATCCTCCTTCTCTTTGTGCCTCCAAGAGTGCCTTTATTTTGGTCTAAGCTATTTGCTAACAGTAGTAGAGAAAATAGTACCTGATCATAACTCATTCCCTGAAGTCTTCATGGGGCTTGTAAAGTTCCACAAAGTTTAAATAGCTTTTACTCCTAAGCCACTTGATATTCCTTTTCCCCTGGAATATAATTATTTCAAAATCTGCCTAACAAATGAAAAAACAAAAAACAAAACATAAAAACAAACCATCAACAGCTATTAAATGAGAAGAAAACAGCTCTGGTTTGAGCAGTTTTTGAGTCTAGAATGCCACTCTAAGTGATAACATACCAAACCATTGGGCTAATAACACATGGGTGATGTAAAATGCTCTCCAGAGACATCTAATTCTTTCTAATTTAAGATCTTAAACTTATAAAGCTTGAAAAGTCCCATGTGCCTTGAACAACCTTTAGGTGTCTTTCAGCTTTTGAAGAGAAATATTGTCTCGATGATGAAAAGAAAGGACTTGAAACAGATTAATTTTAGTCATAGATCTAATAGATCACAGAAGACTTTTTTTGTGAATATGACACTTGTCATTTTATCCCCTTTCATTAATTAATGTATGCAAATATTTATAAATTAGTAAATAAAAAAGGCTGTCACATTAAAGTAAAGCAACATTATTAATGTTGTTATATATTTGTGATTTTTGTGTACCTCTTAGGATGAATATATCCTCTTTGCAGCAGCATAACTTTCTTCCTGCTGCTCTTTATTGCTTGATCTCAAAACCTTGTTGTGAGACAACAAAGAGTTTAGGAGTACAGTTTGTATGAGCACAATTTCAGAATCAGGGTTCTTTTCTGAGTTGGTTTCTTTTTTACTGCTTCACATGAATGAACAATCTATCAAATTACAGTCTAGTTCTGAAGTTCAAAAACAAAATAGTTACTCACTCTGTAGTTGCCTTTTATTTTAAAGGACTCCAGCACAACAGAGGGCATTTTTCACAGTTAATGCTTAGCCCAGTGCTAATTTGTTTTCTCTTTAATAAAAGAATGAGTGGCAACTGAGGTTTCCTTTTCACCTGCAATGGAACCCAATCAGAACATTACAAGTAACATTAACAGAGTATAATAATTTCTCATCTACTGATGACCTTTAAAGAGAATTGTAGTTATTACCTTAGAAAATTCTCTCATTTATTACCTGCCCCTTCATTGAATTTCAACGCCTTTACCTAGGAGAAATATAGATGCTTGGCTTCAAAACAGAGAAATAGGATTTTATTATTATAATGGCTGCAGGCAGTGAATCTAATTCAAAATTTTTCACATTATATGGGATTTTTGAAGATGATGATGGTTACTAGACCAGGCAGCTCACTGTAGAGAATAGAATGAGTTTATATCTAAGATCTAAATTATTTATAAAGGGCAATTCCTCAGATCTAGCAGAAGTTCATTAAACTGATTAGGTGTGCTTGCTGGATAGCAATAGAAGCTTTTGTGGGTGGTGAACTCCTTTACAATGTAAGCAAAAAGATGGATATTGAGATGTGGAAAATCTTTTGAACATACACCCTTTACAGAAGTAAAAGTCAAACAAGTCCATCTTTGCTGCTCCAAAACTCAGCACAGAAGCTTGTAGAAGCAGACAAAGTTAGGTTCAAAAAAGAGCCAGGCCAATTAGTGCATTGAGTGAATAAATGGGGAATATTCAGGAGGTGTCTTGCAGGTTTGTGCTCTCAGCTCAGTACCAGCTCTGGTCGCTTTAGTCAGAGCAGGATAACTGGTCAGGTTGAGCTGACCCATTTCTTAAACTCTTAAAAGGCATTATTCTGCTGAAGTTCCTCATTTTTATGTTTGTTAGTTTCCTCTTCTCATTCTCAATTACTCATAGAATTTACCTGGGCTCCTCTTATATTTTTACCCTAGTTCTTAAGGGAATGGGACTCCAGTTACACTGAAACCTCTAGACTAAATTGCAATATTCCTGCAAATGCTTAGACTCATAAAAATATTATTAAAACATTCTAATTTTGAATATTCAAAGATCCACACTTTGGCTTACTCACAGAAGTATTATTATTATATAATATATATAATCACATATATATATATATGTATATATATACATACATACATATATATATATATACATATATATATATACATATATATATATATAATCACAGAAGTATTAAGAATATTATTAAAATATTCTAATTTTGAATATTCAAAGATCCACACTTTGGCTTACTCACAGAAGTGGTATGGTCAACTTCATGCCATATACAAGTAAAATATATAACTTGAGCTTCTCTAAAAAAAAGCATAGCTGCATTGGTGTTACTGTGGTGTTCTCTGGAATAAATGAGGGAAAAAATGCACAAGTTTGGTAGAGAGTCTTTTCACAAGGTTATCCCGGATTTTCATAGGTATATCCTCTCTGCAAACGTGTTTTCTCAAATATAGAGTAGTGTGTACATTGAGAATGATTTTCCAGAGGTTGAACTAACAGATTTAAATTGCAGGCTCACAGTTAATCTGGAGCAGTACTATTTAAAACAACCCCAAAGCTAATCTGCTCCAGATGTTATGACCTCATGGTTAATGAGGCTTGTTTTGAATCTGATGAGAATTTTCTTTTCAAGGCCAGCCTAAGTTCAACAAATCATGGTAAAAACTATTTGAAACAGCACACTTAGGGACCTTTGCCCTGTCTCCTTTAATCAAGCTTTGCAGACTGAAGCAGTTTCAATATGGTCTAGCATTGTTTTTGGGTTATTGCTTTGGCAATAGTCCACATTTCTTTAGCAATTTGGAACACAATATAACAATCCCACACCCAGGATGTTCTTTAAGGCTTTGCACTTATGAACCACAGCAAAAAATCAAAACATGTGGAAGAGGACTGGGGTGTCATGGTCAAAGTAAGGTTGCTGAAGAAAAAAAGAAAAATAATTTTCACTCCTAATCTTGCGTGTTAAAAGAGAGAGGTTAAGTTATGGGAGGCTCCATCCTGAAATTCCATGAATCATTTCTGTCACCGTAGCACAGAAATGGGAAGAGTCACATCCAATTCTTCAGGTCACAAAGCAGGGAAGGTTCTTTATGTTTTTCTTGTGATGTAAATTACCCACACTGGTGTTTGCATGACTCACAGGAAATGTGCTGATCACCCTGCCTCTTGGATCTAAGATTTCCTTCAGATATGTTCAGAACACCTCAACATAATTCGCTTCTTCAGCTCTCAACTGGCTTCCTAAACTGCTGTATATATATTTTCTTACTCATATGCCTGAGAAAGAAGATACTATTTATAGACAGCACATAATGTTGGTGAATTCCTCTAGACTGTAAAGAGACTTTTTCTCTTCTGCAAATATTGGTGTGTGATAGGTAGGCCAGCAGTTCAGACACCTCACATTATAAATCATTCCCTTCAAAGTCACAGTAACAGGACAACTCCAAATTTAATGACTTGATCAAGTTTAGAAAGAATCTTGGCTGAAAATCTCCATGCAACACGTTGAGGATGTTTCAGCACTCCAGAAATGGAGTGGCATTTTCTAACAGTTTAGGGACTGTTTACTAATACTTAAAGTTGTTTCTTTAAGGAACCATGCCATCTCCTGAACACTCAGCATGTGAAAAAATCTGAGCATTTTTCCTTTTGCATGAGAAGAGTCAGGTGTGTTCTTTCAAAAATTACTGGTTTTCACAATGGAGGAGTGTGAAGAATTTTGCAGCTTGATTCTCCATGGCTTCTTGCTTGTCTCAAAACCCATTTTTTTCTTAGAGCTTCTCTGTGTCACAAAATTGGGAGACTTCATGGAGAAATTATACTTCCAATTTGGCAGTCAGTCATTGACATAAGAGTAATCCATCCATCTGGAAATATTTCCAAAGGTTTTGTAGGTAATAACAACAAAAATTATAGCAACATTGAATTATGTCAAAATTGTTAACTGTAATGCTTCAAAAGTCCTAGAATAGATGCAATACTCTTCCTGCACTTGCACAGAGAAATGCACACAGACAGATGTGGTGGGTGACATAAAAGATAGAATCTGATTTGGAAAGAACCTTTGCAGTCATCCAGTTCCTACCAGCCCTGCCATGGGCAGGGACACCTTGCACTGGAGCTCAGAGCTCTGTCCAGCCTGGCCTGGAACACCTCCAGGGATGGAGGAATCTACAGCTTCTCTGGTCAGATGCAGACAATGGGTTTGACTAATTGAAAGCACTGAGTTAACACAGAACTCCACCAATGTCCCTGCCTAAAGATGAGCAGTATGCTGTGAAAATTACTCAATAGTACTTGGAAAGTTGTTTTCTTGCAGCTTTTTCTGCATAGGATGAAGTACAGTAGGATTACCACTAAGGCTACTGTGACATTTTAACAATATCTGACAAACCCACATAAGCTTAATGCAATGGTCTAAGAAGCTAATACTCCTTTTCTTCTCTCTGTTTGCTTTATGACTTCCTGGTATTGAAAAAAAGGGACTGTTGCTTTGCAGACTTCCCTTTGTCAGGTAGAATTTCTTTTGCCTGTACCAAAGTAGCTGCCTGTGCTGCTCCTTATGATCTTGTGGAATGGAGATATACGCCAGCTGTACAAGGGAAGCAAAACCTAAACCTTATTGCTATCAAACAGGGGTTTAACAATATTTGGCAGCAGAGATTCGAAGGCAAGGTACATTTGAGTACCTTGCTCTCTGCATAGAGAGTAAAGCCAGATAAAACTGTCAGGGAGACCCTCCCAGAGTCACAAGGCTCAGAAAGATTTCCCCTTTCTAAATTTCTCAGACAGGAGTCTGGGTACAGATGGATCCAGTCCTAGCCCCAAACTCGGTCAACAGTTTTATCTACAGGATTATAAATGTGTACAGAAAATCCTTTATATCACCTAGGTACAATTTCCAAGTTTAGCATGCTATCAGGCTGAGGATTTGTTGTGGCAAGGAATCTCCCAGCCACCTTGGGAGGTGCCCCTACTCAAGGGAAGTCCTGGTGTGGAGCCTGCTGACCTGCAGGAGCGCTCAGCAGGCCCTGGGTTCTCTCCTGCTCACAAAGTAAGATCACACTCATATTTGCATACCAGCAAGGCAATCAAGTCAGCATTCCAGACAGCCCCTGGCTCCCCCATTGGCACCCATCCCCAAGACCCAGAGTGAGTTGGAAGCAGCAGTCACACCCCAGCAGTGGGGAAGGAAGGTGGGGTGGTGGGAGGGAGCACAGCACCACGGGTATGCCTAGAGATATATTGACCTGTTTGAGTCCAATTCCATTGATAACCTTGCAAGACAAGAAATTTCCTTTCTTCTCTGACAGCAGCTGTATCTGCAAGTCATTAACATGGGCTGCTTTATTAAGGCAGCAATATAAAAGCATACATTCATTTCATCAAAAAAAACCATATCTGCCTTAAAAAAAAGAAAAAAAAAGTTTTGCTATCCCCAAGGACCATTTGAGAAGGTTATTCCACGGTTATGAAGGGTATACTTATGACATAGATGCAGGTGCCATAATATATCTTATGTACTCATCATGTCAACTGTAGAACCATGCTGTTAACATGCCTTTGCAGAGCTAAACAGCAGCATCACAAAGATTTAAAAATGTTGTAGACAGCAGTTATATTAATGTATAACCTGCACATTAATTATTTAATGTTTATTCAATGAAAAATCTATTCACTATTATAACTTTTATACTACTTTAATGTTTGATTATATTCCCAGAGAAAAGACTAAAATGAATTTGCAACAAGACTGCACTCACAGCCTTCCATATCAGTGAACTTTTCAGCCCCCAAACTCCTCAAAGCAAAAGATGTTAAATATTTTCCTCAGTTATTGTGTCTAAGCTAAATAAGAACTAATTTTGTAAAACAGTTCTATTGTCGTTTATCAGGCACATAATTAATAGATATTTTTACACAGGTGTAATTCAGAAAGCACTTAATTGTGTTTCACACAACACAAAGCCTATTACATCTACATTGAATCTTTCTGAGATGCAATTGATTTAAAACATCATCGCATTTATTCTTTCTATAGAAACTGATTTCGTGCATTTTATTTAGAAGAATCAAAATAGGAGCTCACAGAAGAAATATCCTGAGGGAAACTTATTGCATAGCTGGTTTTCCACTAGATGTTACTTTAGTTTTGTAAAGTATTTATGATGACATGTCTTCATTTTGAATTTTCTTATAGCTGGAATCTGAAGCCTTCTCTTAGACTCTTAGAGCTGGGTGCAGCACATAAGTTACAAAGTTGTGATTGGGGTGGTGTATGTGTGGGTGTCTAAACCCCCAAGATTCAGCAGGGTGAAGAACTGCCTAGCCAGTAAAATTACACTTACCATGTCCTTTGAATGAAGGGTGGGAAGAACACCAGCCCCTTGTGCGCTGTCCCTGAAAATAAACCTTCTCATTTGCTTTAATATAATAGAATCAAGTCTCATAAATTGCAAGATAAACAAAAGTCATGTTTACATTCCTCTATAAAAAGATACCACCTAATAAACTTCTCAAGTGACCAGTGAAGATAGAGAAGTAGTAACTCTGATCACTATCCAAAAACTTATATATATACAAAATCAACAATAAACAAGACATTTCCTTATTTCCTTTCTTCTTCTCTACCTAAACACCTGCTATGTGTGTTACTGTGTATTTCCATCTACATCACAGTAACACCTGTGGTCTGAGCAGATTACTCATTAATCTTGACAGAATGAAAGATGTCAAATCATCCAAGAATGACTTTGCTACAGGGAACTTAAAATTTTACAGAGCCAATTCCTCATTCCTGTCCCTGATGACCCACTGCAGGTTCTGCTGCCTCAGTGCAGTTTCAGGTGACTCTGCTTTCTGTCTTAGCAAGAATGAGTGAACACTGAGTGTTGCATGTCAGTTCTCATGTTCCAGACCCTTGCTTTATCATGAGTTTCTTGAATTATTTTCAAAAATGGTTTAAGAAATCAATAACCTTGTGTATTCCACTGGTTTCCTTATTTCTTTCTACTGAGATCTCACAGGTCAGAGGAAACCGTGATGTCTAAAGTTAAAGAAAGAGTTAGTGGTCCTCAGAATATCTTTATGAGGAAAGATTATGCTTAGGCTAACATGCCTGAGCCAAGATGGGTAACATTTGTGTTTTTCTAGAGATGGAAGATCCAGGAGTAACAGGAATTATTAGATGTGATATAAAGGTAATAGGGAAGAGAATAAAAGCAAGCTGCTTAAATAGACCAGAGAAAAGTTAAAATTCTCATGATTTTGAAATGAACACTTGATGTTACCCCTACCCAAAATTTACAGCAGAATTATAGGAACTGAAACATGGATCATGGTGTCAGAACCATCTGTTTGGAGTTTCTGGAGTCCAAAGAGTCCCTTCACATGCAGTAAGTTGAACATCATCTTCACAAGCAGTCTGTGTACTGATACCACATCCACACTACAGCCCAAAATCAGTCCATATTTACTATTTTATAGAAGATATATTTTTAATTAGAATTATGACTACATATTTTGATTCTTAGATGCCTTGGGCATTATAAAAATAAAGTATACTTATTAGTAACAGTAAAAGCAACCTAAGAGTGCTGTGGCTGACAAAACAATAAAAGCCATCAGTAGTGCACATTTCTCTAGTGACTTTCAGCACAGGATTCCAAGGTACTTTGATGCATAAACATACTACTGAGAAAGCACAGAAGATATGCTGGGCCAGCAACATTGCTAAATTTTTTCAGGATAGGAAGTAATTAATAACTTCTTTAATTGAAACCACAGAAAACATTTGGGAGAGAGAATATAATTAGCTAGCTTGGAATTTAGCCAGTGAGCCAACATTGGTACACCCTTGCTGTTTTGAAAAGTGTCATGGGATTGTTTATAACCTAACTCCAGTTTCGTTTCTTATAGAAAGACAAAATTCAGTGTCCCCTTCTGACTTCTAGGAGAATGCTGGGAGACTTTAAATTCAGGTCAGGCCAAAAAAACAGTTTCTGAGGTAGCAGGACATTTCCTAAGACATGCTTAATAATGTCTAAAGACAAAAAGCATTGGATCAAATAGATAAAAACTTGCCAGGTGCATTCACTCTTTTTGTCTGTATTTCAGTTTAGTATCTGTCAACATCAGTAATTGTCTCTTTGGAAACCCATTTAAATCAGAAAAAAATTAATTTTACTTTTCTAGAGGTCTTAATGCACAGCAAGACATTAAATAAAAGTAACGATCATGATAAATTCTTTCTTGACTTTCCATATGTAGTTTAGAGCCTTCTGTCACTGTCTTGATGAACACTTTTGATACTGTTGTTGTCTCAGAAAAACTGTGCTGCATATCATCTTCTAGCATTAGACCCTGCATTGTTTGCCTGAGAGTTGACTTTTTGATTTTACAATTTGAATATGAATGCTTTTGCTTTTCAGAAGACCAGAATGTGAAGTGTTTGGCTGGCTGTGAAAGGCACATCTTTTCCCAAACTGGGGAGACAGATGTTTTCACAGGTTGTCATACTTCGCATTTTTTACTCCTCTGTCAGTGATGTTGTGATCTCTGATCCCCTCCATATGGATGGCAGAGAAGCCTGTTCCCAAGGCCTGTGGCAAATTGCATGTATGCCATCAAAATGAGCATAAAAACAAGAACTCCAGATTCTCACACCAAATTTAAAAATAGGAAATCAGGCAAAAAACCTGTTTATGGATAAGTCTTTGCTTTTTGTGAAGTAGAAAGAAATACTACAAAAGTGCTGAGGGATCCTCCATGTCAGTTCATGTTCTCAGTGCAAAAGGAGTGTAAAAATCAGGAGTCAGATGCCTGGCATTTCCTCTTGCTTATTGGAGGTGGGCACAGGAAAGGGTCACATTGCATCTTAGTGAACAGCATGGCTCCCCTGCCTTGGCAGCCCTAAAATGCAGCTGGAGCCCTTCTCAGCTTTTTGGCTGAATAAGGTGCACAACATTTGAGTGTGGTCAGCTCCCTCTGCCTGGCCTCCAGCCAAACCTGATCCACAGGTGGAGTGGGGCTGCTCTCAGGTGTCAGAGCTGGGGGCAGAGGCAGAAGGGTCTCCTTGGTACTGTGCTTCAATCCCCCCAGAGGATTTCTCTCACTTGAAGGATGAAGTTGAGCAGAGTGAGGCTCCTCTCTCAGGATGTGTTTAGGTCTCAGCTGGCCCCTGTTAGAACCTCTGCCTAGCAGAGAGCAAGATAAGATCCCTTCATCTTCCTGATCCCTGGAAAGAAGAAGATGAGCTGCCATCTCCTAGACAGAAAAGAAAAATGAAAATAAGAATACTCATGCCATGTGACCATGGTGCTTCTTTAGTCTTGGCAGAAAAGTTTCTGACTGAGGTAAATTCCCATTATCTTCTGAGCATGGGAGAGGGTAAAAACGCATGAATTTTTGCATTCCTTCCCTTTCTCATTTGTAGTTTGCCACATCCTAGTTGAGATGGGAGAGTATTATTTTTCCACCATTGCTTTCCTACTCACTGAAGGTCACAGAGCAGATTGATGGGAACAGCATGTTGAACAAGGTCACTTCTCCCTTGCTATTCCATCCTCACTTCCCACTAAATGTACTGGATGGCCCCAGCAGGGAGGGAAGGAGTGCAGGCATGGGGAGAGGAGAGCTCTGGACCTTCGAGGTCAGCGCAGCATGCTGGGAACAGCATGAGCACTCCATGGTGGTAGGTATGGATGGGGATTTACACAGAGGGATATTTACGTAGACAGGCACAGGCAAGTGCACAGCTATTTAGGGCAGGTGTATGTGTACATGGATGGGTATATACTATGCAGTTTCTAGTAATGATGCATGCAAAATATATCCCTTTTCCAGTGTTTCTCTTGTTTTTTATAGGATTTTTTTGTTTGTTTGTTTTTATAGGTAGAGAATTCTGGCTATGTGAATAAAATTAATAATTTTTCTGGTATTGAAAGGATTTGATAAAGTATTTGATCCAACAGAGAGGTCTAGAGCAGTCTGTAACATTCATCTTACCTTTTTGAGTAACACTTCTCCGAGAGAATGAAGAGCAACATTTCTTTATTAGTTTCTCTTTAACTATATCCATCTCACCACAGTGGACAGCAATTCCATTTTCAGTTCTCTCTAATAATAGTGGTGCCTGAAGCACATTTCTGTGGATGAATTCTTGTATGTGGATGAAATCTTGTTCATAAGAAAGTCAAAACTCCTATCAATTTCCATAAATCAGTTGTGTGCTCAGAGAGGTACAAGTAAATTCGTAAGCTCAAAATGTTTCCACTTCTCAGTTTCTCTTCCTTGACTCCTCATTTTCAAGTGCTTTTTTCTGAGGTGGCATAAAACAGACTTACAATACAATCTATGCATGTATGGTTGCTCCAAGCTATGATTCTTAGCTAGCACAGATAGAGTAGTTGACAATATCTTTATCAGTTTGACTATATAATTATCTTCTTTTTTGCTCTGGTTGGGAGCTGCTTTATGGTTTTGTTATAAAAATTAGACTTACTCATATTCTCTTTGAGTGATAAAGAAGCTGGATATGAGTACAAACAAGAATTCAATGGTGCTGAACATCATGAAAAGTTGTGTATATAAGGGCTAAAGTTTTGCAATCATAGCATAATTTCCAAGGAGTAAATAAAATACTTGTGAGCATCAGTGAGTGTAGTGCTGTGTAAATTCCAAAGCATGGATAGAAATGGGTAAGATGGAGCAGACTGCTGAAGAGCAAAAGTTCCTTCAATGATCCCTGAAGGTAGGATATGTATGTCCTGGCTCTAAAACACCTAAACACCAATTTCAGAAAGTGAAGTGTCAGTATGTTCCTAGAAATACCACTTATTTTCTTGTACAGTGTACTTCAAATAGATTATGTGATAAAAACCTTCACTTATATACTGCTGGTTGTCTTTCTGCAGAAAGATTTGTCTTACAGAGGTCTTCAAGGTACAAAGTGAATTAAACTTTTATTAGTGGAATTAAGGAGTGCATAGTGAAATTCTAAACAAGTCAAACCCAAGATAATTTCCTAGTCTACGTTTGCATTTTTAGAGGATTGCCCTGATCTGAACAGCACCTAGTACCACCTATTCATGAGCATAATCTCTGCTGACCATCCTATCCCCAAAATAATACAAAAAGAAAGGTAATCCCTCACACCAAGGATGTTAATGGATTTCTGTTACAGCGGAAATACTTTGAATAAAATATTTTTATCTTTTTAAATAATAAAATGTCTTATAAATACTGATCCAAAACTATCAGCAGGACAGCTCTACTGAAGTCAGTGAAGTTATGTTCTGTATGAATTTGACTTCAGTGCTTGGAAAAATCTTTAACTTGCTGCTAAAACAAATTTATCAAAGAACTACATTTTTCATTACATGTGAATTTTCAAAAGGTATTAATTTTCAGCCCTTAAAGGGGGTCTTCAACCTATTAATATAGTTTTCAACATATATATATATATATATATATATATATTATATTTATATATATACTGACAGTATATGTCCAGTTAATTTAATTCACATTGGAGTACATTATTGTTTCCTCAAGACTCTCTGAAATTACGTAGCAAGGTTTCAAACTGTGACATGGCCCATACCTGTAGTCCTTTCTGATGAATATCTGGGCATGTGCCTTGTTTCTGAACATGAAATCAGCCTCCAGTCTCGCCTAACAGGAAATGAGGTATAATTCTTATAATCTTATTCTTATAATTTCATTTAAATCCCCCCAAAAGAATAAAATTTTAGGAAGCTACCTTGTAGGCAAATCCAAATATATTTCAAATATTTACATCATTGAGAGAAACTGTGGTAAATACTAGTCATTTTGCAAAACACATTATGTAGAGGCAAAATAATAACTTGAATAACATTCTCAGGTACAGTATTAAGAAGGAAGAATAAACCATCCTTTAAATGTTTCGAGCTTCAAGCGAACATGTACAAGAGTCCCCAGATTTACTGCCAGTCAAATCCAAAACATAAATGAACAGATTTTCAACCACCCACTGTATATATACAGACAGACAGACACACACACACAGACAAAGCATCACTCCCTCCCAACAGGAGAGGTCTGGTCCTTTGTGGATCCAATAATGACTCCATGAAATTGAGTTAAAGATTTGTGCCTAAGTTAATAAGTTAATAATTTGTTAATAAGTTAAAGCTTAGTCTGCATTACTGGAGTTTTTAATTGCTATGAATCTGTGGCCAGCCACAGATTTTCTCTGAGGACTCATCCTGCAGCTGAAACTTATGCCTGAAGTTTCTTTGTGGGTTAATTCTAGTCCACATTTTGCTGTCCACATTTTACTAGCACATGGTGTCTTTGTGGGTCAATTCTGGTTCATATTTTACTCTCTATGATTTGGCAAAAAATACCTTTTCTTTTTCCATCCTCATTGCTGGGAATTATCATCTGCATCAGAGGGGTGAAATAGTAAAAATGAATTAATGCCTGCAATTTTGAAAATATTGAATGAAAAATGTTGGAATAAGAAACTAATAGGAAGAGCAAAAGAGTCAGTTGTGAGTTAAAGTGTTGCAAAGCTGGATTTAGGAATCCTGCCGACTGTGCCAATGTGTTGCAAATGGATAACTCAAACTGCTTAAAGAACCACTGTCAAAGGTAACAGCAGAAGTGAAATTCATATTTTATTGAAATATGGTGCTGGGAAAGTGTGGCTTAACAAAGTTCAGTATCAAGGTTCACTCTATTACTGCACTGCTCAAAGGATATAACAAAAATTCAAAAGTACCAAGACAAAATCAGAGTTACCAAGACAAAAATCTTAGAGCACTCTATTATGAGCTTATGTGCAGTATCAGTCCCAATTGTAATTGTTAAAAAGTCACTCTGCCTTGAGGAACAACCTCGAGGAGAATTCCAGTTCAGTGGAGTCCCCACCTTGCTGCCAGCATGTGGAGTAGGGAGAGCTTGAAGAAGGCTCCCTTAGTCTGTCATATTTATGGAATAAAGGGCTTGGCATGAAGTTAAATTACATGTGATGGATAAAGCGTGCATGAGAATCCTTGCAGCCACAACTTTCTTTATTCCCTGATGAATGAGAATGAAATGTTGTGTGCTGTTCATGGGTTAATTGTGAGATCAGTGCTGCTTACTTATGTGCACTGATGCTCATTTTGTTGTTCAGTTACTCTGTGGAATTCAGAGAACAGATTAGAACTAGAGAAGTCCTGGGCTCACAGACCTCTGGACTTCACCTCTTTTACACTTTGGAGCCTGTACCAAACTACTATTTAAGGAGCAAAATACATCCATCATGCCTTCAGATTCTCTGGTCTGCAGGGGATCCTCTTAAAATGCAGAAAGACCCAATCCAGGACACATCACTTGTAAATAAATTTTGCAGCAAAGAAGTTGTCAGTTTATTTACAAATGTTTGTATAACCCCTTGTGACTCAAAGACGAGCTTTATAGTTTCTTAAAACTACACCAAGAACATTATCTTGAAGAAAGCTTATTTTGCAGTATAACCTATCAGCAGGAAACTTTGTTTCTTTTTATTGTTCTCTTTAAATCTTTTGGGGCTCATTTCCTTGCAGAGAATGTCTCTCTATAAAGCGCTTTGGGTTTTTTATAATATGCAGCCAATAGCTTTGATATAGTGAATTGTAGAAAAGCTCAGTCTTGACTAGACCTGTCAGGGGTTTAGCCACACTCAACCCTAAAGTAACCACCTCAAGTAGAAAATTCTAAGAACTTCCCCAGGAGACATGCAAGAAGACCTTCAATTTTTCTCAGTACACTGGTATTTGAAACTGAATTTAAGCAAAAGTGTTCATGGGACTCTCCTCCTATACCTTCTAATTCTATCATAACAGAGAGAATTTCCTGCCTGCCTGAGTCTCTTGTTATCATTACTGTTGTTGCCTTTGCTGTGTCATTTGAAAGACAATGTGCTATTGTCCAGTAATTGCAAACTCTGAACCCACAAAGTGCTGCAGTGCTTGTATTGTATACGCTTGTTTTTTTCATCCTGTTACACCTATGATGTCCTACATTTCAGAAAAGATAAAAAGAGATCAAACAGGTATTTCCTCTAACCTATCCCTTATCCCTGAGGCACTTGAAGAGCTATTGGATTGTGTGGAACATGATCATCAGCTTTTATATCATCTTTTGACAATATACGGAGAAAGAAAACCTTTTCATCATTTGTGTGTGGTCCTGAAAAGAGTGCTAAATGGGTTGTCATTGAAGGTGTTTGAAATTCCACACATCACATTTTCTCTGTGCTTCTTTAGTAGTATTATTTTAGCAACTGAGTGGCTCACATAGCTTGTTTTACAAGGAAAGATGACCTAATCATAGAATCACAGAAATATTTGAGTTAGAATAGACCTTAAATATCATCTAGTTCCAATCCTCCTGCCATGGGCAGGTGTAGTCTGGTTTTCTTTGGCCTACAGTTTCTAAGGTTCTAAGTTCTATTCCTTCATGATTTAGTTTTGGAAGTCTATACTCACAGTTTGAACATAAACTTTACCATTGTTTTTGTAATGAATGTTTAATGTTTTGGATTCTTTCTGTAGAACAGACTTTCTCTGACATCTCTCTAATTTAACTAATGTAGGTGAAGAGTTCTATCACTCTCCCTTCCCTTCCCTTCCCTTCCCTTTCCCTTCCCTTCCCTTCCCTTCCCTTCCCTTCCCTTCCCTTCCCTTCCCTTCCCTTCCTTCCCTTCCCTTCCCTTCCCTTCCTCCTTCCCTTCCCTTCCCTTCCCTTCCCTTCCCTTCCCTTCCCTTCCCTTCCCTTTTCCCTTCCTTCCCTTCCCTTCCTTCCCTTCCCTTCCTCTTCCTCTTCCTCTTCCTCTTCCTCTTCCTCTTCCTCTTCCTCTTCCTCTTCCTCTTCTCCTCTCCTCTCCAGGCTGAACAATCCCAGTTCTCAGCCTTTTCTTGTAGGGGATCCATCTAATCATCTAATACTCTGCAGACTGTAAGCATGTTTCAAATCCTACTTTAAATCTAGATAGTGGCTTTTCACAAGAAAGAAGATGTTATTGTTTTTCCCTATTCACATGTTACGTTTCCTCTGAAATGTGCTTTGAACAACAGTAAGAAAGGAGCTGACCTTTGTATACACAAGTTTATAACTATCTGGATCAGTGCTGTTGGATGTTAGGTTCCCCATTGCATTCTGATATGCAGTATATAACAGAATTTTATCTAATTTTTTATATAACTTTTGCTAACTTGTCACAAATTCTTGAAGATATGTAGGACAAATGAGTTTTCAGGAGCAAATATTCTCATCCTATTTTTGATTCTATTAGGATTGTCATTATGCTCACAGTGTCCCAGGGGGAAAAATATGGACAGTGGCATAGGCAATAAAACAGTAGAAATCCAAAACTCAACCACTAAAAACTACTTCTCCTGTGAAATAATTAATATTTTCAAAGAAGCAAAATGAACAAATGACCCTTCCCCAAAAAATACGATTCCTGAAAAATGGGTCAAAAACTGAAATGCAGCAATGAAGTAAATTTTGCTGCAGGGCTTCTGGTTAGCACTTCTGAGATGAAATGGCCAGATATACCATAGAATGGTGGAAAATTAATTATGCAGACTTAAAAATGCTGAACATCTGTGCAGACCCATGTTTTGGAATGTTATCAGTGGACGTTTTAGCAAAACCTTAACATTGAATACTTGAAGATGCAAATATATTGAAATCCAACACAGTTAGGCACTTACTCTTTCTCTAGTTAATTGGAAGAGGCATGGTTTTATTTTTTGAATCTGTCCTATGCTAATCCTAAGGAAAAATTGTGATTAAGAGATGAAGATGGCCCAAGCATGAGTTTGGAATTTACAAAAATCAGTGTGGGTCCAAACTGAGCTATACCAGCTGGGATGGATGGGAGCCTGATTGATCAGAAAAAAAATTCTGAATTTATTTGACTCTTTAAGAAGGCTGTCTGAGACACAAATTAAGTGTTGCTTACTACAGAAAGAGAATGATTAGCATGATATTACATCCTTATAGCAAGTCTTAACTCAGGCAGCCATTCAGGGAGGCAGAATTACAAGAATCACAAGAAGGGGATCTTGTCCTTTGCTACTGGCAAGGCTGGGTTATCAATTCCCTCCATATATTCCTAATAAAACACACCTCCACTCTTCACATGCTGGAGTAAATTAAACTGCAACATTTGAGTCTCCCCCGAGATGAAAGCTCAATAGGTTCTACTGCAGGGATTTCATTCTGAAGGAATTGAGAAAAGCCTGAACAGCTCTGACTTTTTCCAGACGTGATTCTTACTGCTTATTGCACAGATGTGGCTTACCTTTTACTAGCAAACGAAATAAGCAAAGCCACACAGTTATAGAAAATACTCCCTGAAGGGCAGAACTGTGTATGCAAGTCAGTTGTGTAGATGAGGATCGCAAATTGCCTCTGCTGGAATGGGAGTTGCCTCTGTGTCAGCTTCAGGAGCCAATATAGAAATAACACTTGGTGTTTGAGAAAAGGAACACCTTTCCTCAAGCAGTTTTCAGAGCTTGAGAAGCCACTTCTAACAAAATCTCCCATCAGCCTTGTGAGGCAAGCAAGTAGCAATATTAAATGCATTTTCAGTACTAATTGGAGCTCTGTGGTTTTGTTCCTGTAATTTGTGATTTTTCTCTTCATCTCACTTGAAAAATAAGTCAACATTTTAAAATTGTCATCAAGAAAGGTTACAAGAAAAAGTTACTCTGGAAATGCTGAGAAGACCTACCTGACACATTTAATCACCTGCTTTTGCTTTTATCTGTCTTTACACAATACAAGTACATGAAACACATGCAATCAAAGTGGCTGAATTAAAATATATTTTGTTCTTATGAGGTTGAAACAAAATATATTGCCATTTAAAAAAAAATATTTCCTTCTTCCAAATCTACAAATGCAAAAATTCTGATGAAACATTTTGATTTCATGTTGCCATATATGTATGTTTAATCCATATCTGTATTTATACCTACAGCTATACTTTAACTACGTGGTCTATATCTATTTGGCAATATATGTATTTGACACACACTTGAATTTAGTTGATGTCATTTGTGGAAAACAGGCTCAGTCATTAAATCTTTACCGAGCAAATTTGTCATACCCTTCTCTCACCCCTCTTCAACTGAACTTCTGAGCTGTGCTGGGCACTGAAAAAAACAGGGGCTAAAGGGCAAAACACCATTGTGCTCTTCAACCCAGGAGTATTTTACCTTGCTCTGTGGTTTTTACCACAGGTTACAACCTGAAGGCTAATTAATGTAATTTGTATTTATCAGATATCCTTTGTGGCAAAAGCGTCCTTTGCAGGCCATTTCCATTGTCTGTTGATCTGATCTAGTTTAGCTGTTTTGTGTCGTTCTTTTCTGTGACTGTTCTAGCCCTTCACCAGTATTTAATAGCCAGCCAGTGCCATGCCATTAAAGCTGACTTTGTTTGTTTGTGTGGCAAGTGTGATCCATAGACATTTCAGAGTACAGCATGAGAAAAGAGAACAGTTGTCACACGTTCCCTGGGAAATGGTAGATTGTTCTCTTTAAGGACAGCACTTACAAAACAGTTCTTGCTAGGCAACTGTAGAAAGGTAATCAAACTTTCCAGTGTTTTGTTCTTTTTAGATCTATTTCTCATATCAACTGTTTCTTTATTGCCAGAGATCTGATTTTTTTTCCAGCTGTCATTCATCTAATTCACAGCAGTGGCCACCCAAATTGCTGCAGTCAATATGAGAGCCAAATTATTTTACCTGTCGACATTCCGCTTTTGTCTTCATCGTAAATATCATTCAACCCTAAGAATATTGTCTCTGCAGGTGCAGAAGAGAGTAGGAATGCCAAGAGAAATTAAATGACATTTTATCATTTTTTGAGATTGCATATGATTTGTTTTAAGAGGCAATTGCATTTTCTACACGTACTTTATCAACTGGCATTTCTATTGCTTCCTGATCCAGCTTCCCCTGAAGTCAATGGTAATTTTTCAGAGACTTCACACAGAGCTGGATTAGGCTCAATATGATTGATGGAAAGATATTAATGAAACACAATAAATTCAGCAATTAGGTTGGCAGGCTTATTGCTTCAGTAGAACTTAGATGCTTAAGGAGATCCTAAGTATCTGATGGATGACAGTATTGATCTCCTGTTCTAGAACCCTGATCCTGGCAATGTGCATTTGCTCCAGAAGGTGCCATATCCAGCACTCTGCCTCTTGAGTAGGAGTATGGCTTTTTACTCCCAGACTCTTGCAAGCCTTTGCAGTTGTAACCTGTAGTCTGAGGCCCCAGGACCTGAAGTTTCTGAGTTTCTAGACTCAGTTTCTTCATGATGTTTTGGTTTGGGAGGACCTGGTTGTCACAGGTTCGACATAAACATTACAAGTGTTGCTGTAACAAGAGTGATGTTTTGGATTCCTATCTGTGGGACAGACATTCTCTGTGTCTTTCAGTTTTAGCCAATGGGATGAAGAATTCTGGCACTCTTCTGACCAATGAAATAGCCTATTCTAGAAAATATATAAAAGAAATTAATTTTTGAATAAAGATTGTAGTCAGATGAATTTACCAAAAGAGGTTCGTGTCGTTTGTCACTCGCCCACAGCGACATCAACCCATGGAGAAAAGAGGTTGGACGTTCCTTTCTTATTGCTATTCTCACAGTCACCATTTTTTAAAAGATCAACAAATAGCCAGAGAAATTAAATGAGGTGAGATGCACAGATTGCACACAAAGAGGAGCTGCCTTTCAGTCACTCTTTAATTCTGGGTATTGTGGTTATGCCACTCATCAGCCCTTGCCCTCTTCCATATGGAATTATTTACTCTCACTTTACTCAAGACAATGACAAGAGAGTTACCAGTTAATGAATCACCAAACTTTTTTTTTTTAATAGTGACAAGAACTTTTAAAAGCTCACTTTATCTCTTAGAAAGCTGAAGGACTAAGCCAGTGTGGCCACAGCTTCTTAAAATCACATTTTATAAAAAATCCTCAATGCACATTTATTGATGTTAGTTTAAAAATATCTTGAGAGCAGGTGTTCACAAAACTTGGTGCATGAATGCTTGCAACAAGTAATCATCTAAAACATTCAAAGATTATTTTATGAATTCATGTAGCCGTTGAAGCAAACATTCACTGAAAAAATAATTTTGGTATTAACTCAGCTCTTGCCTGAACTTCAGGAGGTGTCTTGTGTAAAAAAATGCTAAAAAAAAAAAATCAAAAAAGAAAATTTCCTTTTAATAGACACACCTTTGAAAGGCTACTTTTGAGTGAAGTACAAATATATTCAGAAGTAAAAATACAGTTCTGATAGTGTTGTGGTTTTAATTGTCTCTCATAAAAGCGTGGCAGTGCTGCTGAAATGTGCTGCATGACTTTTTTTTGTATTTTTTCGAAGTGGAAGTGGATAATTCCACTTATTTCCATAACAATAGGAAGTTGCCTGATAGTCTGCATGAATAAAAATGATGGGTTTCATTTTCTTTTAGGATGAAGGCCACTGGTCAGGAAATGGGAACCTTTCAATCCAGAATATCGTTTTCTTCAACACTCGCACAACTGAATACCTGTAAAACTTAAAAGCTTCACCACACAGGATACAAATCCATGGCCAAAACTCACAGCCAGACAAGAGAGTAGAAAAAGACCTGCAAAAATAACTCCAAAATATCAAAATACTTATTTTGAAATTAGAGGCTCAGCTTCTAAAAAATAGTTGGCCAGAAAAAATTTGAATTTATGGAAAAGCAGTTAAAGAACTCACTGATGGTCGCTGGTTAGAAAAAAGATAATAGTTTCACATATTTGTTTTAAAAATACCTGTGAAATTTCAAATCACCTACTCAATGAACTAGTACCTTCATTCACTATAAATATTTATCTATTGTCCAAAGAATTCAAGTAATCAATAATTTATATGAAAATCTTGTTTGATGGAGCTAGAGTTTTAGCAACAGCAGTTTTTAAGACTCTCCTTACTATATAAGGCAGGTAAGTACTTATCTTGCCTGGTGAGGGTATCTGATATCATAAAGCCACCTTTATGATAAAAAGACCAAAATTATTTGATTTGGGATAGTTCATGCTAGAGTGGTATTTCAGTTTTGATGGTTTTTTTTTTTTTTTTTGTTTTGTTTTGTTTTGTTTTGTTTTGTTTTTTATCTGAACATGGACAGCACAAAAATCTTCAAACTTTCAGTGTTTAAAAAATGTATATTTTTTAAAAAAACAAGGCATTTGCTTCAACAGAATTTAATTATTAGTGAGCTCCCATTTACATAAAGCTGTCTCAAAATGATGCAAATCCAAATAGCTCTATTTCACAAAAATAATATTTAAGACATTCCTTTTACATAAAAACTTATTTCCACATATTTTAGAGAGATTATTTCTGGATAACAGCAGTCCACTGATCTTTTTAAACCAGCTGGCCAATTCAGCTTTTGTCTGGGCTTATTAACTCATAAAAAATACACCATGGTGGTAAAATAAGTAATATGTCATCCCTAGAGAAAAAGAATCAGAGAGAAGAAGGACACCTAGAGTAATAAAGCCTGCTATTTAGCCTTGCAGAGCAAAGAAGAGGGCAAAATTCCCAGCAGACGTTAAAATCAGTGTGGCTAACCTCAGCCCAATTATTCTGTGTTGATTTACACCAGCTGAGGTTCAGAAGGTGAATGCCCAAGGTGCACATGTGAACTGCAGAAGCTCCTCTGACCTTTGAGGACGCTTCTCTCTTCCAGTCTATAAAGTGTTACTGAGGCACCTTGATTATATTCATATTTATCTCTTACCATTTACATGAATTGGGTTGTCATGACAGCTGTTCTTCACTTACCTAGCTAATAACAGTAGTTTCTGGAAATTTTTCAGCAGTCTTTTTCTCTCTCCATGTGTGCATATCTATTGTGACTTTCCAGATTTAACCAGCCTCAGAAATGTGTCTTCAAATCTGTGCTGCTTATTCCAAAGGTCAGGGCTAAGCTGACACGTACAGATTTATGCATTATAATTCTTCTGCTTTTGCACTTACTGCACAGAACACTTGTGAAACTTTGTATTGATTTTTATAATTTTAATGTGGTTATGTTCAGAATCTCTCAAGTCCCTCTTACCTTAGCTGACCAGCTAAGTGGCTGAATTAGAGACATCTTTCTTTTAGTTTATCCGATCAAAATGTGCTTCTCCATTTAGCATATTTTAGAATCTCTTTCTGTGCTCTGATTTCTAACCTACAGAATATCCTCTCAAGGGCAAGTGAGCCTAAAAACCTCATTGCTACTTGCACATTTCAAGGCCTTTCCTTAGCAGTGCTGTGTTGTTACTCAAGTTTTGCCATTGGCTTAGCCATATCCATAAGTTGAAATTTACTTTGTGTGTTTTATTGTCTATTGACTTAGCTATATTAAGATTGGAAGGATGATCTACATACAACTCATACTATTGTTGTATGAGTACCTATTACAGCATAAGTCTGTCTGAAAATCACAGCAAAACCTTTGGAATCTTTTCTGAGGAAAAGGTACTGTGTCAAATATAAACAACTGCTGCAATTACATAAGGTAGAATTCAGTTTGAAAGAGCTGTTGAACTTTGGAGCACAAGCCAGTTACCAGCAGGAGTCAGGAATTGTTCCACTAGGAACAATTACCTAAACTATATGGGAGGTAACAGGGATTTTCATCCTGGAAGATTTTAAATTCTTTTGGTTTTGAGGGAAAGAGTTTTTTACATAAAAATTGCAATCATCCCCAGGCACTTATCTGTCCAGAGCTATGTCCACAGCTGTGGACTGTGTCCCATGGTCTTTGAAAAAATAATAAACCAGTGGTGCTATTACATATGCCGCAAAAACTTGGAATAAATCAGTATTATGTGAAAAGACCTCAGGGTCTGTGTCACTGGCTCTCTGGTTTCCAATTATGCAACTTCTTTTTGCACTTAGTCGGGACGTTGACCACACAGAACCAAGCTGTGATCTTGAATTCAGTCTTGGATTTATTTCTTGTTTTCCTATTGAAAAACTGTTACTGTGACACAGAGAGGGAACACAGCAACACACACAACAGGTGTTCAGGCAGAGAAGAAGAAAAGAACTCTCCAGTTTATTGTTGACCTCGTATCTCTCAGTTTCTGGACAGTGACCAGAGATTGGACAGAGCAATTCCCACCTCTCCATCTCCACTGGGCACTTGAGAAGTCCATCAGGTGATATCTTTTCACAAAGGAATGCAAACATGATCCTTGTTTATCTTACAATTCATGAGAACTGACTCCATTACACCAAAACAAATCAGAAGGCTGATTTTCAGGGATAACAAAAAACATATGTAGATTATACACAGCTTCCTCCCCACACTGAAGGACACTGAACAGCAATGCTGAACAGGTGGAGCCAGAGTCTGGGGTGTGCAGTGACTGGGACCCTTTTCCTAGCTCCTGCGCTCTGTGATTCTGGAAGCTGTGTGCTGGCCTCCTTTCCTCTAGGATGGGGATTGGGTGTGCTTTGGTGCTTTAGTAGAGTGGGGGCAACCTATCTAGGAGGAAAAGGGGAATGAATCCCTTTGCATCACGAGTCCCATGACTGTTGGTGTAAGCTCATTTTCTGGCTGGTGGTGGAAGGGTACACCCAACTCTTGCATTTCCTGTAGTGAGGTCTTTGCCATGGCCCCTCTGCTTCCTTGGGGTCAGGTTTTTAGATGCCTCTGAAGAGACTGGAGGCCCACCCAGGGAACCCCAATTGTCAGGTTTTTGAAAAAATGTCTTTTGTTGTTGTTGTTTCTGAACCTGACTTTGACTTTGTCTCTGTCTCTGTGAAAGTTTCTGTCTCCCCCAGCACAGCATCTGAAGATGAGATGGTCTGTTCTCTTGTTCTTTCAAGGATTGTTTATTCTTTGTTATCTCACATTTGTGGCTCTGGCCTGCTGAGATCTTCCTTGCAGGACAGGTTGTGACAAACTCCCTCCGCCCTTGGGACAGTGTTATCTTTTATACTAAAAATTACCTATGCTTTATTTACAATAATTTTCCAATACCTATCAACTTTATTAGACAGTGTACCTTTACTCTAAACCAATTTAAAAGTGCGACCATCACAGCAAAAGATGGAGGACAAAAGAAAAAGAAGAAGGACAGGGACAAGCCCTAAATTCTCCATTTTGTCCCCTAAATTCACATTCTAGAACCCCCAAATCCTACTTTTTCCACCCTGTGATATGTTAATTATCATTCTACCTAAATTCTTGTGACCTATAAATTTTCCAGGACAGTCAGAAGGATGTTCTGGATTCCTACACCTTGGAGCTTTTCAGTGCACTTGTTCCAGCCCAGCACAAGCTTTACCTCCTGCACAACAGCTGCAGAGTCCCTGTGGTTTTGCTGTTGCAGCCTAACCTGCACAGCTAATTTGACAATCCTGTGGCATGGCTTCTCCTGTAATTGCCTTATGGAGCCTTCTAACAATGCTACTAATATATTTCTTGCTGTTTGAAAAATGGAAGTGGTGGCAGTTACCACAGGTGAGTACAACAAATACTGGCACAGTTAAAAAGAATCAGTCTAGGGAGGGCTGTGGAGCTGTGCATTAGGGCTGCACAATTTGACACTTTGCCCATAGAGATCTGTTTCAGAGATTTTCAATTATTTTCTTAGTGAATTTATGACTTTTGAAAGGCTTCATGCTGATGGCCACAGAGACAGAAATCCTTTATTCAAAAGACAAATAGTGACAGTACCAGCTTTCTAACACTAATATGCCTCAAGTGCATCTCTGTCCTAAAGAAATTATTGCAGCTTTTACATTCTTTCATGACTTTGCTAGGAGATTAGCAGGCATGCTGATAAGAGCCAGATGAAGGTTTTAATTGGGCAAATACATATTCAGTATGGGTAAGATTTAGAGGATCTTAGCTGCATTCATACAGCAGGCTACAGCCATCGTAGGATAGAAATTTCTGGCCAATATGGACTTGAATAAAAGTTAAACAGCAACTTACACCTGAAAAGTGCTGCCCTTTGTGTTTTGGAAAACCTCCTGTGAGTGTCTCAAGACAGAAGTGACAGATTCTTGTGACTTCAAGAAAGAGCTGAGTCCTGTACTAAAGGGCTAGACATAAAATCAGGAAGAGGTGAACAAAGGGGAAATGTGACATCTCAAATCCTTATTACTTCTGTTTAGGAATTTCCATTAAGAAGATTTTCTGGGGTGAATAAATGCATATTTACAACAGGAAATCTGTAAAGAACTTGGAAGTTCACAGTTTGTCTGATCTTTGCTGGATGTTATGACAACTTCAATAATACATATTATGTGGCACATCCTCTGGAGAAAAAGGTTCAGATATTCATGGAGCAATAAGCAGACCTTCAGATAGTGTGTGTATCTCTAAATATAACTATAGCTACATCTATATCTATATTATCTACCTATATGTATAAATTTATATTTATATTATTTATATTTGTATTTATATATTTATATCAATATCTATCAATATCATCTATATCTCTCTATCTCTGCCTCTATCTATTTATAACATCTATATCTATTTCTATATATTTATATCTATATCATCTATATCTATCTATATCTATCTATATAGTGTATGTCTACCTATATATATATATAAACAAACTATATATACATATATACACACATACATATATATATACATACATATATATGTCTGTGTGTGTGTGTGTATATATATATATGCATATCTAGTTTGCTTAGTTCATTCAAGAAATTCCTACTTCAAAGCTCCTTAGAGAAATTCGTTCCTCCTCCCTGGGGATGCAGGGAGGTGCTTCTACTCCTGGTGGCACTATCAGAAGTGTTTCCTTTGTATCTTTTTCTCTGAACTTTCTACCTACTCAGGTACCCACAGTCTAGCTGAACACCTAGATCACCTCTAAGTCTTTAAATAATGAGACTGCAGAAGCAGTTACCAAGCCCTGAAAGCAAAAATCTTTCTGTTCAGTCTTGTCAAAGGAAGAGCCTGAAGTTTTTAGCAGCAGACACTCCCTACCTTGTGCTGTCTTCCAGGCAGATTCCAGTTAAATTGATGCCATTATTATGGTGGCTCAGAGGTCCTCAACTCACAACTCCTAGGTTACATGAAGATTTTTCAAGATGTTCTCTGGAACCTTCAGTTTTATAACTGGATATTACAGCTTAATTATTTTTCTTCCTCCACATGGATCCTGCAGGGTGACTTTTTATGGTTTATGAAAATTAAATTAAATTAAATGAGAGTTAGTCCCTTCTGAAGCTATATAAATATTTTTTCTGCTCTGTGGTACAATACTCACCATAAAAAAAAAATCCCAACAGTAACAAAACCCTGTATGTATTAAGTTTTACCACTGTAAAATTTCCAAGCAACAACAAGAAAAACCTATGTGAGAACTTAAAATAAAAATACTAAACCTGAACCCAATGTACACAATCAAAATCAGCTACACTCAACAGTGACACTGCTGACCTTGACCCAGACTGCTGGCCATATTTAAATAGCAACCTTTCAGATTATATCTCCTAGTACATGGATTTCAGCTTTCCTCTGACTGCATCCCCACCTGACATTTATGATTTGCTCATTCCATCCCTCCTTATCCCCTGGATGGGATGAAAAACATGTAATTGGAAAATACTGGCAGCAGTTCTCTGAATAACCCCAATAGCAGCTGGGTGAGATGGAGCTGATTGCTTAAAGAAGTTCGTACTGCATGGTATGAGCATTCACACAAACACATAATGAAGCAATTCCCCTTAAACTTCCCTCCCCAAAGGGAGGCACCATGGTGCTAAGACTTGTCTCCTCCTCCTGGTTTGGTCCTGGAAAGAGAAGCCATGACATTTATTTTTTCTCCCGTGGCCCTTTTCAGATGCAGGACTTAACACCTATGGCTATAGACAGCTAAGCATCATTTAATGAGTCACAGACTTTTCTAAATTGCATGGAAGACTGAAGAAAACAAATATGATTTATAGCCACATTTTTTTTTTCCTTCTTTCCTCAGCCATTCTAAGATTATACCTGCTTCAGTTGAAATACCTAAATTAGTGTTTATCCTTTATTCATGCAATTCATGATAAGCAGAGAAGGTGATGCCTTCATGAAGTCCTTTTGGCCTTATAAATCTCCACGAGAATGATAAAAGTGTGTTATGTAGTTTTATGATGTTACCCACTCATTTCTCAAAAATGCAGCTGATTGTAACTGCGTTCCTTGTAATGGATCTGCAGCAATGACAACCATATGCTCTGTGTTTGGTATAAGCAGGTTTTTAAATCATTGAAATCATTATGGATTCTTAGAGGCTTTGTAAAGAAAAATAATTGCAGTAATAAGGATATGTCTAAAGACTTTTTCATTGGTGAAGGCTTAGCTTGGCAGAATGTTTGGTTTATTTTCTTTCTAAATTCCTACCTAGTTAAAATCATTGTGTAGTGATCATCATTTAAGGGAACATCTCAGTTGTGCCCTCACACATTAAAATAACATTATGTAAAAGACTGGGGTAACATCAAATGCCAAATCTTTTGCATCTTTAGGCATTAAGAAGAAAAACTAAAGGCATAAATCTGAAAGACTCTTACTAGGAAAAACAATGGCACTGTAGATTTCCAAGAGCAAGAAATCCATGATGCACAGTAAAAAATCAGTTACTCTCCTACCCACTTTGACAGAGTGAAGGAGTTATACGATTTCCAAAATGCTGCAGATTATTTTTCTATTAATTCCTTAATGATGGAGGGATGTAGCTCATTCTATGCTGTACTTTCCAAGCACTGTGGCACAGACAAATATCACAGAGAGATCAGTATGAGTGGATCAGAGTATTTCTGCCCCAGACTTGAGGACTATCATTTGGGACAACCACAGTGCAAGAATTACCAGCAGAGTCCTGAAGGACATCCCTGTGACAGGGACAATTAATGTACAAAATAATCATTGGCCTTTTACAACGAATGCTTCTCGGAAAACTATAAAATATATTCTGCTTAAAATTATATAAATCCATCCAAATAATTGCTATTTCTGCCAGCAACTTTTTCTTGAAATTTATCTTCTTGGTCTCCAAATGTGGTTATTATCTCATCCATTTCAAGGACATCTGGCCTCGTGGAGTAATAGCATGTCACTCTCGGGGACAGAATACCCTGTGAAAATCATCTAGTCTATTCTCTCAGCTCTCAATTCATATTACTATACATTATTCACATGCTTTCAGTGTACTGAGGGCACTTCTCAGTAAAGATGGGTTTGTTAGCTCACACCATTTTAAATAAAGTCTAAATGAGTTGACTTATGAGCTTTGCTTCTGATTTCTGCAGTATCTTAGGCTCATAATCTACTCTCTGTTCTAGTTTAATGTTATAGTCCTAGTTAGAGACTAGGACAACAAATAAAAGGAAGGAAGCATGTCTTGACATTGTTGTAATCAATTGAATTCATTGACCTCTGTCAAATGAGAGACCTTAATTCTTAAAGCTGTGGACATCTTTATATTTTTGTAGTGTTTTCATTGTTTTCAAGAGGAAAGTTTTATGATTTAATTAATGAATAAAATGGATTAAGGCTTAAATATGTAAAGAAACCATTTGTATGGAGAAAGTATGGAAAAATGTGGTAGAAAAAGAAATACAAAGAATGTGCTCCAGCGTGCCAAAAGGGAACTCAGGAAAACATGTAAGAGCAGTGGCATTGTTTGTGCTGAATAGTGGCAGCAGGACTTCCCATGCCTTGTATTTTGGGATACTGCATAGAGAGAAGCCTGTGACCCCAGCAGACATGCTGTACTTTTTTCTCTGCCTTTGTTGCAGATTTACCTTTTTATTGAGGGTCTATTTATGGAGAGGGTGTACTGCAGAGCTGTGCTCTCCTGCTAGAAGGTGATTTGTCATGCTGTGGCTTCTTTTGGGATCAAGATCTTCCCCTGGATGGAAGAACATTGGCAGTTCTTGAATGTCATAGACACCAAGGAAAAGAACTGAGTGTGGTGCTCGCTCTCCCAATGGAAAGGGATGTTTTATTTTACCTATTTTGTAGAAATAAATCACTGGGGCCCAGGAGATAACTATCCCTGGCCTTATTTCTCCCTCATTTTTAACAGACAAACTACACAAAGTTGTCCTCAGTTAAGTCTTCCTAGATATACCTTACAAATTGGTTTGTGTGTGGTAAGGACTGGGATAACTTATTAACCATTCAAAAGAACCTCCAAAGAAGAAGTAATAAGGACTTTAAAAGAAAGAAATTTTAAAAAACTGCCATTGCAAGTAAGTGATTTCTTATTCAGCAATCCCAAACTGGGAGGCACTGGCCTGGGGAAGTGGCTCCACTCTGTAAATAAATCTGCTCTAGGGCTGTGAGTCTGTGAAACTATTGGAAGTCAAAGGATCTGCATGAATTCTATGATTGAATCTCAGTGTGTAATAGCAAGGATGCTCTTAATTGAATACATGGTATGAAAGTTAAAGCAAATGAACTAAAACTGACAACAGAAATAAAAGATTAAACATGATTCTTGTTTCTTGGTCATACGAGAAAATAAAGTTAAAAGAAAGCCTTTCGTTTTCTTTCTCAGGCCAGAAAAACCTTATAGTCAAAATATTGCACCTAATCCTAGTTTGTGCTTTGTATGTTTCACTAAACTATTATATTACCGATTAATAATTAGCAAGTTGATTCTAGAGACTGTTTCAGGTTAATTACATTTTAAAAAATAGTGACAAAATTTAATGTATTGGAAAAACAATAATTTTTTTGCTGCTTAAAAATGCACAACACAAGAAAGTGTGCTGGAAAAAAGGCTATCTTCATCATAGTTTAATTAGGCTGCTGCAAAGTAGCTGCTTGTTATAATATCTGATTTTTATCTCCTTTAAAGAAAGACTTATTTATTAAATTAACTGTTCTCCAGTTTAGAATTTACTGATACTAATGTGCAAATTCTTCTCATTCTGTTATTGAGATTTTTTTACTGAGACATTAATGTCTTAAAACATCCTCGTGTAACTTTAATTCTTCAATCTGAAATCCCAGCTGCGTGCAAGATAATGAAAAGGTCTCATCTATTTTAGTAGGATAGAGATTTCATTCTATCATAGCAAATAACAAGCTTTGTAGCTGAATGCACGAGGAAAGTACTCATATTTGTGACAAACTGTCTGTCTAACCTTTTTAAGTGCAACCCCGTCTGAATGCACAGTATTGTTAATGGGAACTGGTGTTTTACTTTTATTTTTAGATTCAGTATTAGCACACAGCAGCAAGAATTCAAGTAAAGCCTCTTGCAGCAGCAATCAAAGGAGCTATGACAGCAATAGTTGGATTATTAATTGAAAGCTGGTGTTCTTTTCTTTGGTAGCTTTCTTTCTCAAAGAATAAGGCATGTGCTGGAGGAGGGCTGTGGGCTCCCAGAGCCCAGACAAAGAGGAGACAATGCCAGGGAACTGGCAGGGACGTTTCCAGCATAAAAGCTACACAGAAGCCAAGCTGCTTTCATTGTGGCAGTGCAGAAGACAGCTCACCTGAGGGAGATTTACAAAGGTGTAAACAATATCCTGAATTCAGGCCCTTTACCATGTTTATGCATTAGTCTGAGTGTGTTGCCCCCTTGATGAGTTGATAAAACACAGTAAGTTTTAAAGAAGGTTCTTAGGCATCATTTGAGTCAACTTCAGTCATGTTTGCAGGATACAACCTGACTGTATCTCCTGAAATAGCAGCATTTTGTACCCTCGTGGCTGCAGCACCAGTTATGGTCTGAGAGAGATTAATGACAGATTTTTATTTTGGATATTGGCTTGAGTTTGACAGCAAGGAAGGGGAGAAGACATCTTTGACTGGCTTGAGATGCGATCTCATGGCAGTCACAACTGTGCAGGGAATTTAGACCTCTGCAGTGATTTTCCTAAACAATAGTCAAAAGCTTTCAAACAAACAAATGCACAAACAACAACAACAAAAAAAAAAAAATCCCAGTTTTAATAGAAAATAAAGCAGGTTAATTAAATCTTTTAATGCAGAAACAGTGATGGAGTAGTAATGAAAGGGACTGTCAGGCAACTTCCTCTAGTCCACCTTGTTCTCATAGGTAGCCCATTTTCTCAGCTGTCTCAGTGGCTCTCTGACCTGCAGAGAAGTGCACTACCTCTCTGGACACTTTTTGCAGTGCCTTGGGCCCAGCAATGTCTCCAGTTCCTGTTTCTCTGAGACTTGTCTTTGGTGGGTTTGGAGCTGCAGGCCATCTCCCTCTGTGTGCTCTTCTGGTAGCCTTCTTCCTCTGATTTCTTAGAAACCTCCTCTGTGTGTCTGTGCAATTCCTACAAAAAACACATTTTCCCTCATCCCCCAGAGGGTTACATATGACCCCCGTCTCCCTTTTTAAGAAGTGCAGTGCCTACACTAAAAAAAACCAGAAAAAACAAAGAAAGGGTACAGTCTGTCATAGGGTTTATCTTGCTAAATCCCTTCAAAAGGAAACTGGTCCTCTTATTTCTGTTGCCATGACAATGAACATTTTTACAGAAAGCCACATTGTGGCTAAGAAATGTATTGTATAGCAGTTCATACAAGGCAGTAGCATCATAGAAATTAACTTACTGACTCAAACTAACTGGCTGCCAACCCCAATATCCCTTTTCTGATGGTGACTAGTACCAGATACTTCAGAGAAAGACGGTAATAAATTAGTTTTAAACAATTATGCAACAAATTGTCCATAGAGAATTTTTCTAACTGCTTTTAGTAAGAGATTAGTTCATTACATAAGTCAAGTCATTGTGTTTTTATTTCTATTTTATTTCTTTCCTTTGTAATGTAACTGCACATATTCTCACCAGACATACAAATTCTTAGTTGTCTTTATCTTCTAAAATCTTATTTCCAAAGTTTTCTGTGGCTGGGAGTTAGAATCAGCAGTTTAACATTGTTTAATTTTTTTTAAAAAATCTGTTTCTCATAGACCAGCTTCGCTTTTGATGAGAGCTCTGTTTTTTATGTTGTATATTATATGTTATGTCTCTACTATATCTTACCTCACTTGATTTTCTCCCAAAACTAAACATCCCATACATCCTTATGTTTGTCTTGTATCTATGTTGGTCCCTGTCTGTATGAACTCTGAGTGCAGACTCTTAGGAATGAGATAAGAGCACGATCTGAGCTGTAGTCTGGGCTGCACTGATAATTGTGACAATGATGTCACTGCAGCCTCAGTATGCATTTCTAACTTACCTGCATAAAACAGGATGTGGGAGTTGAGTGTATGGAAAATCTGAAAGGAAAATAAAGAGGTAAAAAGTACAAATGTAAAAAAGAAATAAAAATACTGACAATGACACCAGAAAATTCTTTTTTAAAAAAATGTAGAGGAAATTCCCTTGTCTCAACACAGAAGAAGAGCATGAAAACAAGCAAGAAAAATCCACTTTTTTTTTTTTTTTTTTTTTTTTTTTTTTTTTTTTTTTTTTTTTGAGAAGCTCTTGGCTCACACAGACCGTGGTTGGAAACTGGTGCAGATCATCCAATAGACTTTGGTAGTCAGCCTGAGAAGCATTTAGGCACTGTGCTCCTCTCTGGATCCTGATAAACTAATGGTGTCTTCTGCAAGCAGCTGACTTCATCTTACTTAGAGGACTAAGAGTATTTGTTTCTTTTCTGGGTTGAAGACCAGATCATTAAGGCAGAAATGAGAACAGATTTGGGGGCACTTGAGAAAAAATAAGGAAATATTCCTTGCCAGGAGTTATCCCAAGTTTTAACTAAGACGTAGTAATGGTTTTCCCCCCTTCCAATAGAAATTATTGTCATAATATTAATTAACATCTTGTGCATGAAACAACAGTGTTTGAAATTAAAAATAAAGGAAATAAAAAGACTTTGTATCAGAACTATTATTAACAAGTCAGCTGTAATTCCATTTTACACGGAGACTATTAAAATTTCAAGTAAAACCTGAATTCAGACTTGAGTAAATATAGGCTGATTAAAAAGAAACAAGTAAAGAGATACCCTGGGCTTGTTATTTAGATTCATGCCATAAACATAATTTTATATATTTACACAACTGAGTTATGGAACATTTACCCTTTTCAGTACTTCAAAGATGTACCTTCTTGGCAAATATGAGAGTACATTATATTATAAATTCAATCAAATAAAGTACTTATGATTAAATTAAATATACAAGCATGCAACAAAACCATTAAACCTTTATTTTTTAGAGAATTTTAAATATGTCCCTCTTTATTTTGCATGTATTCATTTAAAGCAAGTATTTTATGAGCAAATTCCTGGGCAGCAGTGCATTCTGGTGCAGACTGTTATAAAATAAATATGTCAGAAAATTTATTGTAAAATTATTTACTGCTTGTAGTTGTTAGTATTTACCTTAGAAAACTAAGCTTGGATAGGTAAGACAAGAAAATGAGAGTGACTCATAAGGGAAAAAATATGACTTCTATGCCCATTTGAAAGAGTGCAAGAGTTTTTAAATAAGATATTAAACCCTTGATCAAAGACCAAGACCATAATCATGTGCAAAAATACGTCCTAATATGGAGTCCTAATACCACATCTTAACTGGGTACTTCCTTCCTGAGCAGGGAAGGGATCTTAGGAAAGGGAAAAAAAAAAGACCCTGAATCCCCTTCTCTGTTCATTGTGTAAAGGTAATTACAATCTGGTCCAAATCAAACTCTTCTCTGAGTGCTGCTGCTCGTGCTAGCCAAATTACAGGAGAGCAGTTCTCAGAAAAATGGGCAGGGTCCTATTTTCACCAGAATAATATGCTGCTAATAAGTCTGCCCAAAAGCCAAATTATCTCCTCAGCCTACTAAAGAGTAATCTGCAGACAATATCTAAGACACTTATGTATTAAAAAGGGAGTGAAGGGTGTGTGGAGCAGATCATTTTCACGGGAGCTGGTTTGAAGGGGAAAAACACACTCATGAGTGATCTTGCTGAAATCTAACTCATATTAGAGACCCCATCTCCAGTTTCATTGCACAGTGCTGGCAGGGGTGACGTGCTAGCAGAGCCATGGTGCAGCTTGCATTCTGAGCGCTCCATAATTGAGTCTTTATTCGTTTCTTTGCAGTATTACTGGTGATTGCAGCGAGCCCTCCATCGTCTGGCACTGTCCTGCGCTCAGAGCTCGAGCGCCCAACTGAATTAGGGCAAATGTGCTCCAGCTGGGAATTACAGGGGAGAAACTGAACAGAAAAGAGATGGAATATTGTATTAATCAGGGGCATGACTTTTCAGCAGAGGTCACTGTACATAATTCAGACCTACTGACTAGCAGCACACAGACTGAAGTGAACACGATAAATTGGTGTGGGTGGTGCAATAATTGCAGGCTCAGAACAGCTTGTGCAGCCACAGGGTCTTTGGAGGGCAGAGGATGAAACAGAGGTTAAGTTTAGGATTTACAGGGGGTAGATTCCTGTGACCTTGGTGGCAGCAAAAGCGCAGCTGTGAACCTGAACAGATGGCTAAAGCAAAAGAGCTCCAGAATACAAATTGGTCTCAGAAACAGCATTAGACCAAATTAAATTGTTTTGTTTCCGTTTTGATAAATATAATGAAGTTTCAAATTAAGAATCCTCCTCCTTTTTCACTTAGCCTATTAAGACTAGGACCACTGCACTCTATAATGATACACTCAATTTCATCAGTGAGCAGTAATTATTGCTCCTACTTGCATGGGAGACCTCCGAGCCTACCCCAGGTCACTCTTGAGAAACGCCACGGTCGATTAAACACTATAAGGGTTGTTCTTCCTCCAGAACAAGCACTGCATTAAAATCCTGCCCTGCAACAGATACCGATGCTGTTTTCAGATGAGACACAAAGCCAGGATCCAAGAGGTACAAAAACATTTTAATTAGAAGTGAATGTGATACTTTGAGCACCTCAATTAAATCTCCTTTGTTCACTAAATCTGGCCCAAATTCTGCCTATTTAGTCATTCTAGTGCTTGTCAACACAGTTCTACTGTGTGCTGTCTTTGTGCAGGACCCTTTCATCTTATAGAGGTAAATTAGACATCAATAAAAGTAAATTTTTTTAAAAAAATTTGTTATTATTTCTCTGCTAGTAAGAGGAAGCTTTGCCTAATTTTGACTGACAATCCTCTAATGGACTTAAAGGATTTAAGTGGGTATCAAAATCAATACCAACTGAAAATCACCCTCATATAGTGGTATAAATATGTACCCCTATAATTATTTCCTAAAAATTTAATAATTTTTGCTTTTCTATTAATTCATTAATTTGATACCACTGAGAAAAATACTTACATCATAAATATTTTTAGTAAATATACTTAATGTATTCTCAGAAACAGAGTAGCCCAGCTGACAAACCTTGTTTATTTCTACTCCTTTCTATCTGAGATTCTAATTCCTCTAAAACTAAAACGTTGGAATAAGAAAAACTTTTGTACTGCTCTGCTGGATGAATCTCCCACTCATAACAGCAGGCAGCTTTCATAGATGCTAAAGGTGTTTCAGAAGTCATTAATTAACATTCTTAGCTGTTAATTTGAAAGAGAATTTAAAACAGATGCATTGTAAACCAAGTATATCCTCCTCTATGTGAGTTCCATTTTCTTTTGATCATAACAATCAACTCACGTTACTAACCTGAGTCTTGTATCTTAGAGATGAAATTCACAAAATTCCCACAAGTATTTCACAGCAAACAGAGCCATCAGTCCCTTAAGCCAAAATTAAGTCTCTCATGAAAGAAGAAATGAACTAGTCAATTAAGGTGTGTTTATAGCAGGATAATTTGGAATGGAAAATTATTATTGTAAAGCATTTCTGAAGTACAGCTCAAAAAATAATAATCAGTATTAAAACCTTTCTGTTAGTAATGTGATCTCACACTTGTGAGTGGGGAAATAATTTAGGATGGTCTGGTTTTTATAATATACGTGTATCTCACAGTGGACTGTAAACATGGCATGCATAATTAGAGGAAGAGAGGGAAACAAATTGACAGAGTAGTGAACCATGCCACAGCTCAGTGTTAGAAGCTGTTCTCTGCAGTAAAACCTATTTACTGCAGCTCCAATACTGTGCTCAATTTCAGTGCACTCTATGCTGTAAAGGTAGGCAGGCTACAGGAGCTCAGGAAGAGTTATAAGAGCCAACATGGTACAGAGAGCAATGGTCTGTAACCACATGCAAAGAAAACACTGTGGGCAATGTTAAAAGCCAAAGTGTTAGCACAGAAGTGAAACCATAATAAGCATAGTGAAAAATAGGGCAACAGAGATAATAGATTGAAATTAAGACAAGAAAATTGTATTCTCTGTTAAAATCTTCTTACTGGAGCTATACGAACATGTAGAATAATCTCCCATAAGAAATACTAGAAAACCCATAACTTGGACTGGTGAAAAAAAAAAAAAAACTAGGAAGACTGTGACAATAAATGGTTGTACAGGAAGACAAATCAGATGTCCTACTGCCACCAGAGCCCCTTTCCCTTCCAATTTCCATGAGTCAAAACCCGTGCAGATACATTGCTAAAAACACAGAAGGAAATTGAAGGTATTCAAGCCCAGATAATTTTTGTTTCCTGCTCTTCTGTTTCTGTGTCCTGGAGTAAACCTTGGAGTAGTGCAGGATGAGTAAATGTGGATTAGAGAATAGTGATTACTAACACAATCAGACTGCAGAGGTCTGACTTAAAGTTATACCAGGCTAAGACAGCAGTAGGAGTTCTGAGGTCGATTTTTGTTTTTCAGTATTTATTTTGGAGAGGAGGTGGGAAGATGAGGGGAATTAAAAGGACAGAAAATAATTGTATGAAAATAACTCCTCTCTGGTGCTTTGTCTTGATATATGCTCCAGTAGAGCACGTATAACCTTGAAGATCACTGCCCAGTGCCAAAGAATTCATTAGCTTCTGGACTGGAGACAATCATACTGACACAACAAAATTAATCATTAAGGATATTATAATGAAGTTGTGAAGCCTTCAAAGATTCTTCCTCTACACTGCTGTGCAATCATGAAAGTTATTGCTAAATGTGAATCGATGTGCCTTCTAAACATGATTCACATATTTAGTCTGCTGCTCCCTCACAAGAACAGTAGCTGCCAGCAAAAAAGGATATTATTTCCTTACAGCATAAGGCCTATAAACATTCACATGGGCAGTCATACACAGGATATACTGGATTAATAAAAGCTCTTTTTTTTTTCTCAAGAAAACAATTATATTTGGTTTTAGTCTCAGGACAAAAGCCCTAGCAATGATGGATAAAGGCTTATGTCATGGCCATTGCTTCAAACTCTCTGCTGCTCTTGCCCATTTGCTCGGACAAAACTGGGAAAAACTCTTCAAGCAAGCACTCATTTCCTGCAAGACAGCTGTGGAGCCTGTATTGAGATAATTAACCACAAATGGAGGATTTTGTATAATTTCCTGGACTTCATTGCCTTAAATTTCCTCTAATCATTATTGCATCCTCTGTGCTTCATAACTTCTTTGATGCCCTCATAAAATAGTTCTAACAGGAGTCTTCTCTGGTGTCACCAAGAAATTCTTCTAACAGAAGAGTGCTGAAAAGGTCAGGACAGCTGGATAGCTGGACAGGTAAATACCTGCCTATCCCAAGAAGAAGAAATAGTTTGGAAAGCCTTTTCTAATAGTTGTGTTACACAGACCACTCCCTCGTGCATCCTTCTGCCTTTATACATGGCTGATTTTTTGCAATATCCTGAATCAACCCCTCCTTTCTGTTATGTTTCATTTAATTATCAATTGTTTCATATCTAGTCCTAACTGCAGACTCTGAACTAACAGAATTTGTTGGATTTCTCTGGCCCCTCTTTGCAGGGCTGGTGGCACTCATAGGTCTGGTCAGAGGGAACAGAAATGCAGAATGTCCAGAAAAGCATTAATGGAGAGTGATACTAACCTGCTGTAGTCATTCCTTCAGGACAGTGACAGTGGGGTTTGCCATGGCTCTTTTTTAGCCACAGTGAGGATATGAGCAGTAGGAAAACCCTAAGTTCACCGTTATTTAAAATACTGTAATGGAAAACACGACTGCAAGGTAGCATCAACTTTCTCCACCTAATTCCAAATAATGTTAGGGTATGTCTGGTCACCAAAAGCAGGTTAGTCACATTTTCTCAAGAAATCACTTTGGTATCATCTGGGACAACAGTGTATTCCACTAAGAAAAAAAAAAAAATCAATATAAACATAAGATAGGGGTCATTCTTCTTTTAAAAATACAGTAACAAAGGAAAAGCTTGAAGGCTCCTACTCCTAATCAGAACACAAGAAAGAAGAAAGATCTTATTGAGCGTGAAAACAGTAAAGAAATAATTAAAAGATCTGTTCTTATCTTCTCCAAGAATGTGAAGAGGAATTTAAAACATTCTATAAAAACCAAAAAATAATTTTTTTCCAGTAAACCAGAAAGAAAGTATAGATTCTGAAATCCTTGTTTGCTGCCTTGTTCATATAAAATTTGCACTCTCACCCTCTGCTCTCACTATCTGAATGGAACATGTCACCGAAAGCAAAGGAAGAGGAAATTCAGTTGTTGCCTTGGTGGTGTCCAGAAAAAAAATGTGACAAAATAATTTGGTTCTTTCCAGGGTTGTCTGAATTGCTCATCACTCCCTAAGGAATCTCCTTCAAAATTTATCTGATTAGGTTAAGGTAATGATTCCCTAGAGATGTTTTTAATGAAATCCTAGTCCTCACACCCTTTGGAAAAACTAAACCATGCTCAAAGTTTTTCAACATCTCATGACTGATGTAAGCAATACACTAAAATCCCACTTTAGGTCTGCCCTAATAGAGAGGTATTTACACAGGAAACTTTCCCCTGGCATACAGTAGGAGTTCTGAAGTAATAACACACAAGTTCTTATGAAAATTATAAGTATTGAACTAATGAAAAATACTAGCCGATTTCCTATTCTTTTATTCCAGCACTAAGGCTGTAAACTTTAGCAGGGAGCCAAAAAAAGAGTTTTATAAACAACCATTTACAAGATTTTTCCTTATCCCAGTGATGTGGCTGTTCCTAACATCCTAGCTCACTGCTGAATACGAAAACAATCTCTTCCAAAGCACATTAGTAAAATCTTTTGAAGGTACATATGAGCATGACACACAAACCTGTATCTTCTGCAGATGATATAAGGCATAGTTTAAAACCTGACTGGAAACCAGATACTCCTGCTTTGTAGTTTGTCTTAAAGTTTATTGAAAGCCCAACATTTGAGGGGAATGCCTTCCTGGATAGACCACTTTTCTACAAAAAAGAATATAATTATTTCAAAAGAAGTTACTACACAGTCAAATCTGGTACACATCTCCCCCATTTAAGGATGCTGCTACAACAAAATAAAAGCAGTCTAACAGTCGCAGTTCACACAGATTTGCATGGTATTTAAATAGTTGATATTTGTTGTATGCAGTACAGATAAAAATCACAAGATTGTACTTGTAGAGAGAAGCTCTTCCTCTTCTTGTATTAGATGGGCAAGCTTGGGGTTTTTTTATGAAATTGCAAATTAATAGCTGACATTTCTCTTTCCTAACTTTTCTAAGCTGATTAATTCTGAGAACTAATTCCAGTAAAGGTATCAAGCCAGAGTATATTAAGTGATAAGGATTACACTAATTCTTCCACAGCATCTTGATAAACAATCTTTCAGTGATGGATGAGAGGAATTTAATTTTACCAACTGTGGGCTGAATTCCTTCAGAGTTTTATGACCTACTGAAAAAGGTCTTTCATACAGACATATAAACTGATTCCAGCAACCAAAGCAATCAAAATATCTTCTGCCTGATTACCAGCTGCAAATCTGCAAGCAGTAGTCCTTACATTAGTAGTATTATATGCTCGAATAATAACAGACTTAGAGGGACACTTTAGATGGATTTTGATACTCCTTTTCATGGATGTGGTCTCCTCTCCTGTTCTGAAAGTGCTTAGTATCTCCTGGAGCCAGTTTTATACAGAAGAAAATATGATTTTTCCCAACAGATGGGCAAGCCTCAATCAACATAAACGTTTTACGAAAGTGCTGCACTTCAGTTGTGATCAATTACCTGGTTGGAAAAAGGACCACAAAAAACCCCATACTGCCTAATCTGGCCAAATAATAAAATTGTGTATAATATGGAAAACTATAAATGTCTGTGTAATAAACATAAAAAAACCCCCCATATAATAAGCATGTGTTTTATTTCTTATAACACATTACCTTCACTGAATTATCTTCATATTTCTCTGTCTTATGAAGTCCATTCTATATTTATATAGTAAAATGCTTATATGTAGAAGATATAGGATACATGATGTATGCACATTTAACTGATATAGTCCTGCACCTTAAAATACATTTTTCTCATAAAAATGACTAATATATACACAAGGTATTTCAAACTAATCTCACTAATCTTCTTATCCATTGTCATTCCCAATAGGCAGATCTTCAAACCCTTTGAAGGACAATATAAAACATTTCATCTATTATAAAACCTGTTTTATTTGAATTCAAGTACTTTGATGATGTTTCTCTTCCCAGGAATAAAATCTGGGACCCCTGTTTTCATTTTGGTACTGAGAATGAAAAATGCAGATGAAAGATATGGCAAGCCATAATTCCTTAAAGAGTAGAAGTATGTAGAAAGATTTCAGGTAAGGAGCCAAACCCTAACACGGTACTACCAGTAACAGATTTCTATAACATTAAAAAAAAAAAAATAAAAAAAAATTAAGAAATCCATCTGAATATCTGAATATCTTAAATATCTAGTTACATGTAATTCATTGTTTGTCTTTTCTGCTTGTAAAAAGCAAACTTGCATCTTTTAATAGTTTTATTTAAAAAGTAAGTTTGAGTAGATTTGCAGTTATGGAATGAGTTTTCATGCTCATGACAGTATTTCATCAAGTGGCTTTGTCTGGAAGGGTCATTGGAGATCAGCTGGTTCCAACCCCTATGCCATGGCCAGCTTCCTCTAGAGCAGATGTTCAAAGCCCCATCCAGCCTGGCTTGAACACTTCCAGGGATGGGGCATCCACAGCTTCTCTGAGAAACCTGTTGCAGTGTCTCACTGTCAGGTTTTTTAAAAATATTTTCTTTTTTTGTTGTAGTTGTCTCTGAACCCTGACTTGACTTTGTGTCTGTGACAGTTTCTGTTTCCCCCAGCCCAGCATCTGAAGATGAGATGGTCTGTTCTCTTGTTCTTTCAAGGATTGTTTATTCTTTGTTATCTCACATTTGTGGCTCTGGCCTGCTGAGATCTTCCTTGCAGGACAGGTTGTGACAAACTCCCTCCGCCCTTGGGACAGTGTTATCTTTTATACTAAAAATTACGTATACTTTATTTACAATAATTTTCCAGTACCTATCAACCACATCCAACAGTTACCTCTACTCTAAACCAATTAAAAAGTGCCACCATCACAGCAGAAGATGGAGAACAAGAGACAAAGAAGAAGGACAGGGATACACCCAATTTCTTCCATCTTTGCCCCTTAAACTCACATTCTAAAACACCAAAATTCTACTTTTCCCCCTTTTGATATGTTAATTATCATTCTACCTAAATTCTTGTAACTTATAAATTTTCCAGGACAGTCAGAGGGATGTCCTGGATCCCACATCTCACTACCCTCAAAGTGAAAAATATCCTCCTAATATGTAATCTAAACCTCTCCTCTTTCAGGTTGAAGCCATTACTCCTTGCCCTATCACTACATGCCCGTGTAATAAAATCCCTGTTGAGCTTCCTTGTAAGTGTCCTTCAGGTCCTGGAAAGCTGCAATAAGGTCACTCCAGAGCCTTCTCTTCTCCAGCAGGAACAATTCCAGTGGTGTCAATCTTTCCTCATAGCAGAGGTTCTCCATCTCTCTAGTCATCTTTCTTGCCCCCTCTGGACTTGCTCCAACAGGTCGATGTCCTTCTTGTGCTGGGATCCCAGACCTTTGCCCAGTGCTCCATGTGGGGCTTCACAAGGGGAAAGCAGAGGGGGACAACTGTTGTCCCTGAAAATAAACCTACTGATTTGTTTTGGTATAATGGAGTCAGCTCTTATGAATTGTAAGATAAACAAGGATCATGTTTGCATTCCTTTGTAAAAGATCTCACCTGATGGACTTCTCAAGTGACCAGTGGAGATGGAGAGGTGGGAACTTCTCTGTCCAATCTCTGCTCACTGTCCAGAAACTGAGAGATACAAAATCAACAATAAACTGGAGATTTCTTTTCTTCTCCTCTGCCTGAACCTCTGCTGTGTGTGCTGCTGTGTGTTACTATCTACATCACAGTGACAGACAACCTTCTTTTGATGCAGCCTGGGGTATGGTTGGTTTTCTAGGCCAAAAGATCACATTGCTGGCTCATGTCCTCACCCACCAGTGCCCCCAGATCCTCCTCAGCTGAGCTGCCCTCTATCCATTCATTCCCCAGTTCATGTCCATATTGGGGGCTGCCCCAACCCAAGTGCAGGACCTTACACCATGTGAATATCAACATGAATTTTTGTACTTCCACTGCAAAGCTACCTGCAGTGCTCTTTGCCTTGAACTCTCACTTCTAACTACGAATGCTTTCTTTCATTTGTTTCAAACCTGAATCAAAATCTCATCCTTTTTCTTTCCTCCTCTGTCTCCCAGTTGTCTGGAATGTCTCTTCTTGGGGAACTATGTCATTACTTAGATGAATTAAAATGCATTAGTGAATTACCTTTATGCTAATTTTTATGAAAATACATGGGTTAAAATAACAAAGTTAACACTAACTTCAGTAGGCTTTCACGATTTGACAGGACTGAGTCACTCATACAAACTGTCTGTTAAATAAAAACTCTTATAGCTAAGATCCATTAATTTTTTCATTAATGCCAGTAACATTCCATTAAGTAGTTTCCATAGCTTCTCGTATAATGAGCACAAAAGAGAGTTTTGCATTCAAACTAGAGCTTATATAAATGTAATGCTGCATGAAATCTCAGCCCTGAAATGGTGCAGAGTCAATGACATTAACTGTGACACTGTTGTAGCACTGGTGACTCCTCTCCTTTGCAAATATTGCTGAAACATCAGATTTCACAATGGATTTTATCTAAATTAACTTTATTTCACTCTCAATTTGTTGTGCCTAGTTTACCCTGTCTTTCATGCCAATTAACTTCCAGAAATGCTTGGTGTGCAAAATGAGGAAGATCTAAATGAATTAAATTGGAACTTAATTGTACTATGTGATAATAGCTGCTTTGCAGTTTACACAGTGGTTGCCATTAATGTATCTATGTTTTAATAAGTTGTATTTGTAATGTATTCACCTCAAATTCATCTGGGAAGCCAAAGTAAGTAGCTGTTTCAAAAGCCTGAGATCTCTTCCGTTGTCATATTAAAGAGGGGAAAAAATTTACTTGATAAACCAGCAAAGATGCTAAACACATCACTTTGAGAAGCTGAATGATACCAAGTGGGAATGAAATCCCTCGTGGCTGGCTTTCTGCTCATCATTAGCAAAGCCAATTAGTTAGCAGAATGCCCATTCCTTTTAGGTGCATTACAAACATTAACTTGCCATGAATGTGATAACTGCAGAGGTGAACGATACGTTTTTCAAACGCTGACCTAAATATTAGGAGGTATTTTCCACTGGCCAGGACATCAGTCTAGCAGACAGAAATAATGGATGTCTATGTCAGGCTCCTCCACAAACTGAATCTGGTTATTTCTGAAATTTCCCATTGCTAATATAGGAATATATATATATATATATATATATATATATATATATATATATATATAATACATATACATGTCACCCGTACTTACATATATCTATACAAATCTATATACTCATTTTCACAGAGATTAGTTAATTGTGAAGGTTCTTTAACATCTGTGGATACACTTTTTTTTGACTAGAACTTGAGAAAGAGGTAGAGCATCTACAGGAATATTAAATAAACTGTGTGAATGTGTGGTCTTTATGAATAGTAAGAATTTATTTGACCTAGAGTAGCAGTATTTATTTTCGGGTGAGCTCTTTCCCTAAATTTATATATGAATATAATTCATTCCTATAGGCACTGTTATTGTCTGCAACTACAATGAAAGTGTTGCACCCAATACAATTCCCTGTTTCTCATCACCTGGGGGACCATTTTAAGCACTCTAGGAAGAATATCTCTGTGCCACTTCTGGACCTCAAAGCTCTGGAACACGGCCACTGTCGACATCTCTTCTAAATATTGTGACTACAAAATGAAAAGCAGCAGCCTTAGCCTTTTATGGAATTTTACATGCTCTGTGGAGAAGCATTCCATCCAGTCTCCTGGAGCCAGGAGTGTGACTTGTGGGAATCAGAAGTGCTGGAATCATGTATGACATCTCCCTCTCAGTTGCATCTTTTCCCTCTACCCTTCTTTGTTGGAAAGAAAGGAACTAAAAATGAATCAAGAACTACAAAACCTCTAGCTGTCATCCTACCTGGCTATATTCAGAAGGGAAAAGGTCACATGGCACTAAATTTAAACAATGCATTTGTAAAAATTATCTGTAGAATGGGACCTATAGCAATTGTAATATTTGCAATCCTGCCTTTACCCTTTATTTCATACTACATAATTTGGATGTGCTGAACAGATCAGAATTAAGACCTGGTGATACAAGACAACAAATTTATGGGATGGCTTCTGAAAGAAGGGGTAACCTGTCTAAAAATTTGATTAAATGTTACATAGAATTTAGGAAAGTTCTTGGGTTAACATCCCGATTTGCAAAACAAATCTCTTTTCCACTGATGCAAAAGGAAGCAATGTTGTGAGGCACTTCACAATACAACGTGGAACTGGGACTGGCTGTTTCCTAATGAAATCCAGAGAAGTCAAATTAGAAACCTCTGTGCAATTTCACAGGACTCAGAGGGATGCCCAGCATGATGCATCCACTCAGATATCTGCACTCTTGTGAAGAATAGTTGATGAAGTGTAACATGTCTGCCTGGAGGCATGACCTGTACCACTGCTAATTTTGCAGATTGAAGGATCAAGGAATAATTAGACAAGCAGGGGCATCATTAAAATGTAGCATGTTTTCCTTTTATTCTCGTAATTTTCAGATGCATTTGAGTTGTTTAAAGAGGAGAGACAAGTCAGTGCTTGCTGCATTATTAAAAATTCTCAATTATGTTTTAAAACTTAGTGCATATAATGTTTCTCAAGACAAATTGCTGCATCTAAGCACTAGTTTCAACCACTCTAGGAGATAAAAATGGTAGCTAGTTATATTCACTTTTCAGCAGTGGCAGAGGTTGGTCTGTTCTCCTTTAAGGATTTGCTGAAACAAAACTGTATCTCATTTGCAGCCACACTAATCAGCTTACCTTTAATCTTTTGTTTTCTTTATAAATAGTGAAGATTTATTTGCTTTGAGCTGTCTAAAACCACAACTACCATAGATCATCCAAGAGCATTAATCTTTGTTCTCTGCAACCTGATTTCTGAAAACTGGGGGCAATGCAAAGAAGTCAATGCAAGAAAGTCAAATAACCACTTTTTTCCCCCAAATTCTGGGGTTGTTGTCACTAAGATAAGATGTGAGAAAAAACATTTTTCTCCAAGGGAAAAAAATCAGTTCAAGAATAGTTTTGAAGTGGATTGTTATTGATTCAGATTTCATTGAAAATCCATCATTACAAAATTTGTTGGCAAATTGCTGTCCTTTATTAAAACGCCCCATCACAGAATTCTAAACACCAAGAAAGGATGAAAACAACCAATGAGCAGAACTGCTCACCATGCTGTTGAGTGTTAGAATTTGGCAATACTGGTGGAATTAGGGCCTAAGCTCTAAACTGAACCAAACCAGATGTTAGCAAAATAGTTTATATGTGCAAACCATAATTGAATTCTTAATTTCTTGCTTTCTCTAGTTGGAATGCTAATTAATGTAGTTATGATTAATAACAGGATGGTTAATTGCTATTTTTCCTGCTCTGCAAGTGTCCTTTTTTATTTAAAGAGAGTGTTTTATTTAACTTGTATTGTATGTTTCTGAAGTCCTGATTTATTCATCCCCCCAAATTGCTTATTAGCAATGCATGACAAAGTGATAATTACAGTCAGATCTAGGCATAGCATGTCCCATGTTCGAGAGTATTATTTAAATCTTTAACTGAGCACATCAACCTAGTTTGTGAAAATGGAAATTTCAGGTAGAGACTCAAATAATGTCAGTAAATGAAAAAAGTAATGAAAATGTTGAATACTGTAGAAGGTCATAACCAGGCTAACAATAACCTTTACAGTTAAGACCATGTAATCTACCAGAGGGAGACAATTAATTTCGGTTGTCTGAAACCAACTCATTTGAACATCACAAGCTGAATACAGCTGCAAACTCTTCAGAAATGCATGTGCCTAACGTTAATGTTAATTAACATTAACTTTTCCCGTGAATTAACAGAAGCTTTAAAGTCTTAGAATCACCTAATTCACATGAGATGTTAGTATTACACTTCTGGAGTGGTAGGTGTACTTCTCTCCCTTAGAAATGATGTTTTTATAAAGCTTGTCAGTGCCCTCTGAACTTTATCTTTCAATTCCTTTTACTGTAAATATGTTGAATATCAAGAAGATGATTTTCTTCTTATTCCATTGAGATCTAATGGAACATCTAAGTTGATTTTGTTTCTGTCTTTAGTTTTTGGTTTTGCTTTGGTTTGTTTGGTTTTTTATTTGTTTTGTTGTTTGTTTTTTTTTTTTTTTTTGAGGTGAAACTATATATCCTTTGAACTTTCCCAAATCACTTTGTTTTACAGGATCATGAGACCACCTGAAAAGCAGGTGACTTCATAGATCCTCCTTTCACTATCATGGGGGGAAGGCATTAGCATTATTTTGGTGATGTTAAAGCTGCATCTCGTGATCCTGTTCCCACAGTTTGAATCTTGGGAGTTCCTATAGGTTGAATCTATAGTAGATCTTTGCTCAAAAAGTTCTACCAGTTGTTTTTCATCATTCACAAGGGACAACAGCTGGTCAGTGTGACAGCCTGACCTTTGAAACAATACAAACACAGAAATGGTGATCTCAGGATTCTTCTGAGTCTTTACTCCAATTGATTTTTAAAATGTACTACACTCTCTCAAAATAGTATTATGCATTTTATGATTTTTAAGCTCTTCTCAGGACAGTTATTCTTCCTGAAATTCCTGTATGTTTATTTTTTTCATTGTGTAAATATACATTTAATGTTTTTTTATAAGCTCCAATATCTTTTCCTGACAAGACCTTGAGCTAATTTTTGAGGAACTTCTTTCATATTGCCAAACTTATTTCTTTTACTGGGATAAAAGCCTTGACCACTTGTCAGTAGGGAAGTAGAGTTATCACAAAACAAAAGACAGTGGTGACTCTAGATGTGGTGGTCATGTTCCAACACAGGAAACCATATTCCATTTTATTCAAATTTAATATGCTTTCCAGTAAGTCTGGTGTTTCTTCAAATATCCTCTAAGCTGATGACTGGAATTTCTGCATGCTATGGAATAAGTAATATTCACCTGACACAGGGATATATTTCAGCTATAGATAATTGACCTCTTAAACACCCACAGAAGAAAAAAAAAAAAAAAAAAGCTATCATTGAAAGCTCACTATTCTCTGCTCTAGGTAGCTGCAGTAACCATGGTACTGATCTACACATAACACTGAAGGTACAGTACAATAATCCCTGTGGAATGGCAAATGTAGAATTTTAATGACTCCTGCTTTATTTAGGTTGTAAAGTGCTTTGGGAAAGGTATCCTTCAAGATGAAAGCTAGTACAGAAATATAAGCTATTGCTATTATGCTTTGAATTAATCACTACTTGCTTTCCTCTCCAGAGTGATGCAGAAAAACATCTTAACATCTATTTTACTTGCAGCCCGAAAAAGAAAAAAGGCCTTCCTCTCATAAAATAGGATAAAGCAAAGATAAATATAAAGCTCCTTCAAACTTGAAAGAAAAAAATCAGTTTTTTGGTGATATATATAGCTTTCATCCTGCATTTCTTGAAATTGATATTCATCTGAAGGAAAGAAAATTACCTATGAGACAGAATCGAGTCCTTGGTTATTAAATATCTGCTAGGACAGATTCTGAATGGGGTAATGGCTGTAAGCCCCTAAAGTGGGGGAACTGAGGAGAGAAAACCTACCACCCACTTAACACTGCTGGTGTGAATGAGCCACAGTCACACTGTGCAATAATTATTCTATACAGACTTATTTAATTAAACTTCAGTGTGTGAGGGGGCAATACACTTAAAATAAAGGCAGGAAAATAATTAAAACTGGGCTGGATAATATATTCATGTAAAGGGTAATAAAATTTACATATATAGACACACTTTAAATTCACACTGCTAAATAGCTCAATGGGATCCTGTTTCCAGTGTTCAGTGGCACACATGCAGTTATATTCATGGATCAGAGATCAATGGGATCTAAATCAGCCTTTGTTTATTTGATTTCTGTCTCAGAGTATAAAATTAGAATCATAGAAAACAGAGAATTATCATTGAGGCAGGGAGGGACATCATGGTTTTTCACCTGTCAAAGACTACAGAATAGTCTTGTGTACAACATTCTCTACCTTATTGCAAAGAGTTTGGCATGTCCTGCATTCCACACAGGTGAGATAGTCTAACCATGGCTTTATGTAATGATTTGACTTGGAAAAGACCTTTAGCCTCATCAGGTCCCAGCACCCTGCAATGAGAAGGAACATCTTCAACTGGGTCTGTTTGCTCAAGTGCCATCCAGCCTGGTTTTGAACAATTCCATTGACAGGGCATCCCCCACTTCTCTGGGAAACTTATTCCAGTGTCTTACCACCTTCATCATTAAAAAAAAAAAAAAAAATTGTTTATATCCAGCAAAAATATGCTCTCTTTCAGTTTTTAAACCACTGTCCCTTGTGCTGTCACAACAGGCCTTGGTATAATGTTTTTTTTTAATCTTCCTAGTAAGCCTCTTTTTTATATTCAAAGTCCACAGTGCAGTCTCACCCAAGTTTTCTCTTCCTCACGTTAAATCATCCAAAATCTCTCATCCTTTCTTCATAGAAGGGGTGCTACAGCCCTCTGATATTTTTTGTAGATGTCTTCTCTAGGTGCTGTAACAGGTCCATGTCTTTCTTGTGCTGGGGTCCCAGTAATGCATGCATGTAACCTTGGTCATAGGGGACAAGATCTAGTGATTTTCAAAAGAATCTCCCACTTAACACTTGTGGGAAAAAGAAAAATTATTTTTGTTATTACCCACTCTGCTGAGAAAAGCTGTTCACCTCAGCCATCATATCCAGAAGTCTACATGGGAATTAGTGGGGGCATAGGAGCACAAGCCAAAGTTGGAGGAGATTCCTTATTATTTCATCAGATAACTTCAGAAAGTCATTGTGATTACTGACCACTTCTTTGACTGATCTGAGACCATTGGGTGCAATTACAGAGAACAGGTTGACATGGAGTCTGAATTATACTACATACTCTTTCACAGCACCCATCAATTACTCTTAAATAATAGGGGTGGCACAGAAAAACGCATCTCTTGAGATTTTTTTTCCTCTATTCATTGGATGCTGTGACAGATGTATGTGATATGTACACATGTCACCACATGTAACAGCCTGGCAAGTGGCATTGTTTAGTCTGGGGGTGTTTAGCCTGGAGAAAAGGATGCCCAGCAAAGACCTTATCACTCTACAACAGAATGAAGGCTGTAGTGAGGTGGGGCTCAGCCTCTTCTGCCATGTCTCAAGTGAAAGGATGAGAGGAAATGGCCTCAAATTGCACCAGGGAAGGCTCAGATTAGATATCAGATAAAAAAATCACTAAAAGAGTGGGTAGGCACTGGACTAAGTTGCTCAGGGAGGTGGTTTGCTTACTGTCTCCAGTTTTCCAGTGGTGTCTGGATGTGGCATTGAGGGTATTGTAAGGTTTAGGGGCAATTATGGCAGTGCTGGTTTGGTGGTCAGGCTAGATGATCTTGAAGGTCTCTTCCAGCCTTTAGGATTCTGTGACATAAATGTATGAGTTGCTAAGACACAAACAGCTCTGGACTCTTTCAGTTATCTAAAGATTTCTTCTCTGAGGAAGGTTCTATCAGCAGGTGGCTTTCAAGCTGTCCCGATGAACAGATGATCCTGTCTGATTTTATCTAGGACATGGATCTGGAAATGTTGGTCAACTAACTAGTGATGAAAAAGCAGTAATAAATCAAAATACACCAGTGGAAACTAAGTGGCTATAGTTACATCAATGAAGAATATCTGTTCCATCCCACCACACAGGCATACATGTTGTACTTCTTGCAAAGTTATAGCAGAATCAGGATTTCTCTCTGACTTTCTAGATGGGCCTCACTCCCTCCTGTCCTGGACTCCACTTAGATGAAACTCTTTAAAGGTTGCTTAGACACTTCACACTCTATACACAGTGCAGGAATGAACCAAAATTGCCAGTTCAGTACACACTCCTGGCTGGCTGTAAAGACTTTGCCAGCCATTAATGTCTTTATCCATTCTTGAGAGCTTAGACATGGGCATGAGCACGTTATTTACTATAATAAAGCCAGAACTGCCTGTTAAATTAACAGAGCAACTCAACCAAGAGTCCTGTAAAAGTTGGTTGTCTCTGCTTTTCACACCACTGAGATTCAGCTGGGGTGAGTTTGGCCATCTCCATTCCATGCTGTTCCACGGACACTGCACAAATACTGTAGAGCTATAGGTGGTTACTCTATTAATTTGATTCTTCTCCCTCTCCAGTTAATCATTTCAAGCAGCAGTTAGTCATTGAATATATGCTTATATCTCTCTTTGCCTTCTTTAAATAAGCACTTTCCACTACTTCCAAGAGATACAAGATGTGTCAATGTGTCTTAAGTACTTTTCCATAAAGCTAAATCCTTTCCCCACTGCTAAGCAAGCCTAAAATTGTGTTTTCCTAGATTTGGGGATGCCTCAAACATCCAGAGATGCTTTTACCAAAACAACATTTAAACCTGAACACTGAAAGTTTTTATAAATAATGCATCACTTCTTTTCATGCTATTTTGATTCTGCATCTGAAGGAAAGAGGCGAAAGACAGACACTTGACTTGAAGAGCTTTCTACTGAGAAGTGGAAAAGAAGGAATTTAAAAGATGACAGTAATCTCACTGTCCTCTCCTTATTAGCAGGCATAATTTGGTAACAAAAGACACACTCATCAGACATCTGAATGCAGACTCAAGTATGAGTGGCAAAGCAAATCTATTCTCAAAGTTGCCTGTATTGTCTCTGAAGTGACTTTTCATGATTTCAGCCTTCTGGGTTAAATGCTCAGTTGGTGAATATTGATGTGATGTCATTGACTCTAATGGAGTCAAACTGCATTAGATGAGCTGAGGATCTGAATGTCTGTCACAGTTTACTGAACCAGATTCCTCGTACTAAAAACTGCTTTTTTATTTTCATAAAGATGTCATGTCTAGCAGGAAATCTCCATTCTTGCAACAGAGACTTTGTGAGTGTTTCTCAGGTATCTGCTGTCTTCTGGAGTTGGTTGATGCCTTGTTAAACAGGGCATGAAACCAGTAGGACAAGTGAACACAGCAAGCACAAGGGAGAGTTTTCATCCCATCGTCACAGCTTTATAACATAATAAACATAATAAACTCCACACTTCCTAGACAGCCTCCCCAGAGAACTGCACATCCAAAGTCCTCTAAACATCAGAAGTCTGAAGGAATAAAAATAAACTAAAAATGATGGGCCCAGTAGAGTAACTCCCAAAGACTTGGGTCTGTATCTGCAAGCTAAAAAATGAAGTTGTTGCTCCAATAATGTCAGTGTGTGGCTGAATAGTGCACCTCTCTCTGAGGCAGTCATGTTACTGTCCTGCCAGGAAAGGTCTCCATTAAGGATTTTGCAGGTGTTTGAGGTTAATTGTGAAAATATCAGCAGGACAGCTGAGTAACCAATCAGAGAAGGCTTATTTTTGCAGTGGCTAAATGGACCTTAATGGTAGGTAACTTTCCAGGTAGATTACCTGAAAAAGAAAGAAAAATGTTATCAGCTTTTGTTATTTTGTAAATAACCTCACAATATTTAGTGTCCGAGCACAACAATTATTTGAGACTCTCGTGTCTTTTCCTTTTATCTTTTTTTTTTTTTTTTTTTTTTTTTTTTTTTTTTTTCTCATTTTGGTTGCAGAAAATAACCCTGAAAGAACATTTAGTCCAAGCATACATCAATACTCAATACTCCAAATAATCTAAAGGGAATCATAAAGCCTCTTTTAAAAACTAACCTCTCTATCATACCTCATCAAGCAAAAGAACCCCAAAAAGCAAAAACCCAAACCAATTGATTAAGACTTGACCCAGGACATTTGAATGCTTGGTTTTGGTGCTTCTTCTCATCTCAGATTAAAGGGTGTTCCTTCAATTCTATATAATGATTGGGTTTTTATGACACACTCAATTTCTAGGGTAAAGTGTTTTAAAAGACTTCATGGCTGAAATGTATTTGCACTGTTCTGATCATCCAGCATACTTTGATTTCTTGTGACTCTTTGTAGAATTCATCAGCTAAAACTCAGAGCATGGACGGAGGGCAGTGGATCATCATTTGCAAAAACAGGCTGCAAAGATAATTTTTAGTCCCATTTCCACAGACATGATCCAGTTCTGTTTAAGTAATGCATATCCTTGAAACCAAGCTGTAGATCATGAAAATGCCAGTGAAATCTCTTTGTTGAATTTTTCAATGCAAACTCAAGTCTTTTTAATAGGAGAAAATCAGAATAGTTTGGAATATTTTGTTTTGGATAAACACTTAAAAAGTAAATCAGTTTTACAATTCACTGTGGGAATTTTGGTTTTTACAGCTCAGCTTGGCCTAGGCAGTGCTCTTGATGCAGTTACCTGTCATTTACAAGTGACAAGTCCCTACTGATTTTCTCAGCAGATGTCAGCCAAAAAAATCACAGCTGATTAGACAACTTGCTTGTGAGAAAAGACAAAAGCAAAAATGAAAATACATTTATAATTTTCCAGCAAGCAGTTCTCTCATTTATGAAGTCTGTAACTCTCAAATCCCAGTTCCTGGGCAGCACCTTTCCCTGTCCCAGTCACCATCTCCAGGACTCATAGTGAAGGTAAAGCACCATCAGTGGTGCAGGCAAAGCGCCCATTTTGAGGTGTTTATTTATCAGAGTTCAGAAACACAGAATCACAGGTGGATTATGTGCAGGGGCTTTATTAAGAGTGCTTGGGAACTAGGGGTATAGCTACCCAAATCTAGCTCCATCCATTTGTTCAGAATGCACATATTTATACCATTTTAATTATGATTATATAACTACCTATTTGTTTAAGCAACACAATAACTGTATTTCTATTGTCCCATTGTATGAACATGATCTCATCTACAGGTACCCTGGAGACTCTAAACATTGATTCTTGTCATCCCCAAAGCAATAAATATTTCACCCCCAAATGATAATTACATCATTTGTGTTTCTTATCAATATCTTTAGCTATAATCTTTGCAGGCTCAGGTTTATGCTTATGGTGCACCAAAAGCAAAGCACAGCGTTCCTTTCCTGTGATTTTCAGAAACATTTTAACCCTACACTCACCTATTGATTTACAGAGGGCACACAGATGGGAATGCACTGCACTCTTTTTCCCTTGTTCAGACCATGAAATTCAGCAGGCTGGTTTCCTAATCCACTCCCTGGCATCCTCATCTCACTGTGGAGAAGGGGGGGTGTGTGGTGTGGGGTGAGCCTGTGCCATGGGATAATTGCCTGTGTCTGTGAGCTGCCGCTGTGGCGAGTAACAACACGACAAAAATTCCTCTTTAAAGCATGGTCTGACTCCAGTTTATCAAACAACTGACCCCTTTTGATCCCTTTTTGGACAGGCCCCTCTCATTGGTAGGGAGAGTGACAGAACTCTTCACCCACACTGGCCAAACCAGAGAGACACCAGGGAAAGTCCATCCCACAGAAAGAATCCAAAACATTAAACATTTGTTACAAAAACACTGGCAATGTTTATGCTCAAACTGTGAGAACAGGCCTGCCAACACCAAAACACCATGAAGGAATAGAACTTAGAAACTGCAGGCCTAGGAAAAGCAGACTGCAGTGAGCAGCACAAATCCTCTGCATGGACAGAGTTCCCCCAGGGGAATGCTGGCCCTGCTCCCACGGCTTAAGGAGCAGAGCAGCTCCTCAGTAACAGACAATGAAATAAGAAAATGCTCTTAATTCCACTAGGAGAACATAATGATCAGAAAATGATAATATTTAACCTCCTTTTTTGGCACCCAGAAGAAAAGCATTTATTCAAAGTAATAATTATTATTAATATAAAGAACCAGACTAACTATAATGTAGGAAGCCCTAAAAAAATGAGAAACCTGCATCATAAACAGAAGAGAAGCAAACTTTTCTTGTTTTATGAAACTGTTAATAATTAAAAAAAAATATTAGTTTCTCCAAGTTTTGCAGATGAATGAACTCCTGTGGAACAGCTTGGTGTTAATTTTATCAGCAAGAACTTCCTAGAAAAACTATACATTTTGTTACGGTCATCTGAGGCAAGAATATTTTAAATACATTCAGAATAACATTCTTTCCCGAAGAGATACCTGTGGTTTTTAATATTAATTATTTATATCTCTCATTATTTGTTCCTTATCCTCTCCTTTCAGAAGTTCTGCATATTTGAACACAGATCAGGAATAGTATTTTGTGAGTTATTGGCCAGTCTGATAATTCTAATAATGAGCTGCAAGAACTTTGCAAACTGAACATTATATATCCAGTGCAGAAAGAGTTATTTATGACCAGAGAGAAAAGGGTGAAACCCACCAGCTAATTTAGATTATATTCCACAAGTTTCTTTGAGTTATCAAATTAATGCTATAGTCTCAGAAATATATGTAGTTTTAAGTAACTATATATATGTATCATATATATAGACACATATAAATTTATGCATATAAATGGAATGAACTTTTAAACTTTACTCTCTGTTTTCAATGAATAACTTCAACCTTCTCTGATCAAGCATACTGGGAAATCACTGACTGTATATTCAGCTTCAGAAAGAAATTTCAAATTGAGCATTTGTGCATGATTTTATCTTGGCTACAGTGAATGCTTTAAAAACCCTCCTAGTCCTTTAAGAAAGAACTACAGAAACCAAAGATGTTCTTCACTACAGAACTAATACTGAAAGTTTGGTAGCTTTTAATGTAGAAAGAAACAAATCTGATAGAGAAGGAAAGGTGGGAAAAATACTAAATATACATAAACAGACCAATATACTGGAAAAGACTAACAGTCCTATCAGAATTGATAAGGATTCTAGAGTAAAATACAGCAATTCTGAGGAAGCAAACACAGGGTAATACGGATATTATATTTGCTCATAACTGTAATAGCTCTTATGCTCATAAGAAATAAGCTATACATATTTTTAACTGACTTTTATTGAATAAAGTAATGCACTTCAAATCTCACTTGTTCATTCAGACTCATAGCAAAGTATCTCTAACCAGAATAATTATTTAGGAGGTGGAATAACTACTTTCTATTAATTTCCTTCATTCTATCAGAATAAATATTTCTTCTGATAGCACGGTAATAAACTTCATGTTTATAAACTAGTCTTAACTCTAATAATAAGCTACAGTCACATTATGTAAATGATCCCTACGATGGTGTCTGAAAAAAGCATCCAAAATTGAAAGAGTCACTTTTGCTGGTACTTAATGACTATGTTGGTATTCTAAAGACCATAGTTTATCTCCTCACAGAGATGATATAATTTTCTGTTTTCTATGCTGAGAAAACTCAATATTTTTAAAACTATTGAAACACAGAATAGTGGTTAAAAAGGAAACATGATTTTATACATTGCCCTTCACCACAGTTCCTTGTTACAGGTGTGATTCAGAGTTACAAAGGTCACTGGTAGCTGCTCCATTGACCTCGTAATCCATTTCTTTTCTAAATGTTTCCTTTCTCACAGCTTGCCATTTCTGGCACCTTTTATGGTAAAAAAGACAAATTACACATTCATGCCTTCTTGCCCTGTGAGTTTAGCAGTCCATGAAGTACAGCTCCCCCATTCCTGACCACCCCAAAGGGCTGTATCCATTACCCAGTGAATTGATCACTCATTGATTTTCCTGTCACTGTTCCTTATCCATCAGCAGGATGACAGAAAATAACCCTCTCTGTAGCTCTGTATGTGGCACATGCAATAAGCTGTGAAGCTGAGACCATACTGGTGAAATGATAACTGGATGGCCAGGGAAATTATGCACTTTAAGCATTTTTGACAGATTGATACCTACAAACCCTGAATTCTCCCATCTGGAGGGCATGCAGCCATCTCCTTGCAGTACTTCACAGGAACAGATCATGTGCACTTCTTCCTAAGTAAAACAAGGTGGCTAGAAATTATCTGTTCTTTATCTGTTTGAAAACTATATGAAAACATTCATTGTTTTGTAAATGGATTCTGCAAAATCCTGTCCAGTTTACAGATTGTTTCCAGTCAGCTGAATGTGAATGTTTGGTAGGGAAAACAGGAGCAGTGTCACTGGGCACAAGGTTCACATAACTCATTGGTACAATCTTTGAGAACTGGGCTTCATATTCAAAATGTTCACACTCATACTGATTTCAAAATGCAGGTTCTGAAAATATCCTTCAACGTCTTCTTTCCTCTTCCTGGTTGCCCTTGCCACAGTAACTTCATTAGCTGTCAAATTTGCAAAAAATAACACTAAAGGAAAACTAATGGCAAAACATGGAGGCAAACTTCACAAAAAATATGGTAAAAAAATATAGTATTGCCTACTATTATTTTTCAGCAATTAATAGGAGCCTGTCAAGGTCAGTCTGAATTGCTCAGTGATTTACTGGACTTTGGTTCCTTCCCTTTGTTTCTCTAAGACACTGTTTGATTTATGGTCAGTATGGAGAATTCATGACAAAACCCAGGATTCTTTTTTGTTCTGAACTGGAGTTGATATCAAATAGATGTAGGAGGCATAAAAACAGTGTTCCTGCATAATTGGGGTGATGCTGTATAAAATTGGAAAACATGGTCAGAAGGACTAATTAAACTAATATGCAACAGTGACCCCAGTTTGTGCTCTCTGCTATGAATCCTGCTGTTGTAAAATGTCAGATTTTTTAAAAACATCAAACAGTAAGAGAATAAAAGCTACGATTGACATGCATAGATCTCTGCTTAATTGTAGTTGTTATCACCACGGTTGTCAAGAAATCCCTCTTAGAGGTCGCGGTGGCTGCTGCAGGGATAATTTCACTCTTTATAGAGGCCAGCAGACCCTTTACAAGCTACACACCAAATGATTTTGGTAACACAGCACCTACCTGTTTTCCTCAACATATAATTTGCAGCACTTTATCTGCTGTAATGTGCAGCAGATTAGTAGCCTGAATAATGAGCCATCCTCCCAGTTAAGGAGGGATAAATAATTGATGGTTGGAACTATAACCAAAAGGAAGTAATTTTTCCTCATCAGGTCACTCAGATTCACAAAGCTGTCAGGAAAGAAAAGCTCTATAATTTTAAGTAGAAAATTATGGCATGCTCTCATAAAGGAATAGTGTTTTTCCATTGTCTGTGGTGATAGCACAGCATACCTGTGTAGGAATAAGAAAGGTACTATTTTATTTTCTTACCAATAGAAAACAGACCTAATAGTCTTGATGCTTTCAAACTATTATTTTTCTCAAATTTTTTGGTCTCTCTTAGTCAATTTTTATGCTGATTCAGAACATTTTTGTGTTACTCTAATGGACAGGCTGTTCACTTAAGAAGATATAAAATAATCTTTATTTTATGTTAAATATCAACTACTCAAAAACATTATTCACCAGAGAAAACACAGGAGTGAGAATGAAGTGTGTTTACCTATGTTTTGCTGTAGAAACTTCCTGTGGAGACAGTCATAAGTGAACAGGTATATTAAAAATATTTAATTTCACCCTGTTCAGCTAATTTAGCTTAGGAGTTACCATCAGGCAGCTGATAAAGTATCAAAGGCTTTCAATAAGGTTAGGTTCATATTCATAGAAAGTATTTCTTCCTGACATTTCAATTCAAATTACTTCCTACTTGAATATTCTAAAAGTTTAGGATTCACACATGAATGCAGTGATTCCACCAGTAATACTAACCATATTTGATTTTTCTGTTTATTTGAATGCACAATAAGAAAAAATTTGTGCACAAAATATCTTATTACTGTCTCAGATCAAATGAGAGTAGCTTTAGGTGCAGCACATGGACCACACATAAGCAAACTGCGATGGACTGAGCAGTAAGATGCTGTTGCTCTTGGTTTTTACAGATATCTAAGTGATATTCAATGCATTCCTAATGCTGCCTATTCACATAATTCTATCTAACCACTGATGAAAGAAAAAGTGCTTTTATTTGAGCTGGCCATGTAAAAGCAATATCTACAAGAAAAATTATTGCAGGTGAGGTGTTCATGGCGACGTTTTTTGTGTTTCTTGAAAAAAAATAGACTGCTAAATTTTATTATTTAATTGACAACATATTTGAAAATATTTGTCCTTTATACTGCTCAAAGGAACCTTAAGTTTAAAAGGCATATACTGAGAAGATATAGAAGTTACAGTAATTAGTATTTAAAAAAAAAAAAAAATTAACGTGAACTCAGGACACAGTCCAGGTAGGAAAGGTGACTTCCATAACTGGCAAGCATATAACACTGTCCAAAGACATGAGCATATCAACAAATGAGCATTTGACCTAACAAAGCAGTGGAAAAGTTCTGTGTACTCTGTGAGCTCAGCTCCTAAGCCTTCCCTTGGTCCATCCCTGCAGTGCACTGAACAGCCAAAGGCTATGAAATGCTCTTGGCTATGGCTTGATAAATTCTCTTCTGCAGCAGGCAAATATCTTCATGTAAAATTTGTGTTTGCTATCCACAGCTGCCCAAAGATCTGGCCTTGCCCCTTTGTCTATGCTGCACTTCTGATTGCTGCACTGTGTTTCGTATGACAAACACAGTCCTACACTCTTTATTCTCAGAGTGCTGATGCTCGGTTATTCTGCTCTTTACTCCCTTTTGCAAAACTTTACCTCCTTCCATAATTTCCCCTCTAGTTTTCCTTTCTCCAGTGCCTTGAACATGGATACTTATCAGTATCTTCCCCACCTAAATGTGCACTCACTTCAGCATCAAAATGGGGCACCACCTTTTTAGTTCAGTTTTAAAAAGAGATCACAATCTCTTGAGTCCCACTCAGGGTTTGGATAGCAGGCACGATGGTGAGACAGACAACAACCATTAGAAACAGGGCTGCAAAATTTTTATGCAAACTTCTCCTTCCACTATGACAGTTTTTTCCTAAGCAATCTCAAGATTTCTCCCACCTCTTGCACATCTTTGTCTCAGCTTTTCGGTATTTTTCTGTGTTTGGGTCAGGTCTTTCACCTTGTTACAAGGCACATTCAGTAGCTTAATTTCAAATGGAGGAGCACCTTAGCTTTAGCAGAGTGGCTGATCAATACTTTAATCAGTGATCCTGTTTCTAATTCCCTTTGTGCTGCTGGACCATTTCTTTAGCTTTGAATGCTGCAGATCCAGGGTCACACTGGGGTTTGCTGAGACATGAGCCAATGGAAAGAAAGCAGGAATACTGTAGTCTGCTTTTCTTAGGCCTGCAGTCTCTAAGTTCTATTCCTTCATGATGTTTTGGTGTTGGCAGGCCTGTTCTCACAGTTTGAGCATAAACATTGCCAGTGTTTTTGTAACAAATGTTTAATGTTTTGGATTCTTTCTGTGGGATGGACTTTCCCTGATGTCTCTCTGGTTTGGCCAGTGTGTGTGAAGAGTTCTGTCACTCTCCCTACCAATGAGAGGGGCCTGTCCAAAAAGGGATCAAAAGGGGTCAGTTGTTTAATAAACTGGAGTCAGATCAGTTCTAAAGAGGAATTGGTGTCGTGTTGTCACTCACCACAGTGACAGTGTACCTAGCTGCTGAGTGCCTTTGGAGCTGCCAGGTGAAACAAACAGGGTGTGTTTATACAATTACTATTGTACTCCCACTCTGCCTCAGGAGCAGTTTATTTGTATGTAAAGATCAAGAAGTGGTTTTCGTGAAAAGGAAGCTTTCAAAACTAGCAAGAACTGTGACAGTGTTGAAGGAAATGTGTTTTTTCAGTCCCTCTGAATTGAAAAACTGGCACTCATAGTTTATTGCCCACCAAGGTGCAATATGATTTACTGAGTCTAATTTTGGAGCTGTTTACATTTTATTTTAGTTGATTAGTGTGAGCTCCTGAAATATCTCTGCAGCAATCTTATTTCTGCAGGAGCATTTATTGATATTCACCAGGTAATTTATGCTAATGCAGAGAACATTTACAGCTGTTCTCTTCCAATACTAGCACTTACAGATGTTTTGTCAGTCACTTAAAAACACAAGATGTACAACTGGATTACTTAAATGTTTTAATTAGTACTGTTCCTGAGAAACAACAGAACATATTTTTGCATGATTGCTTATAATAAATAGGTCAATAAACAAAAATCACATATATGCTTGCAATAATATGAAGAAAACAATAATCTTCAATAGGTCTGTAAAGATCTCCACCAGGCTAGGTCCTGATTTACAGTATAGTGTCTATAGTAAAATTATTAAAAGCAATGTGAGGTGTTTAGGGAGAAGGGCAAACTTTCAAATCTTGCCTCCTCAAAAAAAAAAAAAAAAAAAAGAAAATCAGTGTTCATTTAATGGTATTGGTTTTGGTCATAACAGAATCAAATGTTATTTTACACTACATGTTTTTTCCTCTCTTTAACTGTGTTTTTAGGTCAGTCAGACTGCTCGTATGTCAGAATTAATCAGCAGAGAATTAATTACAAACTTGGATTTAGTAATTGCTTCTTTGCTGGAATTTAATATTTGCCTTCCAGTAATCTAGCAAGGGAGTCAGCACTGCATTCATTGTTCAGCATAGTTCCAAGGGATAAAGAACTACTGTATTTTTTGTCTTTTGGATGACTTGTAATTAACTGAAGGATATAGTACAAACACTGCTGGAGTAAAAATCTTGCAAGTTTTCTTCCAGGCCAATCACAATTTTAATCTGTTTGGAATCCCTGCAAATATTTTTGCAGGTATTCTGCAAATACCTGTCTGGTTTTGAATGCTGCTAGAAACCCAGTAGATTTATACAGATTAGAAAGCACAGGAAAAACAGAAAACAGCTTCTCACCTGACCCTTAATTGCTTAGGGTATAAAAAACTAAACCTAACCATCCAATACGAAGGCAGTGGTGCATGATTTCTAACTGCAATTTCATTATTACAGCTAATGGTAAACAAAATATTTAGGATAGTAATAGTCTGCTGGCTGCACAGAAAGGAAAAAAGATCATGCTGAAAGAGAGAGACTGCCCAGGTACAGGAGGGTGCTGAAGTTACGCTCAAAGAATTCTTTCCTGCAGCTAGTGATGTCTCTAAAGGTGGTAGATCTTGTCCAGCTTCAGAAGAAATGGAGTTCTTCTCTCTCTGGATTAAAGGGACATGACTTTCCAAGAAAGGAGTTTTGGGAGCACAGGAGAGGCTGCCATCATGTACATGGCACGAGCCTGCTGCAATAAAGAAGACAGCTCTTGGAGGCCCCTGAAGAGTTGAAGGGACAGGCTGAAGTCCCAGAGCATTTCTCACCCTCCAGGTCCTCTGATCAGCTCCAGTGAGACTTCAGCTCATAAGGGGACTCTCATTTGTCAGAAGGGCATTTTGTTGTTTTATGCACCTTCTTTAAAACCTGCTCTCAGTTATTGAACAGTGTCTTCTGTGAATTTCTTTTGAGAGAGAGCAGATATTTCCTCAAACAAATCCATTAACTGTCTTAATTTAATACCCTCCCTCTAAAACCAGATTTTAGAGTAGAGGGTTATCAAATAAGTAGTCCGTTAGACTTTTTCCTAAATCCCATTATTTTCAGGTTGATATTTTTTCCTTTTATATATAGATATTTTATGTTTTGGTACTTTTAGTCTAATTTCTATGGGAAGAACAAATTTGGGATATTAGAACTAAGAAGAACCAAACCCAGAAGTCAGCTGTTGTATCAGAAAACCACCCACCTGCTTTTGCAGTTGAATTTATAACAGATAAAACCCAACTTTATGAACAAAGCAGTAGGGAGGTAGAACATTCCCTACCATTCCACTTTCTGTGTTAATAAACAAAGAAAAGAAAGGTGGAGGTTATAATTCCTGCTGTAATTTCCTTTCTTTAGCTGGCACAATTTTAACCAATGGATGGCATCAAAAACACCAGTTTAGCCATGAATACTTTTGGTCAACAGCATCATGAACAAAAATTTGAACAAAATTGAAAAAAAAAAAAATTTTTTTCAATTGAAAAATTGAACATTTGTTGAACAAAAAATGCAGTCAAGGTATGAATTGGGCCAGATCACCAAGCAGCTGTAGCTACAATAACATCTGCCAGCTGAATGTTGTGCCCAGTATCTTGATCTGATTAATATAATATAAAAATCTCTAATTAAATTTAATAGGGGCCCTTTCCTTTTATGTAAGATTATAACCAAAAATAAATGAAGCTAGATAGAAGATCTTGAACATAGGGAAAATATAAGTTCTGCAGCATTACTGTGCAGTAAGGTAAACAGATATTCCTATTTAATTTACTTAAAGTGAGAGTTTCTGACGTAGGGAATGTTGGGGGTTTGGAAGACCAAAGCTGATAAAACTACTTCAATGTTTTTAAATAAACTGAGTATATTCAAATACTTAGACTGCATATGTTCTTTTGCTTTGATTTCAATAAGAGTGAGGCACTAAGATGTTATTTTCAATTTGTATGCAAAGTGTGTTGAGGGGCACAAAAGTGTAATGGGCCATTACATTTGTTTTAAATTCATGTGAACAATATTAATATGAAATACCAAAGATTTTTCTCTGAGATTTTAGTAAGAATTGGGCAAAGGTTTATTATGTGAAACTGCATACAGTATTTCTTTCTGAATTGTACTGTGAGTTATCACCTTGAAAGTATGCTTGTTAGAAAATCTTTAAGTGTCTCAGTCAAGAACAGGAACATTCAGTCCTACATTCCTGTATATTGTCTACAGCTGAATGTTAATTTAAAATATACAACTAATGCTATAAAATACTTGAAACATTTTTTCTTTTTTCTTATCTGCTGAGTACCTACAGTGTATTCTGTTCACCACATTGCTAGGAGAGGCAGATAGACTCTGCTTTATTTTCCCTTAAATTTGTTTACAGCCTCGAGCAGAGGGTGGGCAGGGAGTTTAACTCTGGGCACGGGGCCAGGAGAGCACCACCAGCTCCCAGACAGGTGGGAGTCAGGCTGGCAAACCAGGCTCACCTGCTCTTCCAGGAAAGAGGGGCTGTCACCCTTTTGCCTGCCCAGCCATGCCTTGCCTATGATTTATTTTGAATAAACCTCACCCAGGTTTGATAGGTTTTAAGGTTGTGTTAATATTTAGTGGGTTTGTTTTTGTTTTTTTTTTTTTCTTTTACTGGATTCGCTTGCTCAGGTATTTTCTAACCTTCACATAAAAGTGGGAGAGCACTGGTTTTAGCTAGAGAATGCTCTTCAGCAACACACTAGCAATATTAATTGCTTTTTAATTGTCTTTGATCTAGGAGACAGGTAACAGAGCTGCTAGTGTACAATGACTCCTACACAAAAGAATTACATAAGCTTAAGTAACCCTAAACAGTATTTATAAATGCTTATTTATTCAGAGACTTCTTTTTATGGATTATCAGTGTAAAAAACCTCAACTTTAGAGAAATATGTATTGAATTAGGATGCATATTTTTGTTAATATCTATCACTTTTTATTCTTTAATTTTGGATTTGTGCCATAAAATGCTTGACACTGAATTCTTGTCACCCTTGCTACAGTAAATTAGAGGTCTGGGTACCTAATATTTCTGAAAATCAGGCCTAATTATTGTCCTTTTAAAGGGAGAGGTTGATAAAATTGTAAAGGTGATTATTTTAGGAACTGTGGAATAGAATATGAAACACTGCAGACAATTAGACAAGTGTCTGTGTGAGCTTGAGGGGTAGAGCTGAGACAAGAAAAAATAAGTCGGATTATAACACTGAGCTGGGTAGTTTGAATTTTTTTTAATTTTGAAATTCGTCATCGTGATTCTTGTCAAGGACACATTTCAAAATATAAATGACTTAGATGTTTGTATCAAGTTTAAATGTCTAAAATATAGTTTCACTGGATTATAATGCTTTCATGACATTCAAAGGCTTGGAATTTCATGAGTTCTTCTTTTGATACTTTGGTTAATACCTATGTTTTGGCAATGAAAATTATTCTACTTTTATTCTCACTAATTTTAGCCCCCATTATATTGCCTTGGATTCTTTTTTCGTTATTTTTCACTCTAAAAACTTGAAGAAAATCAGCAAAGAGCATAGAACAATGTTGAATAAAACTTCATGTAAGAAAAGTAATTTCAACATCCTATTAGAACATGTAAGGCTTCCTGAAATAATATTTCAGTGTTTAGAAAAAAAATATGCTGTACCGGCTTATGCAAAATACAAGGTAGGAAGAGACAATCAAGAATTCTTTACAACCTCCTGTTCTTCCAGTTAATCTCTAAATTGCAACCAGTTTCATTAAATTGTAGCCCACCTCTCCCTCCATTTCTAGGAGCTTTCTGACGAGAGCCATGAATTATTTACCCCAGAGTTTCAGGGAGTTTATCGGGATGGAAATTGGGATGGAAATTGTGGTTGTGTCCCTGTTGTGAGGGCCCAGCTCACAGCTGCTCTGGGGCTCGTGGAGATGAGTGACTGGAGGAATTTCCACGGGTGAAAAGGTGTTGCTGTGCCAGAAGAACCTTGAGACAGTGAATATTTCCTCCTGACTGATTATTGTGCCTCGTGTATTTGTGGTGCCTGCTCTTGGCTGTGGCTGTGAGTTTAGGGTGGCTCTGCTTTCCCGGAGTGTTTCTGTGCTCCACTAGTGCTGTGACCAAACTAGTCTGAATCATGGCAGTCTTTATCTAACACGATAGTTATTGTGCCTTTATGGCTGGAAAATTGTTGCTGTATTACCCAATCTTCAGCATTCTTTCAGGAGGGTGATACATTTTGCTGTCTTAAAATGGGCTTGTTTTTCTTTTCTGTTTCTGTCATTGGATTATTCAGGACTTTCTCTGTAAGTATAAAATGTGGCACGAATCTCTTCTATCCTTTTTCCTCTCCATTCAAGATCTTGGCATGGCTTTTTGTTTGCGCTTATCTTTTAAAATATCAGCTAAGCATGAAAACAGGGGTACTGCTGGAGATTGGAGGCACAAATAAGAGAAGCCCTAATTTAAATTAAAAATTTCAGAAATGTTCTGATATCCCAGGGAATTTTTTTTAACTCTGGCACAAATATTGGTAGCTTTTTGTTCTGGTGCTTACTGAGGGCTCCTAGCTGGCATTTATGACATTCTGCAGTAGTGTTTTGCACTTAGTTGCTTTTCACTTAGGAATATCAAAGCAGTTTAGAAAATAGTAAGTATTATATGAATTTTGTAGCTTAGGCAACTGAAGGAGCAAGATAATGAATGATAATATCAAGTCTCTGGGCAATTCTACAGCAGAGTTAAATATGCACTTAAAAAATCACAGCTCCTGCTGTATTTCAGAGGTAAAATACAGAGAGACTGTGAGGAAGCTCAGAAGAAAACAGGTATGGTAAAGATGGTAAATTAATGCACAACAGGTATCTACTGAAGTCTGTCATTCTGAATGCAACCACTTCACTATGAATGACATAACAATATCTTATAATTGTCTGTAAATGAAAAACTTAATTTGTTTTGAGAATTTGGATCCTGAGAATTGAAATTTCCTGTCTGATGCAAGGACGAAACAGGATTACTTTGCTAATTTGCTCAATCGTCTGATGACTATCTGACAAACTATACATTAGACAACACCCCCAATCCCATTTTGAAGTTCCGTCATATTTAGCTAGTGTGTTAATCTCTTCCCTTCTTCCAATTGCTTTATTTGTTGACACTGTCTGCTAATTTCTCAGTCTGTCTGTCACCCAAAAGCTGGTGCAGGAACATTTGTACATCTCTGACTCCACAGAGACTCCTGGCAGGAGGCAGTGGGCTCTCTTGAGTGCCACCAGACCTGTGAGTGACACAGACAGAGCTGCCATCACTCTGCCACTGACCAAGGACAGTGGGGATGCACCTATATGCAGATAAATTTTATTTTCTGCAAAATGACTTTTTTAACCCTGACATCTCTTAGTCAACGTCAGAACCCAGAACGTTCCTCTGAGTGCCCTGGGGGATCAGAGACCCTGGCACAGAGTCAAAAACACCTGTGTGTGTGACTGGAGCCCATGGAAAACATTACCAACCTTGTATGGAGAATTACAAGTTTAAGTAGAGTGATAGTTTACTTGTCACAGGGTGAAAATGTAGAATTTTGGGGGCTTTATATTGGGGGTTTAAGGGGCAAAGATGGAGGATTTCAGGTGTGTCCCTGCCCTTCTTCTTCTTGGTCTTTCAGCCTCCATCTTCTGCTGTGGTGGTGACACTTTTTAATTGGTTTAGAATAGAGGCACATTGTTCAACATAGCTGATAGGTATTGGAAAATTATTGTCAATAAAGAATAGTAGATTTTAGTATAAAAATAAACACCACCCAGAGGGTGTCAGTCTGCTCCATCTCAACCTGCAAGACAGATCTGTGCAGGCCAGAGCCACAATGTTCCAGATAACAAACAAGAAACAATCCTTGGACACGAGAACAGAGAGATCTCGGGCTGTTCTCCTGCACTGGGCTGGGACAAACAGAGACTTTGGGCAATTCTCAGGTCACAGCAACGACACAAAACCAGGGAAGTCAAACCCAACATGCTTCAGTTGCATGGGGCTGGCACTTTATACAGCAGCAGTATTTTCAGGTGGTCACGTAATTACAAAAACAATCAATCAGCTGCATAATAATAAAAATTGTGTGCTGTGAAGTTCTGCAGCTGCAGTGTGAAACACACGAGTGTCTTCTGACAGCAGATCACTCCTGCCAGACTGAGGTCTGGTGTGCACTGGCTATCTCAATATCTCTTCATTATTCCAACATCAAGGCGGATTATCTTCATTAAAACAACAAAAAAAAAAATAAAATTTGAACATACAGTACATGCTGTTAGAAATATTCACAGCCCAATGAGTGTTAAATGACACCTTTGATTGGTTTCTACCTTGTTCCTCTTACTCCAGCATTCGACTCCCTGCAAATACATTAATGAAATACTAAAGTGCAAATATCCTTTAATGCCTGTTAGTCAAACTGTCCCAGGAAAAGGGCACGGCCCTTGATCAGTTTGCAAACTCCATGGGAGCTGCCCTCACAACAAGCATGGCTGAATCATTGTTCTGTACCTCAAAGTGCTAAGGGCACTGGATGCCCTGCCGGCTGAGGAGTGGATGGATCCGCCCCCTCCACAGCCACCTGGATACCGCAGGTCAAAAATTCGGTGTCGGTAATTTCGCAGGCACTGGTGCCACCCTGTGGAGTTCACTGCAAACACTTTGGGGTAGCTCAAAAGGAGAGGTCAATCAGGTGCTGGAGAAGCCAGACCTTAACATTCACACCTGCTTCTCCTTAGAAAAAAACATTTCTCATTTTGCAATTACAATAGAAATGCACGTCGTGTAGGAAAGCCTTTCTCTGGAGTCTAAAATAACTTTGCATTGAGGGAACGTGATTAATTTACTTTTTACATAATTTTGAGTTTTTTGTCTCCAATATGGATGCTTACGTGAGCATATATGCTGTCCCTGAAAATCAGCCTTCTGATTTGTTTTAATATATGGAGTCAGTTCTCATGAATTGTAAGATAACCAAGGATCATGTTTGCATTCCTTTGTAAAAGATATCACCTGATGGACTTCTCAAGTGACCAGTGGAGATGGAGAGGTGGGAACTTCTCTGTCCAATCTCTGATCACTGTCCAGAAACTGAGAGATACGAGGCCACCAATAAATGAGAGAGTTCTTTTCTTCTTCTCTACCTGAACACCTGCTCTGTGTGTTGCTGTGTGTTTCTATGTCACAGTAACACATATATTTCTATCCAAATCACTATCATATGTTTTTGACTTTAAAATAATTATGAAGAATAAAGAAACAGATTAAATAAGTTGAGAGGAGCATTACTTAAAAAAAATATTCCTATTATCTAAAATTTCTACTCTTTTTTTGCCCCATTTCTACTATGAAAAATATTCAATGTAAAGAGATTATTTAGCCTGTTCACATATAAGGCACTGGAAAGAATCATACTTAATTTTGCTGCTATTTTTCTGTGCCCTCCAACCAAAATATTCATCTCTGTGCTTGATTGCCAGTATCCAAACCCCTTGGAATGAACAGGTCCATCTCCATACAGGTCTGCCAGTACCCAGAACTCCTGGCTTGCCCACTGGAGCTCCAGAACAGATTCTGAGCCCTCTTGTGTGTGTGCTGGGATGTGGGGACAATCTCCCACTGCACTGCTCTGTGAACACTCTCCCTACCCTAAGAATTCCCTCATGTGTCCCTAGCAGTCTCAGAAAAATAAAAGGATGCTGTCTACCAGCTCCTGCCAGCTGCCTGCTTTCGCCTCAAGACATAACCTTGTAGACAAAATCCACAATGGCATCAACAAACAGAGGGTGGCTTTTCTTCTGTTAGCATCTTACCCTGAAACAACTTAAAACCTTCTCCCACACGAGGCATAACTCTTTTTACATCAATTTACAGGGATTCTACTTCCATAAGCCAGGAGGCTAGAAGACCTTGCTGGCCACTAAGCACTAGATTTCTGCTCTTATTAGCACACATCAACCTGGGCAACACTGGAGTGAACACACCCTGCACTGGGGTTCAGCTGGGTGACTGCCCTAAAGGTGACCCTGCAAAAATTAAGTTTGGTCACTTACTCACCTTCAGCCACAGAATTTCTCACAATGCCCATTGTATGAATACAAAACCTAGCTTTAAACCTGAGAATTTTTTCCCACATTAGTGCTTCTAAAGAAAATTTGGGATGGCAAGCAGGAGTGTGATTGGCAGTGGATGGATATATCTAATGAAAAGAGAATGGAGATAATTAACGGGTGGTTAGCTGCATATGCAAAGAATCATGTCTGTGTTCACAGCAATATGGTACAAGCTGATTCTTACCTCTTGCAATTCTTGCAGTACTCTAGCTACATTTTGGCTAAAATAAAAGGCTTTTGATCTACAAGGTCATGATCAGGCTCAGGTGTGATTTCCAATGAAATGGAAAATTCTTTAGGAAATTTCCTAAAACACTTGTTTTGGAAGGATTGCACCAGCATTATGCTTAAATTGGATTTTAAGGAATTTATTCTGTTTTAATTATAGGTAAGCATTAGTTTTGCCCCAGTGGGGCTGAAGTATTTATTAGGCAAGGTGCCCAATTTCTTTGGCTGCCTCCCCCATTCCCACCTGAATCCCACTCTATCCTATTTCCTGGCTAAAAGAGTCACTGTCTCCCATTTCCCTTAAGTTACCTGTGAGTTTACAGCAAGATTTTTTGCCTCATTTTATATTTATAGCTACTTCCACAAAAAAGCCATTTAACTCAAGCCTCAGCAACTGATCTCAAGTGTTTCCATAACACAGTATTGCATTAATATAATATCTGGAGACTCTGAGCTGTGTGTTCACCTCCTGTTCTCAGCCAGTGTGACCAGAAATCTCTATTTACTACTCTCCACGGAGAGGAATTGCCAGGCTGCAGCAGGAAAAGGCAGGGACACGTCCAAGTAGCAATGCCTGGGCAGCTGTCAAGATAAGGTGGGAGCTTGGAAGGGTGACAAAACCCCTGAGCAACAATAAATGCTACTCACACAGAGAGAGGTGGTGGAGAGGCATGTTCCCAAGGATGGAATTCAGCAGGATCTCTTGCAGTGAGTAATTTCTGCCTTAATGTGCTACCAGCGCTTGGGATCCTAAGGAACTGTATGGTTTAATTGGATATTTGTTAATAAAGGCAGGTTTCCTCATGTTTATCCAGCTTTAATACTGGATTCCATCAAATGAGAATGCTGCTGCAGAATTAGAAATTTAAAGCCTTCTGTTCATATAATGAGAAAAAAAATATGGCTCAAAATAATTATTGAATTTCAAATTTATGTCCCCAAACTTGAACTTTACTTTACTATCCATGTACTTCAATTTGCCTGCAATTAAGAAAAAAAATAAAGTTAGCATAGTTAACTTTTTTATTATTTAATTTGGGACAGAACTTGTTATTCACAATGCTGGTCTGAAAATGAGTTACTGTTATTGTAACTTTTCTAAAGCATTTATTTGCATTAACTTGAAAAATGAAGTTATTGTAATACGGTTATATAATCAATTTATATTACTGCAAGGAACATTGTTGAGTACGCTTCTGGAACTTAGGAATAAATAAACAAATGCAATAATTTTGGTTTTAACTATAAAATATATGAAAGGCCTCAAGATATTTTGGTCCTGAACAAGCTTAAATATATGTTTAATTACAAGTACCAGAGTGATCCAGTGAAATCACAGGAATGACGTCCACGTACGAGGAAAAGTCATTCCATGCATCACGAAATCATTCTAGAATTGATTTTTCATTTCAGGTGTTTTTGCTTTGGGAAACATAAGGGTTTACAAACTGACTCATTTAAATTGTCCTGGATTTTCTTATTATCCCATGTTATTCACAACCCATAATGTTTGAGCATTAGTTCAATTACCCACAATATTAAAACAACTGAAGACTGCTAGATCTGTTTACATTTATATTTTTTCAAATCAGTTTAAAAGACAGAATCTTGTCTGCACTGAAATAAAGAGATTAGGTTTTTTTTTTTGTTTTTTTTTTTGTTTTTTTTTTTTTAATTTGCTTCTGATTTTTGCTCATGGGCTGTATTTGTGTTTGGTTGAAGGTCTGTGTCTGGGGCAGCAGGTTCTGGCCTCTCCATCTCCTCAGCTGCTCTTTGCCTGCCTGCTTTGCTGAACCTGGTGTAAATAAATAGGGATAAAGTGCATCCCACATCATTCTCAATGTCTTGGCCTCTACAACCCATGTTCACTGATGGTAAGGGCTGTAAATCTGGTTTTGAGGGCAGCAGGGACTGGTCCAGCTCATCCAGTGAGCTGCTGTTCTTGGACCAAACAGGACAACCCAGGGCCACAGGGTAGAGGTTGGAATGAAATCCTTTTTTTTTTTTTCCCTCTCCCATTTCTCTGCCATAAAATTTTATGTCCAGATTGAAATGAAAAGTTAATCAAGGCTAGGTCTGGCAAATGTTTTTCATTTGTGATGAGCTACAGTGTATGTAATGAGAGGTATTTCAAGGCCATATATTCCAACAATGCTTCATTGTCCTCAAGCTACTCAGATAATTTGGAACAAGTACAGTGTTCAGAGTAACCAATATATTAAAAAGTTAAATATGGTAGTCCTTTGATTTATCTTCCTTCTCCTGCAGTATTTTGTACAGGACAGGATTACTGAAACCTCTCTGTATTGCAGCATCTGAGAGGACTCTAAGGAGACATTATTTGGTTTGTAGGAGGAATAGGTTACATATGTTTACTGCATCATTTCTCTTTCTCACTGTGATTGTTGCCAAGGAATGGATTAATGTTGTTCCATTTCACAATAGCAATGCAGCTATAATTTCCATGTACAAAATGCATTCCCTTTGAATAACTGCTTCCTTCTGCTTAGAGAGAGAAAAGTGTTATATTAACATAAAAAAACTTGTGATGTAATATTTTGTTGCTGCTTTACACAACCTTTACCACACAAGGTTAAGGACAGCAAGAAAACAAGATACAAATTCTGAAAAAAAGTTGATATCTCTTTCTTTAAGCAATTTCACACCATCACCACTGAAAGAAATGTGTTGGCTAAATAACAAAGTAAGAGACTCTCAGGACTAATTCCTCCAGCTTACTCTCTCTACAGTCTGTTCACGTAAGCTGATTTTATTCTTCTGTATGCATATTTTTGGTTAATTCGTTACCAGCTATTTATAAATTTCATTTTCAAGGACTGAAGCAGCAGTGTTAGACACCATCTGTTTGGGTAACCAACTTGGTTTAGATACTTCAGAATTTTTTTGCATTCTCTGTCATTAGAGGGTGGTCAACCACCCCTTTGACTCTGAATCCATACACTACTGATTTCATTCAGACTTGTAAGACGGAATGCATTTTGCTTAAGAGAACGGCCAAGATTTTTGTTCTATTCAACATGTAGACTATTGGATGAGGAAAATTCTGTATAAGGCCAATTCCCAAAAGAATAATAATTCATAATTCACATAATTCAGCGTGTTTTTTCCAAGCCATTTGGATAGTTGGAGCTGACCACAGAAAACTTGGGGTTCCCATGCCAGATGGATCGACATGGCCAGCTCATTAAATGTTCAGCTGTGCTTATATCCATTCTCAGGCTATAAAAATACCCCTCTGACGATGTGTAGCAAAGTGTCCATTTTATTTCAGGTGCTGAATTTTGAGAAAGTCCAGGAAATATTATCTTAGGATTGTCAGAGCACTTCCTGTGTGTAGGTAAATGCTTCCTATGGGGTCCATAGGTACCACTGAGTGCTAGCTACACAGGGATGTGGAAGTCTGTTTCAAATGCACTGTGGCTGTGAAGCACTTTCAGACATTTGGCTTCAGCCACAGGATTTTTCCATGGTACTCCTTTGGTTAGCTGTGTAGGAGAAACGTTGGATGATTTAAATACAATACCTCCTGTGTTTATTTCCAGCACTAGAAACAGCTGGTTGGTGATAAAAGAGCTGATGCTTGAAATCAGGATGATTCCCATTACATTTTACAGACCTTAATAAAGTCCCAGATGACCTGTTTAATCTGTGAAGTTGTTACTGTCACTAGATGGATGAATTCCTGTGCATGAAGGGAGATAATAGTGGTGATGAGTTTGATTTGGGACTGATACAGAGTGTCTGCCTTGCTCAAGGAGATTCTGTCGAAAATCCTGTCTGGAAACACAAGAATGTAGCCACAAGATTTTCTTGTACCTAATGAAATTAGATACATAAGTTTTAGCAATTTTTAATAAATTAAAAATATTCACAGTTTTTAGTGTTAGCTATTTAGTTAGTGTTCTTCATTTTGTTTTCTTATAATGCTTACTTCTCTTCAAATTGTGAAAAGCTTAATAAGTGAACAGTCAAGTTTGTCAGGAAGTTTAGTGAGTAAATGATCTTGCCATTTAATGCAAGCAATCATGTAGTCAAACGAAATTATTTTCCAGAGATTAAAAACATCGTGGTGCCAATGGAAATGTCATTGGGAGTAGAAACTCCCAATGTAGAAACAATTGGAATAAAATAGTGTTTTTCAGAACAGAGCTGCAGCAACCTCCAATTTGGATTTTCTCTCCTTTGTTCATAGCTACTGTAGTTTTTTTAACCCTTGCAATTTCTTGTAAGGCCAGGTTGTGTTTCCCAGCTTTTGTAGCAATTTTATAGCAGCCGAGTAGAAAGTAAAGATTACCAACATTTCAAGCAAGGGGGTCTTTATTTGCAGAGTGTTTGTTATCAAAGCAGTAAGGATATATTCCCAGTGAGCTCCCTGAAATTGATTTAATTTTGTGTTTATCAATTTGTAAAATTTGCACAATTTAAATTTTTTTTAAAAATTTGTAAAATATTAAATTTGTAAAGACAGGAGAGTTGTACAAAATGCACTGCCTCATGGTACTAAAACTTCACAGTTATTTTTTCTCTTCAAGCCAGAGAGAAGGCTTTATGTCCAGGTTAGAGTGGGAAAACTAAAGGCATTGTGGAAGTTCAAAGGAGCCCTGTGACCCCTGAAAATGGGACATCAGGCAGCTCTCAGGCACCGATGTGCTCAGACGTGTAGTGAGCATGGGGACAGCTTTTTGACGTGAATACAAAAATCGCTTTTCAAAGATTCTGCAGAGGGGAAAAAGGAGCAGATCTCGGCGTGGCTCTGACAGGATAAAGTGAGTTTTCCCTCCAAAGCTCTCCCTGAGTGCAGTGCCAGCCTGGGACTCATCTGACAGCCTGGGCTGCAGTCACCCATGAAGAGCCCCACTGTGCCCTGACTCTGGCTCTTTGCTAGCAGGACTCTCTTGACCTCTGTGCTGCCTCTCTGGCTGCAAGCTAAAGAGGAATGATGTCTGAATCCTCTCGAGGAACAGCTTTCTCCCCTAGGGCCCTTGCACAGGGTGCAGGAACTCCGGGAGGCCCATGAGGTTTAACTGGAGGGGATGGATCTGGTACAGTTCTTACTGCAGGAAGGAGGCATGCAGGCATGCTTAGCATAAACAGTGTCATGACAAGCTAACAAGGATGTAAAAAGGAAATTCTCATATGGGTAAGCGAATAAATAGAACTGACATATGATGGAATACTATTTCCTAGTGTAAAAACGGTGGCATCCAGGTTCTGTAAATCCTAACTCTTGCTGGTAGGTCCTGACTCCTTTTTCTATTCCAGTATTTCAAACAGGCCTGTAAATGTGGAGCTCATGCATTTGTCTCATTGAAAACAAATGAACTTGTATTTAAAATATAAGTTCATCAAGTGCATTACTCATTATTTGTATATATGGTTTGTACATAATTTGTGCCTAAAATCCCTGCCAAAAATTAATGCCGCCTTGCATTTGATCACTATTAAGAGTAGAAATGGTTCTCTCTGTATAATCCTGATGAAATTAAATGTTTAGTGATGAAGCTAAAAAAAACCACGTTGTTTTTCTTAAGGATATTTTATTACTCTTATTGAAGAATTTATTACTCATCTTACCATAATTATTGTTCATGATGTTAAACACTGCTGAGTCCTGAGTTGGGTGGACCAAAAGTTGGTTTCTGTAAGTAAATAAGTTTCTTCTTTGTAGAAGAAGATTTTATTTATCATTACTGTATGAATTGCTCTTTGACTTAGTGCTACTACTGTGACTAAAGCTGTATTCTGTTTATATCAGCTCTGAAATGTAGTATTAGGAATGTTTATTATTATGGATAATAAGATTATTTTATCTACATAGCTCCTGTGCCTATTTTACAAGCCTCTAGTCATGTTTAAAATTGTTTTAAAGACACTTTCTAGTATTAAAGTCTTAAGACCTGATAACAGGCAGAAAATACCTGTATTTATAAGAAGCAGTCAATAATAGCACTTGATTATTACCCAAATGCTTCACATTTATTCTAGTACATTAAATCTCCCAAAATTTAAATGGATATGGAGGGTTTTTTACTTCCTTCCCCACCCCCTTATTCTCCATCATCTTCTTGATTTTAAATATTTTAAGCTGTCTTTTCATCACTACAGAAGATTAATATTTACATAACACAAATATCCTTGACTTCTTCGTGATTGGAACCTTTCAATTTTCCTTCTGGGGCATGAAAACACTGCCTACTGAAAAAGATATTCTCACCTTTAGCAGAGGTCTACAATATCCTTTCATAACCCTTTTTTAATTGATGATTTCATGATTAAAATGTGGCTTCCATTCAAAGAAATTATATAATAATTGCTTCCTGCTGCCTACCTGAAATGTACATAATTTTGTGTAAGAAATAACTCTGGCAGTTTTGCTTTGTGCTCCCCTTAATCTGCCCTTTTCCAGAAAAAAAAAAAAAAAGCAGGTTCAGCCTCTTTTGGAGATGTCATTCACACTGACTGCAAAAATCCACATGGATTCCACCAGAGTGAGAGAAGAGCAGAAGAGAGACAGATGAGGGTCTAAGTGCAGATTTATACAAAGCACTGACAGAGCACTTCTCCTAGGAAGGACACTTACAAATTTATATCTTCAAGTGACCAGCAGAAAGTAAAAACACACTTCAGTCATGCTAAATCCAAGCATTCAAAGATCAAAAGAGAACCCCACAGAAGCAAGGCTGATATCAAATCACAGCTTGCTTTAATACAACCCCATTTTATTGGCCTTTTGGGACTTCAGTTCCATCGAAAGTGTGTTTCTCTGCAGCTAAAAGCTCTGGCAAAAATAGTTTAAAATATGGGAATACACAGAGACACATAACAGCTTTAGGGGTGAAAATGTGAGGGCAGTCTTTAAAGCATGATAGCTGTGATGGCCAGGATGGATGCAGGGTGATCAGGACGGAAAAGGTGCTGCTCGTTTCTCTAGGAGTGGGGTCAGTTATGGGAGTAAGAGATAGGGATAATGTATTCATTTCATACATTAAATTCATTAAAATTCATGAATTAAAAAACTTATTTCCGTTCCCAGTAAAGTCTGGCTTCTTCAGTTTAGTGTTATGTTCCCTCCAGTTTTAAAAGTTTCAGGGATGGCTCAAGTGGAGAACCATTCTCTATCAAGTATTCTTGCTCTTGTACTAAAACGTTATTTTTTCTGTATATTACTCTTGTCTAAAAATCAAATCTTTGAGAGATCTAACAGCTAATAAAAATGTGGATATCTGCTGTTAAAAATTCCTTCTTTCTATTCAGTATTCCACACTTCATTCTCACAAAGGGAAAGGAACAGGTAATAAATATAATAGAAAGATTAATTCAGTGAATTTTTTTGTAAGGAAAAGGAAAGGTCTTAAGACCGTTTCTCTCTTTCCATCGGGGGAAATAATTAAAATACAGCAATTCAATTAGTAACCTCTTTACTTAAACAAGAACTCATGAGTAGTTTAAATAAAAAAAAATTAATCTGAAGAAAGAGTGTAAAATATCTGTTAATCAGCCCCATCACAAAAAAAGCTCAATTCTCATCTCATTTTAAATACTGTACTTTCTTTATGAGTGTAATTTTCATCTATACATTTCCAATGTTCTTGTGACACACAAACTTGTCTCCTGGTTTTAACACTCCAAGGAAGAGTTTTACAACCACCTACTCATGGCTATCATTCTAATGAAATTTGCTACCATGCAATGAAAAGATAATTTCTCGTGTTTAGTGAAACAGAAAACTCAGCAAATTATCATTGGTATCTCACGACAATATTGAGAAATATCTCAATCATTCTGCTCAGCTTTACAGTTTGGAAAACATAATCACTGCTGAGATTATAATTTGCTAGGAGAAAACAGATTTTACATGATTGCCCATACCTCCACACAAGCACAAGAGTGAAGAACACTCAAAATGTGTGGGGATTTTTTTGTTTATTTGGTTTTGGTTTGGTTTTTGGTTTGGTTTTTTTTCAGATTATTCATCCAGCATACTGCACAGACCTGGTCTAGCACAAGATAGAAGAAAATAAAAATTTTCTGTGACCGCCTACTAAAAATTATCACCCTTATTAAAGGGAACAGGACCAATGGAATACTCTAACTTTCTCAAACCCATGGCACATATTTCACAAAAGATTATTTAGGGTGAATTTTTCTCTTTCCAGAGAACTGTAGCTATGCAAATTTATTATGAGTGAAGGGTAGGAAGGATGCAGGAAGGGAAAGGGGAGCAGCCCTGAGGGCTACAACCCTTGAGGAGAGACAAGGGTGGTTTATTTCACTTTGACAACACACAGGATCTATCATTTTTTTCCCCTAGACTGTGGACCCAAATTGAAATCCAGAGATGAATATTAAGACAGAGGTTAAGAACTGTATGCAGGGAAAGACCACTCTGTTCTTTTCATTCTCAGTCATGATCATTATAAAAGTTAGTGCCAACAGCCTCAAAGCACAATCACTTCAGCCCTTGTCATCATCGGGCAGTCAGCTTCTTTCCTGCTGAAAGCAAACACAGAAATACAAATGGGTTTTGCTTCCCCTGTTTGGCTTACTCACATGTCATCTAATAATTTCTACACAATGTTCCCTGCTCTTTAATTTTTAAAGGTGATTCTGATGAGAACCATGGCTTGGTGCTTAAATAGCAGCAAAACTGAAAGTAAACAGCCAAGATAATCACCCAGATTCCAAGAAAACATGTCTTCTGGAAAGCATTGCTTTCCATGCAAGTGTTGTTGCTTTTAAGTCTAACGAGTGGATTTCTATGAAAAATTAGAGAGAAAAGGTAAATGTTGAACTTGTGATAATGAGACAGCTAAAATATGATCTAATTGGGGAGGAAAATTACTCACAGAATACAATATTTGTGGCAGAACATTTGAATGCTGAGTGAAAAAGAGGAAAAGTAGCACTTAAAAACCAGCTCCAAACTTTCATTTGCATGGACAGTAAAGCTGGTCCCACACAATTCACCAGGTACATTGCTGAGATGCTGGCTCACTGCAGTGACTCAGTTTCCTCTGAGAGGTGAGAGAAATCTTTGCTGCATCAATATATTTGGGGCTTCCCCAAGCAGAAACGGAGTAACAGCCATGTGACTCATAATTAATAAGGCTGAGCATGAATGATGCTTATGCACAGGCAGGTGCTGTTCACCAGGAGTGTTTTCACTGTACCAGGATTCCACTGATAAGCCACTCACCCAACCTATTTTTACTAAATAATGTGCCATATTCACTTCTGCTCCCATACACACAAAAACTGAGCTTATAATTATACTATTGTGTGTCTTTTAACCACAGCAAATATATATATATATATATATAATATATATAATAAATAATATATATATACATTTTTATAATATATATATTATAATTCTACTTTAAGGCTTAATCACATGTAATACAGAAGTATTGATACTTTTGTACTATTACAATATTTAAGCTTTAAAGCACAAATTCTATTCAAAATTTAATTTTTTTTTCACAGACTGGAACCTGCATCACATGTTGGACAGAATGATCCCAAAGTACCTTGATTTACATTGCTACTACTGGAAGCGGTATCTGGCTCAGCATCTCTGGGCAGCACAGCTTGAAGCATGAAGTATTGTGTGTCATTACTGATGGCTATAGCCTCATAAAACAAATTAAAATCCGAAAAGGTAAGTAACTTGGAAAAAAAAAACACAGGTGAAAAATCTTTCTACTCATTATTTCATTCTAGCATTTTTCAGCACAGAAAAGGAAGCCTACAAAGATTCAGGATGAAGAGCATCTTCTTGGAAGCTATCAATAAGTAAAACCCAGAGATGCAGTGCAATATAGGAAGAAAATTCTATGTATTAAGCCATTCCAAATGCTGCACATGTAATACAAACTGTTTCTTTACGTACATTTCTTTATATTTCTTTATATTTTTATATGCTTTAAATACAACCTGTTTCTGTCATTTTATCCAAGAAACAAAGTGACAAAATTAACAGATGACAGTCTCCAAGCCAAGTCCAAACCAAGCAAAGCAGGGGCTATGAGTTACAGAGCACAGGTAATGACCCAGCACAGTAAAGTTTTGGACAGCTTTGGAATCATCAGTAAAATGACACTCAAAGTTTTGATTTTAGAGCCATCTAAATGATTTTTTTCTTGAGAGCCACGAGTGCTACACTGCTGAGCTGTGGTTTGTGATAGATAACATTCCATGGTTAGATTTATTGCCCAAGCATAAGCAGCAATGGTAAAATATTTGCAAATATATAGTTCTGGAAATTGATGTAGCAAGCATGAATAACATCAGTAACGGTACCTCACCAATATTTATGAACTTTCATGAAACACTGTCCCTGAGGGTGGCTGGTTATCAGAACTGCTCCAAATTCCCTCATTCTCAGTCTCCTGCCAATTAAACAGCAAGCTTACAGCTTTTTGTTTTAAAAGTCATCACCTGCAGCTCCACTTGCCAAAATTGTTTATTTTTTCGTTTTTGTGGAACATTCCACAGGTGATTAATAAAAAAAAAATTAAAAAAAATCCTAAAGCACACCAAATATTTGCATTTTAATCTGAGGCAGTTGGGATTTTAGTTTTTCTATGGTAATAATGAACTGAAGCATGCTCTTTTCATTCTGTCAGCTTTCTTTCCCCCCCCCCATTTTTTTTCATGCCACGTGCCAGATAATCACCCTCAGAGACATATTTGAAGTTTTCCTTATGTGTATGGTGTAGCTCATCTTTATATACCATCAGATGATCCATGAACAAATAAATTAAATAAAAGCAAAAATAAAAAAAAAGTATCTGTGTTCCCTGTGGAAAATGTCATTACTGACAGGGAGTGGGCACTAATCATAACTGGGAGAGGTGCAGAGCAGCCCCTTGGTGCCCTGGATGACCAGAGAACAGAAGGAGACACCTGCAGGAGAGGACTGAGGAGCTTTCTTGGTCCTCCAGGATCAACAACATCACTCAAAGGAAATCAGGATGATTTTTGGTCACAGCAGAAAGAGCTGATTGTGTTTTAGACAATCAGTGTAACTGATCCGTTTGTTCCCAAGTCACCTGATAGTGAGATGCGAAACCCACACTTACCAAAACTGACTGAATACTGCTAAGTAACTTAGCTGGCATGCCTATGTATAAAAATTAATGAGTATACTCTGTCTCCAACTCTTACATCCTTTCATTTATGAATACACCAAGGAATAGATACCCTTTTACTGTGAATATTGAACCAATTTTATGCAAACACTGTGAAGTTTTTATAAGCTTTAAGGGAAATTTAGTGTATAACACTTATGAGTATTTGCTCCAGAAACTTAGTTCCAGTAATTACACACATTCAAGCTGCAAACAGAAACACATGTTGTGACCTTCTGGTACAGGTCTAATGAACTCTGCTTCAATTTCAAATGTCAAAATGTTTGAATTATCTCCCTACAAATGCACTGCAGAACAAGAATTATGTATATAAATTAGTTTTTCAATAGATTCTAAATGGAAGGAGGATGTGGTCTAATTGTTGAGAAATGTCAGGCAGATACAAGAATCTGAAAGCCAAACCCAAACATGTTTGCAATTTTTTTTTTCCTGTAATCTACATCTACTGACAAGTTTCTCGCAGCTTTCTGGTTACAGGACTGAAAAAAGCAGATTTTATCCATACAGATATACTTGTGCTAGCATTCTTTGATGTTGTGAGAATTAGTTTACACTGAGAGTGGATTTATCTTGCATGTACATAACACACGAAACAGTTCTGAGCAATAATAATTTGCTCTTTTTTTATATGAGTAAAGCAAATGGGAGCTTCTGCTACTACACAGCAAGAGGGTGAAGATTTTATACTGGTGCCATGACAGCTTGCCTGGAAAACATTGGTGTCCCATGGCTCAGGGTAGGATCTGCCTTCCTGAAAAGTGAGGAGATTGTAGCACACACACTGACAGCAAACAGATTAAGGAAGAACGACCTGGTGATTTTGTGAGAGGCTAAGGGTGAAATTGCTCAGCACTGGTAAGCAGTTCTAGGAGGAGATCCTAAATAAAATGTAGGAGACAAATTTTTTTTTGAGTCTCTTGGTCTTGTACAAATGCAATAATCTCTGCAAGCTAGGCAGAGCCAAGAAATCAATCCATCTTGGGAGGCAGAGTTTCAAATGGCTGCATTTTGTCTTTCTTCTTGCTTGAGAAAGTTGCTCTTTGAAAAACTGCTCCAAAAGGGCCTTGGCTGTGGTAGCTGGAAGGAGTAGATACAAAATTCTGCATATTTGCTTTAAGAGTAAAGTGTTAAAGAAGCTTTATCTACCTCTGGACCCCCAGCCAATGTCTGCAACATTGGAGAATCTGTGCTGTTGTTGGTTTTGTAGAGTCATAAGTTTAGTCACTATGAATTTTGAATATGCAGCATGAAATTAGTAGCACTTATCAATTCCTTGAAAACCTATTTTTTTTTTTTTTTTTTTTTTTTTTTAAGTAGTATAACTGCTGGAAGACTTTAAGCATCTTACAAGCCTGTACACATGGATAAATGCAAACTATCACTGTCAATACTTCCTGTATAACACAGCCCAGAACCTTGAGATACGTCAACCCTACAGTTGTGTGTGATGCTGTAACCGTGAAGATCAAAGATTTGTAGATAGGTGAACTATGTCAGCTGGTCTAAGAAAAAAAATACTGCCTCTTCCTTAAAAAAGCTGTGCTGCTTTTAAAACAAATCTGAAAAAACATCCTCTTACTTTTTATGGGTCTGAAAGAAAATATACTGGTGTTAGTTCAAGCTATCCAAACAGAACAAAAGTATCAGGCCATAATAACTTGCTCTGTATGCACATTCATGACAATCAGAAAGTTGTGAACTGGCTGGAATCAGGTTCAGGTTGATATCATGCTGAAAGTCTCTGTTTTATTGAGTATTGCTGACAGCTTGTAGACGTCTTCCAAACAAGCTTTGAGAGCTAAACCCCTGTTTTTGCCAGCACCTACCAGATGATTAGCTCAGCTACATCACTGTAACTGCAGTGTGACAACCTGGCAGAAACTCAGCTGAAGTTCAGGGTCTGTCTACTAACAAATAAAAATGATCCATGTTGCCAAACCTGTGTTGTTTCCCTTTTTAATTTTTTTTTCTGTTAAAGAAAATATGACTACATTAACTAAACCAATTAGAATCTATAATAATGTAATATAAGTTACTTTCAGTACATACCAAAAAACACAGAGGAGAAAACTATATGTAACAAGGAATTTAAAGTTGGATTACTTCTGTCATCTTTGAGAAGCAGGCACAAGTATATAGTGTAAAACAGATATTGTGATAATTTAATGGAAAAAGCTGGTGTTATTTTTGTGTTCTAAATAATATGTTTTGGGGTTTTTTTTTGTAAATTTGTGGTTTTTTTTCTTCTGTAATCCTCTTATGACAAAGTACTGTCATCAATCTAGATGTAACATAAAACCAAAAAATGTTGTTGATGTTGTTTTGCTCATACCCTCTGGAAGAAGCACAATACAGTCCAAGAGGTTTTGCCACATTCTGGCTATCATGGCTAAGTATTTCTCAAAATAAAACCCTGCTTCCCTTTACAATGGGTGGGATGTTTCCCATTACTTTTCAGACAGAATGTCAGAGCGCTATTGATTGAAGTTTCACAGGAAACCAGGCACCTGTTATTCTATCAAATAAAATAAACAAATGTGGCTCCATGTTGCTGTGCTGCACTGTTCCAAGCATGGCAGGATGAAGATGGGGCAAAATGTACTCACAGAAATGTCACAATTTTCCAAACATTTAGTGTAGTTTAATGTAGTTATAGATTCAGCTGTACATTTACAGGGTGAAGTGCAGTGTTTCCTGTTTGTTCTTCAAGTCACCTGTTTAAAATGTTTCTTAACAGCCAGACAGGCAAATTAGTCAATCACACAGCAAAAAGTCAAAGTGAACAGTTCACAAATATCCCACAAACTGACATTTATTCATGCAAATTCCTGGAAGGAAACTTATAATTAACAAATGCATTAACAGAAATCAGTCAGATCATAGATTTTTTTTGACCAGTGAACATCACAAAAATTGCTAATTCTGGTATTGCTGAACCATTGGCCTTACAAAGGACACAACACAGACTGTTATACTGTGAATATATATTTGTTCTCTTGTGTTCCTTTCCCACTGGATCCAGACGTTATATCTGGAGGGACAATTTTTTCTTTACATTTCTATTGCACTATATCCTCAGAACCACCCTCCATCCTAATAACAATCAAGATTTAAAAAATCAGAGAAGTTTGGCCATTCTTTCTAACTATTACAGAGTAACTTAAATGGGATTTAATTCAAATAAAATCTGCATTGTCTATCACACAATTGAGTGATCACTGTTGTATTTGGCTTTTCATCTTGGGAATCTGGGCAGTATCAGGACTCCCTCTCTCTCTCTGCACAGAGACTGGGCAGCCACTCATCCAAAGAGCCTTCCTTACCCTAGGCACTCTGAAATGCTATTTTCTCTGAATTTTCTTCACTCATGCTGGGCTGCTGCTTTTCTCTGCTTTCAATTTGTAACTCCCACAAATCTGTCTTGGAGTACACCTGTGTGAAGACTGATGGCTCTTCCCAAGTGCTTTTGATTAGTGATAAAGAGGGCTGTGTTTGCATTGTTGGTAGATGTGAAGTTCTATGCCTCAGTCCATTAATATGGAACTTGCCTCAGATTTATCACAGACTTTAAAAAAATATTTTAGTATAGAACTTCAGTTCATTTTGAACTTTTCATGCTGTTTATTGGGCTTCTTCCTGTCAGGCTAACAAAATTCAGAGGAAGAAACAAATCTTACAAACAAATTTTGTCCTTTTGAGAAAATGGATTTTCTCCTCATAAAGAAAAGGGAGGTTTCAAAGCCTGAGAATCTGAAAATCACATGGAAGCCACACATTGGTAACATTCCCTCCAGGTAGGAGAACTCCCCATGAAGCCATGCAGCCACAGTAACTCATTACTACCTGAATATCACTCACCTCTTCACAGAAAAAATAGGGACTTTGGCTCTTTGGGAACAGATTTAAAGATGTGAATACCTGCTTATTGTTTAAAGAGTGCCACAGATTATAATTGCTTTAGTGTGTATCTGAAGTATATTTGTGGAAATCTGGGTCAGGATATGCCCTCAAACTGAAAATTAAAATGGTTTTCACAAAAATTATTTCATTGAAGATCATGTTCTGAAAATAGAGAGAAATTGTAATGGTATCAGACACTTTTTTGACAGAACCAACTTGAATTTTTTTTTTGCTTTTTGAAATAGAGCATAATAATTACATTCATAGGAGCTGGCTGAGACTGGGCAGCCAATTCACAGGTGGAAGAAACATCTGACTAAATCCCTTTTAGCAGGGAAACCACCAGAGCATGCACCTGGCTTTTTGTTGGAGTCATTTCCATCTGCCAAAAAGCATTGTTGCGAAATGATGGGGGAAAAAACCACAAGGAGGTAAACCATCCTGGAATGTAAACTAAAACAGCATCTTGCCTGAGTTTGGGAAAGGCCAGGGGTAGCACTGGAGGGCCTGATCCCTTCTCATCTGCAAACCAGGGGAAAAATAAGAGATTTTTTTTTTTTTTTTTTTTTTTTACTTCATCTGTGTTTCACATTTGTTTTCAAGCAGCCATATTGTTGGACAAGAGCCCCATTCTTTAGGGATTTTAAACATGTAAATAGAATTTTGGATCTTGTTCCAAGGACACACTATAATGATTTGCAAAAACTTCTGAGTGATGTCAAATTCTTGCTAATAATATCTAAGTGCTGATGTATTTTAGTCTGCAGGCTGAGTTCACAATTTAAGTGTGTCACTTCTGGGTCAGTACAGTGTACCAGGAGTTGCTGGCCTTCCTAACTATTGTAATTAAATGTCCAGAATGTGAGTGCTAAGTGCCCAGAATCTATCACTGGGTCTGTGCAGTGAGGACTGACCAAGTGGGGATTGCAGACCACACCTCCTCCACAGCTTTTTCTACTGAAAAGGTTACAGTAGAGATAACAATTATAAACCAAAGTAAGTGACACAGAACTGGGTCCTCTGGGCTTTGTCCATGTTGAATCTCCTAAAACTCCCACAAAATGCAGCTTTAAAATGGCCAGCATGGCTCATCAACCTCTTGGAAGGTTCATGTGCAAGGGCATGCCAGGCAGACTCTTGGTCCCTCTCCTCTTGGGTCATTTTTCATGTTCAATGTATTTCTGACTCCTGAAATAGACTGTTGACAGCCAAAAGCATCCATTGTGCAGAATTTCTTACACCTTTTGCCCAACTCATCACTGGCAAGAGGTGAATCCAGCTATGATCCTGCACATGAAAGCAAAAACTAAAACTTACACCAGTCTGCTGGCACTTCTCTCAGACAATCCTGCCCTGCACGTTTTCTGTTTCATCCATTCTGTCTCCTCATTTTATATTGCACTTCTCCACATGTGGAAGGCAGTTATTTATCACTAGCAGGAAGACTTCTCAAGTAAGTTTTTGTATCACTCCTGTTTACAGCCCTCTTTTAAAAGGGAAGGAGGGAGCCCTCCAGATTCTTGAAGAGGAAGAGGACATTTTTCACTTTTACAGAAAAGGAAGAGAGAGCAGAAAGGAAGGAGGTCTAAGATGCTCTATGCAGAAAACACCTGCTCTCTTTCCATATCCCTTCTCTAAAAAGCATTGCAGGACTTGGTTGCTAACTTGGAAATCCCCTCCTTTTGGGAAAAAAAAAAAAAAAAAAAAAAAAAAAAAAAAATAAAGAAAAAGCAGACTTTGTCCAGGTACATCCAGACATAAAACCTCCTGATCTGATCAGCTCTGGGAACTGAAGAATAAAACTTTTCTTAAATTTTTCATTAAATAAAAAAATGAAGATGATATTTCCAGGGACATCAGCTGCAGTTCCCTGTAGAAGGTAGCATCTGTTGTGATTCATATGGATGAAATTTATTTTATGCCAGCATACATCCTGAAATTCTATGAGGGTAAAGCAACTCCCTGGACAAGAAGATAGTAATTGTTTTTAAGCAGAAAGAGAGAACTGTGGTTTCACTTTACCTCCTGGCTTTGACCTGAGTCAAAAATTTACAGATGAACTCTCTATTGAAATAGGTGCTTGAAAGACACCTTTATTGTTTCCTTTGTTTTCTCTGCATAACAGAGAAATGCATGCAGTGAGAAAGTACATGAAAAACAATTTTCCTTGTTGCAGAAAATGAATGAAATTCAGGCATGTCACAGCCTTGAAACACCTCTTCATGGATTGGCAGGTATAAAGGTGGATGTGTTTAAATCTTGTATTCCTGTTCGTGTTCCTTTGACCTACGGCTGTGTTCTGTGTATATGAAAGCAGAATGATGAAGTGGCTGAAGTTATCAAAAACGGCTTGGAACATTACTTAAGAAATAAATTTCAGTCAATTCTGAATGATGAACTGTGTCTGAAGCCTTAGGCTACAGAAGCTGGTGTCCTGAACCATGCTAAGGTATCATTCAAGGGCTGGACATTCTCTGACTCTTGTCAGGGTTTTACCATTGGGACCAAAATATCCTTTATCTTAAACCCTGTAAGATCCTAAGATCCTTCAGTTTATGATCATACCCTCTCTCTGTGAAGAAATACACATTTCCCCCTATTTGCATTCCCCCATCTTGCTTAAAAAAAAAAAAAAACTAATGAAAAAGCAAATGTGTAATAATTTTCATGCAAAGGTGACTTTTGGTTTGTAAGCATTCATCTATTCCTGCTGCTTTTTTCTCCCTCAGAGTCATAAACCCTCACTGCCACATCACAATTAACAGTGGAGAAGTCTGGGATTTACATTCAGTGGATTACAACTTTCAGAGAGAAAAAGGCAGCAGGAGTGAAGAAAGAATGCAACATAAATCCTGTCTTCATGCAAATGCATTTAGCAATAAAAGCAAAGTTTCACGCACATTAAAAAAAGAAAGAAAATACATTTGCAGTATTCTCTAAGACATCAAGTGAGTAGAGGAGCCCCTATCCCCCTGAAAGTTACACTCATAACTGTATAGATTTTCTGAAAACATTGGCAAAAAGCTTTCTAAGCTTTTTACAAGTTCTACAACTTCTGACAGAGAAAATGAAGTCCTTCAATAAGCAGTGTAACAGAGAAGCAACCAGGCACAATCTCAGGAGGCACAAAATATCCTGATGGTTATTGGCAGAACTGCTCGGTTGAAGCAGATGAAATACCTACAACCCAAACCCCACGATTATTCTCCATTTCAGTGATATTTAGTGATAAATGGAATTGCCAGAGTGGGTTTTTTGGCAGGTGGATCAGTGACATATGCCTAAGCCTTGAGTGATGGGAGAGATAACCCACTCGCAGTTTTGATGGCTTCAGCTGGGAAACAGAGCACCAACATTTGTGGGAGGATGAAAAAAAAATATCATGTGATGTTGAGTGTACTCAAGACAAAATTATAAATTCTATGGATCTTGATCAAAAGAGGATAAGTAGAAAAAAAAAAATCTTTTCCTTGAGCTCATGGATATATTTGTCAGCATGGACCAAGGAACTGGAATGAGTAATTATTCTGGACCTTCTGAGGTATTATGTTTATTCTTGCAAACAGTCTTCAAAATTATTACTGTTTTCTTATTTGAAGCCCTCTTCCTAAGCTGAGGAAGAAGATAATTTATGAATTTATTAATCCCAAATTGCAATTCTGGTGGTGCCCCTTCCTTTTAGTGTCAGGGTGAAGGAGAAGAGGAGGAGAAGTGTTTGGTGTGGTGCTGGGCAGGACACACAGCTCACACAAAAGAGGGACTACCCCTCCTTTACCCATCTCCTCTACTGGTTCTTCTGCTTCCAAATGGGAAAAACAAGAAGTATCTCCATATAACCTCCATATAACCTGTAAGTGTGAAGTATATGGTAGCACCTGATTAAGCAATTTGTGCTCCACACACCAGATAAATACATTACAAAACTTAAGAATAAACTCTTTTGGCTGGGAGAGTATTTGATGATAGTGATACCCATAATGAAGCCTGGAGCTAAGAGTCACATCTTCTCATTGTAGTTTATTCTATACTCAATATATATTTCTTTTCTCAATAAGTTATTTCAAGTTAGATGTTCATTTATAGATAAGATAAAGAAGTGATTCTGAAGTTCTTTCTATTTCTGACTTCCTCTGCTTTTATTCTGGTGTTATTGTTTCATTAACAGTGAAAGTGTCAGACTCTGTCTAGCCTTCCACAGCAGATAAAGGAAAGGTTGCCTCACAATCAATCCTTTACAAAATACATAATAAATTTAAACCAATTGATATAACTGTTTTCATTTCAAATTATAAAGAAAAATAACATCAGATAAATATTTTGAAGGGATTATTGTTCACTACATTCTGCGGTGAAATTCTGTTCTTAATGGCAACTAACAATTTACTCTGAAAATTTCTTCCTTTATCACTGCTGAAATCCAAGTGGACTCCCCCACAAAACACTTCATATTGATTTTACTCTCATTTTTATGCAACTCATTTGGAACTGCAGGAGTCAAATTACTAGTTCTGAGAGAGTAAGATTAGCTGTTTAAAAATGAGTAATTACTCTGAATAATGTCACTCCTGCACAGAGCTCCAGATCAGCAAAATACAATCGCACTGTCATTAACAGCATAAATATTATAGATAAATTTTTAAACCCCACCTTGTTTCTTTAAACAAACCATAGAATCATGGAATGGTTTGTGTTGGAAAAGACCTTTAAGGTCATATAGTTCCAATGGCCCTGCCATGTGCAGGGACACCTCCCTTTAGACCAGGCTGCTAAAGCCTCATCCAACCTGTCCTTAACACTTCCAGGGATGGGGCATCCATAACTTCCCTAAAAACTTGCTCCAGTGCCTCACTACCCTCAGAGTAAAAGATTTTCTCCTAATAGCTAACCTAAACCAATCCTTTTTCACTTTCACTTTCATTCTCCCTGGTCACTAGCTGTTTTTTTTTAAAAGCCCAGTATTAATCAAGCCAAACTACAAATCCAAAGCACTAATCCATCTTTGTCTAATTGTTTTATTAAACAAAGATTTAAAGCAAAAAGAGATGGAGTAGATTAGTAGCATGCATTGAAAAACAAACCCTTAATAAGTAACTACATGAGTTTTTAGGCTTCCTCTATTCCAATACTTTTCATCAGCCTAATAGGCAGGTAATGGAACACAAGGTTTATACTTAATACCTATCCCTTTCATTTTATTTGTCAAGGAGGGCAAAAATTAGTCCTGAATTTTCCAGAGATAATCTGAGAAAGTTAAATCAATTCTTATGAATGCTGTGGGTTAATTTAGTACTAGCTGAAAGACCTTATCTGATGAAGGCTCATAATGCTGAAAACACATTATTATTGCCAAATCAGCCAGCACCAAGAAGTTAGTAATTCTGGAGAGCAGAATTTCCTTACCCTCTTTAGTTTTTTAACCATTGAGTAGTAAAGATATCAAGTGCTACTATGGCAAGTTTCTTTCAGAGTAAGTGCAAGTTGCAGAAGATTGAAATTGCAGAGCTTTCCAGCCTGTCATCATAACTCCCAGATTATTTGATTTTATTATTGCTCCCAGATTATACTGGTTTATCAGTTATGAAGATGATCTCTCCAGTTCAGTTTATGGCACTTAGAAAGATAAGGAAAGGGAGTCTTTGTTTGGATAAATTGTCTGTATGCTGTGTTTGGGGACAACTGAAACTGAATGTTATTTGATAAACTCAAACAGTGCAATGCGTACATTAGTGTTTTAGTGAGAATCAAGGGTGCAGTTTTGAAACAAACCTGATTGAACCCAGCTACAGAATAGCCTCAGAGCATATGAACTGTATTTCTTTTGGGTGAAACTACACTGAAAAATGTGCACGCGGTACACACCTGATGCACTCTGGTAATTATCCCATGTTCGGATCTTGGGACCAGAAAAAACCTAGTCCAAAGCAGACTGCCTTCTCCCTTCATAACACATCCAATTCTCCTTAATAACATTACAGTTCTTCCCCCTTTTTCTTTTTTTCTTCCATGCTGCTTGCTGATATAGATATAAGACAGTGATGACACCATCTCCTGTTAATCTGGCATATCTAATATTACTCCAGAAATACCTAATTTTGTTGGACTCTCATTATTGGCATGGAATCAAGAATTATTGAAAATGTCCTTAATGAGAATCTAAAAGATGGTATTTTAGCAGTATCAACCTTTCAGCCAACAGTGTTACACAAATATTTACTGCACATCTAAATATACTCATTCACATTCAAGGTTGCTATATTTGTATCACCTTACACATCAAGCACAGTGTATCCAAGCTCTGCTGAAGACAGCCTAACTATTTATTTATGTCTGTGTAAGACATAAAATTTGTTCCATATCTTGCAGTAAAGGCAATAAAAGGTACTATTTTTTTCTGAAATATACATATATTCCTAGACTGAAGGTGATGACAGAGGCTTAGATATGAATAGTTTCTTGTTGTCTAATTATTTTAATTCTGATGTCCCCCCTTTATGTTCTTTTCACAGAGGAAGCTGATAAAACACCTTTTATTTGATAGATGTCCTCTAGATTTAATAAAAAGCTGCAGCCTTAGCAGTCTAATCAATGTGAAACAAAGACAGAAATCAAAGTGTTTGTAGTGGTAGTATTTTAAATATAGATGTCCTCTAACTTTGCCCTTGATAATCAATGCACAGTTAAATAGTTTTAGTGCATGTGGGAAAATATCAGAAATGGCTCCAGGCTAACAAACCTATGTTTGCTGCACAGACTGCCTTAATTATATTTTGTTTCCCAAAAATGTGCACCTGTGTTCGCTAAGACCATGCAGCAAAAATGCAGGATAAAACCCATTCTAGTGAATAAAATGTTGTCTTTGTTGTCTGGGCTGTTAGTGAACCATTTTCATAAGGCAGCTCTGTCTGACAAGACTGGACTGAAGGCTGATTTCAAAATCAGATGTGGAGTCAGTGGAGATGAGGTGACTTGCCATGCCATGTCAGGACTACAAACTACTGGAGACACAATCCCACAGATGGATTCTCAAGCTGGGTGTCCTGAATCCCTCTGAAATGAGCTACCAGCTCTCAGGTATTTCCATGCGTTTTGTGCTGTTTTCAGGGAACGTAAATATCTATTTCCCTTTGGAGATTGCCTGCAGGAGGGATGTGGAATCCATCCTCTATCTAGAAAACACTGATATGGGTTCCTTGAGAATCTTAAATCTCATAATGAAACAATAAACTTGGTTGTGTATTATAACCTTCATGACCACGCAATTAAACTTTCACATCCAAGTGTTTCTCAGCGATGGGAAATGTGAGTAATTTTTTCCTACCTAGATAGATTCCATCATTTGTGAAGTAAACCACAGAATTTTCAAAGTTATGGAGAATTTCCCTGGAACAAATGTGGCCAAAAGAGCCAAGGAAAACAGTCTCAGAGAAGGCAGGAAAAATGCTTCATGGATGATGCAGAAACTGAATCTAAAAATGCATTGTATTCTCACGTTGTCAGGAGAGTACTTCAGAAAAGTTAGCAGGCTGGATGCAACATTATTCAAAGAAATTCTCCTCGTGAAAAATGTAATCCTAGTATTTCTGGCAGTTTTGAGATTAGTCCTGTAGAGTCTTAAAATAATCTCTCTGAATACTTCACCAAAACCAAGGGGGCATTGGTCAGACCTGCTGGATACAGAAACCCTTTGGGTAGATAAAATCCTCTGATCCTCTGGAAGAATTGCATTATGGATTTAGTAGGCCACGTTTCCTATTTCTGATACAAGTGCTACATTTGGGATGGAGCCTATGCTGTATTTTGTGCCAGCTATGCTGTTACTCTGTGAAGACACAAAGTGTTTGCTCACCATATACTTCCACACCGTTATTTTACTCAGTGACATCAGTCTTTATGAATCGGAATTTTATTAACTCATTGGCATTAAGGACTAGTATTCTGGTATTGCTTTCTGCACTGTAATATTATTCAATTCATTTATTATGGATAAAAAATGTGTGTTTTAATTTGCTAAAGGAGCTCTGAAGCTGCTCTGAAGTATAAATGCAGATCCTCACACAGAATCATTTTTCCTTTAAGCAGCAAATATGCCTCTGTCCAATAAACAATTTTTACAGCTGTGTAGTCAAAACAGAGGCCTGTAATGCCTACACCTGAGAAGTACATTAATCTGGGCAGAATCAATATTAGCTTGTCTTGAGCCCAAACATAAGCATAAAGTAGTGTAACAGATGTATTGGTGAGACTGTGATTGCATGGCGGGGCACAAGGGACAAGCATTTTCCACAAGTGTGAGGGCAATGTGGCCTCCAAAGAAGGTCCAAAAGACTTGCACAGTTGCACTCAGATGGCACAGGAAAACTCTGTGTTACTACAAGCACAATTTTCAAGATCAAGAATAGAGCAAAAAATAAGCACAAAGGCCTGCAAATGAGAAGGGCATTTTACTGAACACACAAGGACAGCTCAAAAAACCAGAAACGAGATTGTTGTTCCTGTAAATAAGCCTTCTGATTTATTTCTGTAAAGTGGAGTCAGTGTTCTCATGAAATTGTAAGATAAACAAAATAATTTACATTTCTTCATGAAAGATATGATGTGAGAGACTGTTCATCTGACAGTGGGATTGGAGAAGTGGAGTCCTCATTACCCAATCCCTGCTCAGTGTCCTGGAAATGATAAAGAGCTGGGGTTTCAATAGCCTTTAGAGTTCTTTTCTTCTCCTCTGCCTGAACACCTGTTGTGTGTTGCTGTGTTCCCTCTCTGTGCCCCAGTAACATGAGATGAGTGGCATCAGGAGCACATGAGCTCCTCCTTCAGAGGGGAAAAAGCAGGAAAAACGCCAGATGTGAGCAAGGAAAGGTGCATAAAAGAAAGATATTCAGCTCTGACTTTGCTTTTGGAGCAGCTGTGAAGCCTGGTGACCTTGACCTCAGAAACTGAGATGCTTTAAGGGCTTCATCCATCAGTGCTCTCTGTCTAGCCTGGCCTCTGTGCCACTCTACAGCCACAACAATGTTAGTTGTAAGATCTTACTGGCTAAGAAACAGGCATCAGCCCAAAGAATGTTCAGTATCAGTCTACCCCACTGCTCTTTAAAGTTTAAGTCTGGCTTAATCAGTCTTCTAAACTCTCTCATCACACCAATCTCTAAATCAGCTATTGATATTTAAGCATTTGAAGACATTTATAAAATTTATTAATTTGTGGTTGTATTTTTGTTTGCCTGTTAAAAAGGAGGAATCCAACAGAGGTACCAAAGGCTACTATTTCCTTTGTACTTCACCTTAAATTGGGAAGAGGCAGAGGAGATTGTTTTCTCACAAAACATGAGAGTAAACAGCAGATGTCAAGAAGCAGTAGTTGTCACAAGCAATACATTTGCAATAGCAGACATTATGATTTTTTGACTCAAAAATCTTTATGTCAAACAGCTTCATATCACTGAATCACATTATCACATTAGCTCATTAAACAGAAATTCATTGTGTGTTGGGGACATGGGAATCACTGGAAGTTTCTCTGGTTGTGGAGATTTGAAGGTAGAGATGTTGCTTACTGGATTTCAGCATCAGGATTTGCCCTCCAAGCTGCAGGCATAGAGTGAGGTTTACACAGAGTACAAGAGTTTCGAACAAAACTATTCCTGGTACAGACTAGCCCTGGACATCTTTTGGGAAATAAAAACCTCAGTTACCACTACAACTATATTGGCTCTTTATTTTAACAATGATATCTGAACTGTTTATATTTAATATCACATTTTACACAGAATTTATTGATTGATTTTGTGGTTTATGTTTTTGGGTTTTTTTTCAACAACTGCCATATTCTAACAGTTTTTGTTGAAAAAATGGTTAAAAGATTTTTTTTCCCTAGAATTGCTGCTATGCTCTGACAGTGGCTTTCCTTGCTCCACAATTAGAAGAAATGAATTATTTTAACTAACAGGAACAATTCCTATTTAATCTAAATTATATATTGGTGGCTCACAATCAAATCTTATACATGACACTAAGCCATGAGGTACAAAACTGATTTTGCTTTCTTAAAGTTTTATAATTTTATTGACAAGCTAGAATTATGCAGCTGGGATCTCATAAAAAATGTGCAGTATAACCAAAGACCTTTTTAATTTTCTTCTCTCCTTCTGAGCTGCAGTCTTTAAGAATGTCCAAATATTCTGCTTTAGTCTGTAGTTCTGGGATGATGCTTGTCTTTTTCAAGTGAACTGGGCCTAGGATAAAATCTTGATATAGGCTGGTGTTTCTTTTTCTTTAGACATTTAATATTCCTATTTAATAAAAACAGAACAAGGTTAAAAATTGCACTGTGACTCTCTCCATAAAGCTGAGTGCTGTCACAGGTTTTTGACTAGATAGTGCTATAGGCAAGCTTCAGTCTCACTGTGATTGCAGATTTAATATATAGGGATTTTTTTCAGATTACATATCCTGAAAAGATACAAAAGAGGGATATTTCATTAAAAGTCATAGCTGTCAACTATAACTGTTTCATTTTAAAACCCTATAAGCTCTTGATTTCAAAAAACCACTACCTCTACCTAATTTTTCTGCTTTTCTCCTGTATATTCAAGCTACTATTTCATTTGATTAACATTAATGAACAAAACTTATCCCATCTTTTTTGTACAGTTAGAAAAAGTATGCTTAATAACTGTATTTCTATAATGACATTAAAATGTGTAATTTAATTTATACATTTCTGAGAATAGCAACTGCTCTGAAAAAAAGTTCAACATCCATCCTATTAGATGGTTCTAATGTTTAGAATATATAATTTTTGTCAAAATATTTAATTGGCTCAGGATGAAGAAACAGATATTAGGACATGGAAGGTACTTTTCCCCTAGATTTCCTAAATGTAAGGCAGAAAACCCTCTGTTTTACCTGTAATCAAAAGGAAAGGATGCAGTTTTAGGAGAGTCCAGCAAATATAAGCAAAATTGGAAATATTTTAATATATTATACATATTATAATGGAAAAAATTACGCTACTGTAACGACATAGGTGTTAAAATATTCCTAACATGCAGTTGCAGAACTGTCACATCCAGGTGTGGTTTTAAACCAGTGTATGTCAAAGGAACAGGTAGGAGCAAGCCCCCTGTATCTATAAACAGCCTGGTGTCTGTGTTCTCCCTTGAGCTGTGCAAGGGAACTGCAGGTGAAAGTAGGACTAAAAATCCTGGTATCAAACAGTGGTAGATGGGATCAGAAGCCAGCCTGCCTAGTGAAACACAGAATTCCTCCAGTGAGCAGCACATTCTGTGTTGGTTCTGAAGACACAAATTCACAGAGATCATGCATGATGTCCTGCTTTGTCTCACCTGTCTTTTGTTAATGTTGCCATCATCAAAAGATCAGCTGGGGAAAAAAAATCTGTTCCAAATACAAACTAAAGAAAAAGTTAAGGCTTAAGGTGATGCAGCTCTGAGTGTAATTAATAAACTCTGTATTGATGATTGAAAATAAGAGATCCTAGATTAGTTGTGACTGTAGAGGAACATTTCATGTGCAATTTATTAATCTTCATTTCTCGAGGGAATGTTATTGCAGTCCAATTAGACTGAAAAAAATTGTAAAAGCTAATTTTTTGTTACAGCCCCCATAGGCCAAACAATAGAAAATGCTTGCCAGGGAAAACTTGGTAAAGTGGAAGAGATTACTGTAAAAATTAACCATATAGTGATAGAATCCACAGAAAACACTGTGTACATGCTGCTCAACCAAGCCAATCATTTACAAAGCAACTGCTTCTTTATGAGATGTAGTTTGTGAAGTTCTTTTAGATCCATCATCAAGAAATCAAAGGCTGGAGGTCTGAAATGTGTTTTCACAGGTCATTGTTAAGGCAAAATCTTAAAACAGATATAGCTGAAAATCTTCAAATAGAATATTACTGATCCTTCTAACAGTCAACTCTGAGTCTTGTTTGCTTTCATAGTAAAAAATGTCTTATTCACAAATAACAGAATATTGCTGCACTTTAAATACATCCTTCCTTGTTCTACACTCAGTGAACATAGAGCAACTTTCCTTTTTTCAAGGTAGAGTTTTGTGTATTTGAAGTCTCCTGTCTTTCTACAATCATTCTTTTTTTTCTAAACTAACCATATCTGATGTTTTTCAGGTCAAAATGGAAATGGGCCTGTAAATGTTATGATATTTTGTGGTTAAAATGAAAATACTACTTTTAATGAAGGAGAATATTTATATCACATGAATAATAAATAAACTTAATTATAAATGTGGAACTGCTATATCTTGTAATTCTGTATTAGAATCACAGAATGTTTAGAAAGAAAAAGAAAACATCATCTAGCTCCTTTCCCTAGATCAAATTACTCAGAGCCCCATCCAATACTTGAATATTTTCAGGGATGGGATATCCACAACTTCTCTGGGAAACCTGTTTCAGGATCTCACCAAATTAATATATTCCTAATATCCATTCTAAACCTCCCCTCTTTCAGTTTAAATCTGCTTTCCCTTGTCCTTTCACAACACTCCCTTAGAATGAGCCTCTCCATCTTTTCTGTACCCCCCTTTCAAGCACTGGGAGGTTGCTGTAAGGTTTTCCTGGAGAAGAAATTCCCTAGAGTAAATAATTCCAGGTTCTATAGACCCAAACCCCCTGATCATCATCATGGCCCTCCTCTGGATCATTTGTACTTAAGACATTAATTTTTCTTATTTACACACAGTGCCATCCTGTTTAATTTTTTCAGACCCTTTCTTCAATTTATCAAGACTACACTGTGTTCTAATTCTGTCCTGCTGAGCATTTGTAGTTTTGCCTGCTTCGTGTAATTTGCAAGGTTAATACCTTTGTTCTTCCTCCTGGAAGTTCCTGGGGTTTTATTTAATTTTTTCAGCTTAAATTGCCCTTTTCTGTTTTGATTACACCACAACTCATTTCCTGTCACATCTCCCTGTCCCTGCTAGCCAATGCATTTCTTCCAGTGCTATTAGTCATGTTCTCAGTCCTCCCAGTTATCTCCATCCCTTGTCATTGTCACCTGCCTCTTCTCTCCAAAAAAAAAAGCATCTTCTGGAGGATTTGCTCCAATCCCCAAGAAAAGTCAAGCTCCCCAGCTGCCTTAGCCTACCTGTCAACTCTCAGGAAGTATGCAGTGGCCTTGTCTCCTCAGCAGAGGAGGTGTTTCATTGTTTGTGTTTTATTCCCTGCCATGGTAGGTGGAGAAGGATTATAGCAGCCACAGCATGTACAGAGCTCCCCCAGGCTCCAGCCTGGTTGAATTCCTTCTCTCTTTACCTCATTATATCATAAAAGGGCCTTTTTCATCCTGAGGCTTAGATGGTGCATGGGTACCATCAGACTCAAAATAGTCCTGGTAGAAATCAGCTTTACATCTCCTCCAGTCGGACAAAGATTCTTTGATAATTGCTTGGTGATAACAGAGCAGCTGTTGGGATTTCCTAGGTTGAGAACACTCACAAGAGTCTGATTGCTTTTAGTTAGGAAGGAGATGAAGAGTGATAGTTGAAACTTTGAAATTTTCTCTTCAGTGGCCGTTGTTCCACAGAATGACTTGTCTCGGGTTTTTGTTGTGATGGACCCGAGATTGTCAAAGTCTCTGATTTCCCAGCCCTGCGACCAAAGAAGAGCCCAAGATCTGTCTGTTCTGGGTTTTAATGTAATTTATTTTTCTGTTATCTAGTACATTCTGGCTCTGGCCTGCTGAGGGCTGTCTTGCAGGTCAGGATGGGGCAGACTGACCACCTTTGGGACAGTGTTATCTTTTATACTAAAAACTACATATACTTTGTTTACAATAATTCTCCAATACCTATCAGCTATGTTGAACAGTGTGCCTCTATTCTAAACCAACCAAAAAGTGTCACCATCACAGCAGAAGGAAGAGGGCAAGAAGATGAAGAAGGACAAGGACACACCCAAATTCCTCCATTCTAAAATCCAAAAATTCTGCTTTTTCAAAGTGACAAATTAACTGTCATTCTACGTAAACTCTTGTGACTTGTAAATTTTCCAGGGTAGTCAGAGGAATGTCCTGGGTCACAGAAGACTTGAACTTTAGTAGCATCAGCTTTCTTATCTTAAGCATGTTTGTTAATAACAGGTGTGTGTCTGCAAAGAAGACACACTTTTTCTTTGCTTTTTATCATAGCATCACACGATAGGTGAATGACTGGGGGCAAGTGACAATATAAATTGTCACAATATTAATATTAAGAAACTTCATCTGTATGCAGAATGTTGTGGTTTTGTGCATTTAAAGTTTTGAATAATTTGTCTTACATCTTACAAATTAACACTTAGCTCCAAAGGGAATTAACAAAAAGCATCTCATACAAAGGTATAAACAAATAGTTAAGTATAGAATTTCTTTTAGTAATAGCAGTCTTTCCTAAGAAAATGAGTGGTTGCTTCTCCAAGGATGTTTTTGAAGGGATAAAACGAATTTGATTAGAACAAAATCATTACTCTTGTTACTCTGTAATATCCTAATGAGTACTGTTTGTTAACTATTTTAAACAAAAAAAAAAAAAAAAAAAAGAGATAGATTCCTTTATTTTTCTGCTCAGACAAAGAAGAGAAGCTGAAATGACACATTTCTTTAGTAAGTAATTGCTAAGATATATAATCTTAGTGATCCATTACACATCTTAATTACTGAGTGAATAAAAGTTTTTTAAAGTCCCAAATGCATCCATTGTCTGAATGGAAATATATGGAACCTCTTGTTAGTATGAAGCTGCATTTTACTTTATGAATTTGGTTTCTTCAGCTTTGGACAAAAAGGTAAATGAACTATGAAACTGTAAGCAGTTATGAAATGTGTAAGTAAAATCACAGCTTTTTTTTTTCCTCTCCTGTGTTTTCCACAGAAAGGAAGGCAAATGCTAGCAACTTTTTCTCATCCTGTAAGAGAATATTACCTCATGTTTAGTATTTATAATGTAAGTTTTCTAAACAGCACAAGACTCAAGAGCAGCAAATTAATCTCTGTCTTCAGGGGTTAAAACTTCATTCTTTAGAAGAAGAAGAAAAGGAATTTTAGTCACTTTCAGGAACTAGTTAAAACTAGAGGTGATGTGTTGCTGGGATGTCCAGGATAGGATGTGAAATGAATCTGAAGGGAAAAAATCACTGAAAAAGGATAGAGATGAAAATATTAAAGGTTAGAATCCCTTCCTTAACTTTTGCTATTCTACAGTTTTCAGTGACCAAATAATTTACTGAGGATTTTTCTGTTTCAAAACTAAAATAAGTTAGTGAATGCCAGGCTTTACTTTTGTCTGTCAGAAACAGCATTTCATAATAAACTAGAGAATTAATCAAATAAGAGAAATGACCAGTAGATACTTAATTATGTTAAAACAGTCTCACAAGGTAGTCCTGATGGACAAGAGTCCAGGAAAGCTGCACATTCATTAAAAAGGAAATCTTCAAGGTACAGGAGCAGTCTGTCCCCTTGTGCCCATAGATTTGTCACCAGGGAAGAAGACTGGCCTGGCTGAACAGAGAGCTTGACTCAGAGTGAAAAACTGTGTGCACAGTCTTTGGAAGAAGGGACTGGCAACTTGGAAGGACTGTAAGGGTGTAATGAGATTATACAGGGAGAAAATTAGAAAGGTCAAAGCCCAGGGAGAACTTAATCTGGCTACTGCTGCCAACAACAAAAATATCTGTACAAACTCGACTGCAGTAAAGGGAGAAAGAAGGAGAATCCACATCCTTGGCTGAGTGTGGGGGAAAACACAGTGACAGAGGAGGAGGAGAATGCCTTCTTTGCCTCAATCTTTGAGAGCAAGAACAGTTTTCTCCAGGCCTCTGAGGTGGGAAAGAGAGACAGAGAGCAAAAGGAAGCCCTCACGGGACAGGAGGAAAGGGCCGGAGACCCTTAGGCAGGACTGAGACCCTCACAGGTGTATGGGGCTAGAGGGGATCATCCAAGGACAGAGCAGGAGATGGTGCAAGCATTCCCTGAGCCACTGCCCAACCTCCTCAGGTCCATGGTTCTATGAACCTAATGAAGGAGAACAAATAGGTTCTTGGATAATACATACATTCTATGATCACAGTCAAAAGCCCTCTGTTAATTGCTCTGTTGCATGGGCTTTTTTCAGAAGAATATAATCTTCATATTAATTCTCAATAAAGGAGAAAAAGCTAGAGAGTTTTATAATGTTCATTTCTCTATTGAAAGACAGGTTGCATTTTACGTCAGAGTTCTTTAATCTTTCTTAAAATATTAGTGTTCTTAATGCTCTTATAAACATTTCTTTATCCTAGAAGCAAAAGAATTTAAATTAGTATAGAATTTATCGATTTTCTCTGTGATGCATGGAAACTTACAACCTTTTTCTTTGCCTTTAACATTTTCCAAACTAAGAAGAATATTCATAAACATGTAGTTACAGAGAAATTCTATGAAGAGACTTACTTATATATTCATGGAATAAGCAGTTTGGTTTAAGAAAGGGAAGAATTCAAGAAGCCAATAGAAGACAAGACTGAGAACCTCAAAATGCCTTTTTCCAAAATACTCCAATTCATAGAGGCATGTCTGTTAGCAGATTCAAAAAGAAATAATCTGCTGTATAGACACTAATTGTGCTGGTGAGCATACAACAGCCCTACTCACCAAGAAGGAATTAACTATTCTGTAAAGAGAGGAAGCAATCTAAGTGAATGGGCCATTTGGACATCACTAGTAATAAAATTGTATCCTCCTCCTGAGAAAGTCAGATTTCACTTTTAGGGAACAATTTCTTTGTTCCCTTGCCACGTACCTTGTATTATGATGTTCATATTAGGCTTGTCACTGGAACTTTAATATCTTTCACAGAGCATTGTGTTAGCCAATTAAAAATTCCTTCTGTAAATTAGTTTTATAAAAAGGAGTATTAAAAGGTCAGTGCCTACTACAATATATTGGAAATAATTTTTACTTTCACATTTGAAATATTTGCAAATTCCAAAAACGTCAATTCTGAGCATATATGATACTATAAAGTTATTGAAGATTAAAAAGTCGTCAGTTGGTGTTTATCCTCCTAAGTAAACCAAAAAGGAATTTACTAATGAGCTTCATTAACTTTTCCTGGTGAACACAGAAAATCATCTCTTTCCCCTACTGTTATGCAGAGTAGAATTTATGAAGATATTGTGCTAAAATATCAGTAAAAGAGAACAAATGTAAGTGTATGGATGCTATTTTGTTCATCACTATCCACAAAACACAATGAACAGAAGAAAACAGAGGGAAGATGAGTTAAAGTAATTAGAAGATGAAACATGAAAAACAGATATTATATGTGTGTTCTGTTTTTCTCAGACTTATGTCTGGCTTCCATGAAGTAACAAACTTCTGAAGTGGTTTAAATTTTGAAAAGAGGAGAGATTGAAAACAGAAACACTGTAATGACTCATCTGTTGTAGAAGAAATTAATATTTACAGTCTTGTGTAAGAACAGGAGAATTGACAGCAATGTTTCATAGAGGTGATACATTTTAAGATTCTTAAATGCTGAGTAGCTACTTTATCAAAGTAATAAGTAACAAACAATAATAAAGTAACACACAATAATATAACATGAATAAGATTTTTCTATGTGGCTAATGATAAACTTTAAATGCTTGCCTGTTTCCAGATGAAAACTTCAGAAATATTCACTTGAGTTGAAAATCCATTCTTTTATGATGAACAGATCATCATAAGAAGAACACACCTAAGAGATCAAAGAAGTTTGCAATGGTGATTATTGCCAATTTGTGTCAAATTAAACACCAGTCCTAAAGAACTCACCACCTACTATAGGAATACAGTTAACATCTGAAAGTTTTTTTTTTTTTTTCAAAATGTCTTTGTAAACCTACACTGGATGCTGTTAGACTGATTTTGGATAGCTTAGAGGATGGAAAACTTAGATCAGACCAAAAGACCATCAATGGTTCTGTAATCTGCAAAGACAGTAGATTTCCAGTAATGGCAAAGAGAATTATCAGGGACGTATGGAAGGAAAATTTTACAAACTCAGAACATGCTGAAAGTCCTCTTTTTCCTTCCACAGATTTCTGATTTCCAGAAGGCATTTTCTGGGGACTTTCTGATTCTCCCCCTCAATGAGGTTGTGATAAACATTCTGACATCGTGCTCACTGATGACAGAAAAAAACAAAACCTAAACTACAAATGGAAACAAGTTAAGTGATTAGTGTTAAGAGAGAGGAATTGGATGAGATCTCACATATTTTTATAGAGTGCAAACACTGTGGGGGAAAAAGCCTTATTGTCAAGATGTAACCTTGTTTATTTAACCCTGGGGAACTGCCGTCACTTTCTCAGACTTTTTTAGTAATGCGAGTTCCATATGTTCCAAAGTGATTTCTGTCAAGATGCAGTGTTTATGAAGCTTGAACAGAAGGGACATTTCAAAAGCTGATACATGGTGAAAAGAAGATGATTTTTGTGCCACATTGCTAAAATCAAGCCTATTTGGAATTAAGACGACTTTAGTAAATACAAAGTGTACAAGATCATTATTTCAACTAATAAAAGCATTAGAGTTATGACAAATATTTAAAATAAAAGGAAGTAAAGGGGAAGAATGAGATTGTAGCTGTGAGCTGTACAGAATTTATAATCATTTGTGAAAAATAAAAACACAGGAAAACCTACTCTCCTTCCTTTAACATAGCAAACATGCCATGTCCCAAGGTTTGTTTCTTAGCCATGAGAGAAAGAGTGAAACCTGTTAAAATTGGTGGAGACACCAGAGAAATGGAGATCTATTAAAATTGTCAAGGCTATAGGTGGGTGACAAAGGAACAGCAAACTCTGCAGCTGTAGAAAATTAAGTACTTTAGTCAAAGGAAAAAAAAAAAAAGAGAGGCAGACAAATGAGTAGATATGGATAAGCAAAAGGAAGATCTAAAATAGTGCAAGAACATCAGGATTCAAGCTGCTGAAATGGAAAACATGTACAAAACTTCTAGCTCACCCAGTGAAATAGCAGCTGTAGACAACACAGTCATTTTCCTCCTGTCAAGGAAAGAAAGTAGCACAACCTAACTTCTCTAGCAGCTGTAGGAACATGTAATCACAATCAGAGTCTCCTTTCATTCATCACTGGTCATTAACAGTGTGACTTCCGTCTTGTTAGCTCATCAGAAGATTCCAATTTTAATTTGCCAAGGACTGCAAAGACCAAGGAGAAGTGTATATGGGTTAGAGGTTCTTTTTTTCTTTTTTTTTTTTTTTTTTCTCTCTCTGAATAAAATACATTATATTCCACTTGGTTTCATTAGTGTGGTTTTTGAGGGCCATGCTTACAAGAGGAATATGTAATACAGTGTGACTAGAGTAATTACAAGAGTTTCTAAATGAACTTACGGTGTCATGTGGTCTTGCTATAGTGCTTACCAAGAAATAGTCTTCAAAACTGGTCTGATATCATCCAAGGCAACATGCATTTTTAGTTCTGTAGAATGCTTTGGTTAAATTAATTTATGACTTGAGGGACAAGGGAAGTGGCAGAGACTAATGAGGATGAATTTTGTTGGAATCTGTATTACATTTTGTGAAGATTTTATAACTTTCAGGGTTGTTTGGATTATTAAATCAGCTTAAGCTCTTTAAAAAAAAAATATTATGTTGATTATAATGCTCCCAAGCTAATCCTGTCATGCCATGCATTAACTCATTCCTTCAAATTCATTGAACAAAATCTAAGTTTAAAGGGCTGATGATTTTTGCAGTCTATGGTGTAATAATCATATAAAATGCATTAATATTAAAAACTGATTCCACCCCTTTCCAGAGGTTTGTCTACCTCTGACGGTTCACCCTCATTTACCTTTATCTCTGCAGTGGGATAAAATAACTACAAAACCATTTTTTCCAAATTTTATAGCCCAAAGATCTCCTCTGAGTTTTTGGAGTGGACTATCTCTAGGATTCTTATTCAAGTCTTGATTTTTTTTTTGGCAATTATCTTTACATTTTTTTCCTCACGTTTCCCAGTGTTTAATTTGAGAGGAGATTTGAGCTCTTAATGCTGTCCCAAATTGTGTTACAATTCTGCAGGTTATCTGCTGTAAATGAAAGGCAGCAACGTGTGCTCATGGATTTATGTGCTCAAGGCTACTTCAAATTCTCAGAAGGAAAGCACACCAAAGAGTAATCCTTAAAATACCCCAGCAAACCAGCCCACAAACCAGAAAAACATTTAGACCCTACAAGGTGCACAGCTGAAATTTTCTTCTAAATTAGTTCTATTTTCAGTTATGGATCTGATAAATGAACTTTCCAGAACCATATATTTGGCTAGTCTTGAGTGTTCAAACTTGAAAAACATAACCTTTTCATCAAAATTGATAAAAATAGATACTGCAGAAAGTATGAGTCAGTCAAACTAATACTAAAATATTTAAGATAGTGTAAAAAAAAATATTTTAATTCAAAAAGGAATGAAGGTTTTCAATCTGAAGGGATTAACCTGTGATCCACCTATGCTTATTCTCCAAAGATTCCTCAGGTAAATGTGCCTGAAACAGTTGTGTGCTTGTTCAGACTTCATTTTGAAAAGTTCAGGCAAGTGAGGAGGAATGGGATTATCTAATTATTATAATCAGGAGTAACAGTAAATATGTGTATTAAACTGATAAATTTTTTACTGGTAATGGTCTTGGACTAATAAATAATGGGAATATAGAACATGCCAACATTGATCACTTTAACATGGCTGGAAAATTTCCATAGTGAACATCTAAAGAAGAGGTATAAATAGGAAGCAAAAAAAAATCCAAGTCTACTTGTGAAGAAAATTTATTCCTGCACCCTAGAAGCTTGTTTATTAAGCACACCTTAAACATATTAAACTTAAATTATCATTAAACGTCTGAACATGTGGGAGGTAGGGAGAGAGAGAGGTGAAAAAAAAGGGGGGTAAAATAGATATAAAAGATAGAATTTATACTTCAATTTTGACTCTGCCTGATGTCTAATCAACTTCTGCAGCACTCCATCCATGCTCTCAGAATAACAAAAGGTTTTGCCAGTCAAAGACAAGCAGGGCTACAGGTACGAGCTACAGCTAAGGTTTTATCCTGCTCAGAAACAAGGCAGCGTAACTGCAGATCAGTGGGGATTTAATGATGTCTGATATGAATTAAGAATTTCCCCAAATTAACCGGCCTCCTGCATTGCCTGAACACGAACCACAGCAGGTTTGCCTGCAAAGTATATTGTCCTTACAAAGACGCTCCTCTCATCACCCACGGTTCTGGCTTTCAGCAGTAAAGCTGCACAATGAAAAGGAGCACTCAAGACGTAATGGGGGTTTGGTTGATCCCATATGGAAACATTCAGTGAAATGGAAAAATAGGTGAAGATAAATAGGGAAAGGTGTATTTTATTGTTTGTCAGGAGGAAGGATCCTTGAGTTCTACTAGAAAGTAGTAAAAAGAACTTTTGCCGAAGAAAGAGCACTATCTGCCTTGCTTTACATAATGTGTGCAGATCTAGTACTAAGTGTTTAGACAGGTCTTTCTGACTCCTTGGACACAGCCTTCTATCATCTTTTCATGAGAGATGTAATTTCTCACATCCTACACATTCTGCTCAATCTAATAGAAAATATGGCCCTGAATTTCAGTTTCCTCTTAGATTTAGTCTTAGGCAGTAAACAGTGGTGGATACTTCTGCTTTCTGTCTTGGTTTAAGACCTTTAATTGGAATTATCTTTAATGATTCTTGGCATGCAGTAGACATTATTAAAGTGCACCCTTCTAAGACCAACAAATTAATTTCAATGCCGGTTCTCCATTTCTCTGTTTTCTGTTATCTTCTCCCCACACTTCCACTAGTTAAATTGTCTCCTGACACAGCTGGAGTAAAGAAGAAGAATTAATTTTTCAAATTTGGCACTGATATGAAGAGGTTGGAAGTGCAGACATATAATTTTTGAAGCACTAGTGAAATTCCAGCTCATTGCCAGCCCTGAAAAGGGTTATAATTTACAGACATGCAGAATGAACTTGAAAAGACATAAATGACACTGAATACTTCATAACTGAATGGACAAATCGTGATAACCAAGTGACAATAGAAAACCTTTGTACTCATTTATGGGAAAACCAAACTCTGTGACAGATGACACAGAACTTGGCTTGTAAAACTTCCAAGAGATCCTGGAAACCAATGATTCAAAATCTGTTCTGGAACAATGGGCTCACCTTCTATGGCTTTATGTGCCTGTCACTATTCCCATTTGTTCAGCAATCTAATTATAGCTTAAAGATTTTTTTTCCTTACTGGAGAAGCATCAGGGTGCAGTTAGTCCATGGGCTAACAGCAGGGTGTGACACTGCAGCAAGCTGTGTATTTTGGGATGGGCACTTCACCCTTTAGATTCTGGGCACAGGCAATTGGTTTCATAGGAAGGATTTCAGCAGGAGCACTATTTTCATTGAGCTTCCATGCAAACTCACCAAGAAGTTAAAATGCACTGTGGGTTTATCTTTTTACTGAAGGAGAACTTCAAATGAATGCTTTAAAACTTTTTCTGAGCCTTCATGGCTTGAGGGAAGCTCCCTTTAAAACACAAACCAAAACTTTTCCATATTGCATCTAGGTTTTATTTTGCTGCAAGGAATCACTATGTGAGAGCTATGAGCAGTGCTTATCTTGCAAGTTTGCAATCTTACTCATTTCTCTCCATTTATTTCTTCAGTTTTTTGGTTTTTGCTTATATTGCTTTTGTTTTTCACCTAAATTGTCTCAGTTACTACAATTCAAATGACACAGAGAACTCTATTACTAAAAAAAAAATAAAATAAAATAAAATAAAATAAATTTGATTTAAAAAATCAATCTTAACACAAAGAAATGTTGATAAAAGAATACTTCCAAAATCTGGAATAGTGACAATATGTGTCTGGAATACCTCATTATAAAAGTATGCAAATCAAAATGTATTTTCCTTTTGTCTTTCTTTTTTGACAGCAGATGTTGTGAACATTAAAAGATGACAGTGAATGTATGGAGAGACATTAAATGAATCTCTGGAATGACTGACACTTCTGAGTTGAAGGGAATTAACTCATGAAGAAATAATCAAGTTTACTGACTTTGAGGCTATCACAGAGTTAGATTTGTCAAGTTCATAAAATGGAGATGCTGAGTCAGAATATGATGAATAGTTTCACCTAGGAGTTGAATTATTCAACAATTAAGATACACTTTTCAAAGGGGGAGATTCTTTTTTAAAAAAGCTTAGAATGCTGATTAGGAATGGCTTGAAAATTCCAATCAGCATGCATTTGATTTGTTTGCTTGTTCATTTTGATTAAGTGGCATTTTATTTGAAATCAAATATACACTGAAAGAAAATAATGGTGATCTTAATGGTTTTTCTCACCTACCAGAACTTGCTAGCTTAGCTTTGCTAAGTGTTCACTTGGTTTGTTGGTTTTAGAAACTCATGAAGATTTACGTAATGTTCACATAAATGTGAACTACAAGGACAGAATTATTTCATCTTTAACAGGTGTCAGTGTCTCAGCACTACGTCCCGTTTATTTACAGCATATAATAACAATGCAGTCTGGCTTATTACCTACACTAGTGTCTTCAGTTGTCTGCTGAATATTTAGCCTTGTCTCTGCTATCATGTCAGTAAATAGAGACTTTTAAAATTCAAACTGCTAAGACAGTCTTTGATTTTAAAAGGAAATACGTTTTTTCAATCAGCTTCTGGTATCAGAAAAGCTGAGATGACATCTGACCGAAGTTTCACAGGACAGACACTTCTAAAAGCGGTTTCACAGGACAAGTACCTGTCAAAGATTGGGAACAGCTGTCCTTTTGTGATGCTGGAGAGGTGTTTGGAGATCACAGGACAGAATGGTCAGTGTTGGAAAGGGGCCAAAGGTGGGCTCATCTTGTCACAGCTCCCCGTGCGAGCTTTGCTCAGGACTGCCTCCAGACAGAAGACAGATCCTGAGTATCTCCAGTTGGGACACTCCACACCCTCCCTGGGCAGTCTGTTCCAGGGCTCGTTCATGTAGTCTGAGGCTCCTGGGCCTGAAGTTTCTGAGTTTCTGAACTCAGTTTCTTCGTGGTGTTTTGGTTCAGGAAGACCTTGTGTTCTCACAGGCTTGGCATAAACATCACAAGTGTTGTTGTAACAAGAGTGATGTTTTGGATTCCTTTCTGTGGGATGGACTTCTCTCTGCCTTTCAGTTTTGGGCCAATGGGATGAAGAGTTCTGGCACTCTTCTGACCAATGAGATGGCCTGCTCTAGAAGCTCTATAAAGGGGGTCAGTCTTTGAATAAAAGAGAGTCAGATACAGTTTTTATAATGAGGTCTCATGTCGTCCGTTCATCGCCCACAGCGACATCTTCACCCGCAGTAAAGTGGCTCTTCCTCATCTTCAGGTGGAGCTTCAGTTTCTGCCCACTGCCCCTTGTCCTACTGCTCAGCAGTACTGAAAAGAGCCTGGCTCCATCCTCTCCACAGCCTGCTTGGTGCCATCCTGCTTGCTGCCACATCCACTGTACAACTGCTGAGGAGGGGTCTCTTCTGGATTTAATCGAAGATCAAGTGTACTTCCCTAGGAGAAGTGGTAAAGAGGGCATCATGTCTCACACAGAGCCTCCTATTTCTGTGCAGGGCAGTCCTGCTGCCTTGTGTTTTGCAAAAGTCTTGGTGATATATGAGAATGAACCTTGAAGGTCTTTCTGAAGGAGCACACAGTGAGAGCTGTAATGAAGGCGTTAGCCTACATGTGTAGAGCTCTACAAGCAGGAAAGGATGATGTTGAATATCTGCTCTGCAAATACCTCTCTTTCTCCCTGGTGCAATGACCCGAAAAGATTTGCAGGAATGTAATTTCTCCACCTGACATCTTTGAGTGTTTCCTTCTGTGTAAGCAGGGGAGAAAGACGCTTGCCCTTGAGCAGCTGGATGGTGATGAAAGGCAGGCGTCTAGTCTGGACATGGTGTGTCACCTAATTTTGGGCTACTACTTTTAGTCAGACAAATTGTACCATAATGGAAAAGGAAATAAAATCTGGGAGTCTTATGTGTTTTCCCTGTCACTGCTCTGCATACTAAAGAAAGCACAAGCTAAAGCAGATGGTGGGTATTTTAATGCCTTCACATGTCTGTGTATCTAGGGAAAAGAACTCCTCATCACTGATAGTTCCTGAGTAAGTTTAATAATTTCTATTAAAGTTCTCACAACACATCTAGAATCCAGGTTTGTTAGTTTTCTTTCTCTTAGTGTTTGTGGGTTTGTTTGCTGGGTTTTTTAAATTTTTTTTTTTAATCTAACACATGTTTAGGGGGAAAAAAAATTCCTTGTCAAGAAAATTTACAGCTTTTATATTTTTCCCTGAAAGCATCTATTTTAGTTAAGCTGTCAAAATATGCCAATCTCTTGACAGCCAGAAATTATGTGGGTGTCCAATATAAGGAAAACTATTTTGTTTTTAATTGTGGCAGCATCTGTAGGAGTGTCCAATCTTACACACCGCTCATGCCTATCTAATTTAAAGAATTGCCAGCTGGTTCAAGCTCTGCACATGGGCGTCATTTGCTTTACTGCTGGAGAATTCCACTGGAGCAAGTCAGGTCTGAACAGTGCCTGGTGTTACTCACTGAGGTCTGGTGACAGCTTCATGGGGTTACAGCACAATGCACTCCACTGAAAGCTCTGATTACTAACACTTGGCCAATTTTTTCTTAAAGTATTTGACCATTGCCTAGTCAGACCAATTTTTTAGAAAATCAAGAGAAGAATTAGTATTGGTGCTTCACTGCGTGTATAATTCATCCTGGACTCTTTCATTATAAATATTAAATTTTTGCAATTTATGTTGTTTATATGTTGTGGTCTTTTGTCTAATGACTCTCTGGCCACGGTAAGACTAAACTACAGCTATTGGAAAATCAGCCAAGCTCCTAAAAGTGTACCTACCAGGCAAAGTCTACTACAGAAAATGTTCAGACAGACACTGATCTCCTCTCTGGTGAGCAGAGCCAGGACCCGAGGGAATGGCCTGAAGCTGTGTTAGTGCAGGTTTAGGTTGGACATCAGAAAAACCCTCTGGATTTCCCCCAGAGGTGGCCGGGCACTGGAACAGGCTCACAGGGAAGTGGCCACAGCACCAACCCTGACAGAGCTCAGGGAGTGTTTGGACAAAGCTCTCAGGGATGCACAGGGTGGGATTCCTGGGGATGTCCTGTGAAGGGCCAGGAGCTGAACTTGATCAACATTGGCAGTGCTTTCCAATGCAGCACATTCTCTGATTCTGTAAAATATTTTCAAATGCATCCAGTGACAGAGTGCATAGATGATGGTTTTGTAAACCCTGGATATACTAGGCAACCATAAAAAGAATCCCAAACCAAGACTTGTGGTAGTGCCCCTTAAATGCCATGTGCACTCAACTTTAAACCTATACATATTAAACCAGTTCTGATTTAAAGACGAAAAATCCTCAACTTGTATCCTTCTGGTTTTTCCTAAAATAAAACACTAAAAATATATTACAGCATGTACACTTCTGTATGTGATAATACATGCAATATGTATTTTTTGTGATAACAAAAGTTAAGGATGTAAATAGTCAATGCATGCAGATTTTTCCTTCACATTGGAATAATGAGTGCATGAGCAGTTTCTCTTATTATGCTTGAATGATCAGAATATCATACTGTAAAGAACAAAATTTATGCACACATTTATTTGTTTATTAAAAACACAAACCATTATATGTGCTTTAACAACCAGTACTGTGTAACCTATTTCTTTATTTTCTTTGCTTTGCCAATTGTGCTTGAAGGGGTGAGACTTATTAAATATGTTCTGGTTGAAGCACCAGTAATAAATATGAAAAGGAAGGATGTGCTGCTCCCCTTTCCCCACCATCTTATTGCCTAGAATATATCACCATAATATTAAAACATTTAGCATGCAATACAGGAAATTAGTGACATACAAAGAGCATTGCAGCAAGAAGTAGGAAACCCAACCCCAGTTAAATAGCAGACAACATCCAAAATAACATATCTTGGAGAAAACTCTGGAGATAGAGAAACAGCAAATATCCTGGAGGGTGAGTGCAGGTGAACTTTTGTGGAAAGTTCCTTGCAATGATCTGTCACAAATGGGGATTGCTTTCCAGACTTGATTTTTTTACCAAAATTTGGAGGGCATAGACAGTGTTTGGAGAATGTATTTCCCCATCTTTTGAGCAATGTGTTGCCTCTCTGCTTCCCTCTTTTTTGTGCCAGAGGCTGCTTGACAGGTCATGCCTCTAATGCTGTGTCTGACAGACCTGGCCCTTCCTTGCAGCTACTCACAGTGCCCACTATAATAAACTCTTTTCCTTTATTCCAATTTACTACTCATAGCTTTAAAGCAAAAGGGAGATTTTCACTGATTAATATAAGACTCAGCATAACTTTGAGCTGTGAACCATTTTTTGTCAGTCTTGTTTCTACAATTCTGTCAAATCAAGAGGGCTTGGACTGACTTTTTAGTCTGTTCAAACTGAAAGGTTAGGAAAACTCAGTATGGGTTTGCATTTCAAAAGTTTGCTTTTAAAAATATTTATGAGAAATTAAGTTTCCTTTGAGACAATTGGTAATTTTGAAATACTTCAAATTAAAAGAAAGGGAAATAAAAGCTTCTATATTTTTCCTTAATATGCTATAATGGATTTTGATATAATAATTCTTTTCTACCTATGCCAGAATCCTGATTTCTTTTGGACAGACTGATTAATGACCAAAGTTGAGTTCAGTTTTTATAGTACTGCATGCTGCCCATAACAGTATATTCAGGAGACAGACCACAGAGAAATCAAAGGAACTGTGTTGTTGGTATATTTTATGATAAAACATAACTTTCTTCTGGAAAATACACTGGTGCAATCCATTCATATCACATTGGAAGACCAGCTATCAAACAGAAATGTTATTTCTTCAACACAAAACAAAGCTCCTGTGTTTCATTTAGGAAAGATTTTGTCAGGGTGTTTTTTTTTTGTTTGTTTTTTTTTTTTTTTTTGTTTTGTTTTTTTTTTTTTTTTTTTTTTGTCACGTGAATTTTCCCTGGCACTATACTTCACCTGCTTATAAATTCTCAATCCTCCAGGTGACACAAAAAATAACAGGAAAGGAATCTTTTCCAGAAGACAAAAATAGTTATCAAAAAAAGAAGTTGCAGAATGAAAGAAGCAACATAAGCCTACTTTGCAAACAAGCCATATAAAGCCCAAATAACATTTAAAAGATCACAGGCTTGAGCTGCCTCCTGCTTTGGGTTTGCAAAGTTTTCATTCTTTTTGAAGGTTCTCACTTATAGAACTCAAAGTCATTGCAGAAAATGCAGATAAAACAAGGATTTAATAAATTTCAAGCTTGTCCCATTAGAGTAGCTAGTTTGACAGATAAAAAGTATGGGAATAACCAAATGAGTAGCAGTAGGTACATATTCTCTTCTGTATTTATCCAAAAGGCTGAAATCCAGCATTTATTCCTAAATGAAATTAAACAATTTCAGTTTAGCAATTACCTTCAAACATTTGTCATTTAAATGCTCGAATATTTCGGAAGACAAATTATCCATGTCTGTTGGAAGAAATTCTGAAAACCAGGTTCATTAACTCTGAATCTTATACTGCAATATAAATCATTTCCAACCAAATTTTCAGGAATAGAATTAATTTTTTTTTAAATTCTTATTATTTATTTATTTACTAATTAAATTATTATTTAAAGAATTCTTATTCTCATTCTTTTGCAGCCAAAAATCACATCCAGAGCTACCACGACTGCTATTGCTAGAGGAGCCCATCTATCTTCCACAATCTCAAATACTTTTAATCACTCCAGATCCTGCAAGGTAAATCCCATTACAGCTGACACATCCTATTTTATCCCATGTCTTGTATGAAATATTTCTGCTAATAATGTTTCTGACATTTCCTCTTTGAATTCATAGTTTTTTCCTTAAGTGGAAAGCAGACTCCTGTTTGTGGTCTGGAGCTTCTCATTACTGTGAATTTATCTCATTATTAAAATCTTTAGTTGATTGTTTGCAATTACTGGGGTTCAAAGGGATGGCTGACAAGATTTTAATGCAGATCTGATACAGTGGAACTTCCAGTGGGACAACAGAGACACACAGGGCTCTCCTGAACTTATTTTATCTGTACCCAATCACTGCAAAAAGTTGCTTCCATAGGTTTAACCCTAGTCATATTAAATCAGTAATTAAAATGGAAAAATCCATTTGAACATAACTGTCAGTCTGCATTGACTAAAAAGAAAATTTCAGACACAGCTAGAGTTAGAAGAGCTGAATTGAACCTGCAATGCCTAGGTGAATAATAACAACATCTTCTGGTCACCAACTACATAAAAAGCCAGAAATGTAAGTCTTAACATCAGTTCTGTTGCAATGACTTTGTCATTGGTAGCAATTAATTTTGTTCTTCCTAATTGCTAAGATAGTAAGCTGTTAGCCATACGAATTGATGAAATAAACTTAGAAGAAAAAATGTTCATTGAAATTGATAAAACATGCTTGTATAAAAGACACTTGATACTGTAAGAGAACAACCTAAAATATGTCTTTACTTTGAAAACAAAGATACCATCAATGACTTTGATTAAGAATGGTGATTTAGAGCTCTGAGCTTTGAAGAAAAGTGGGGTTTCATATGAGAACAGGTTTAATATTACAACTACAGAAGACATCCTTTTTTCTGCTGTTATTTATATCTTACTGATCATCCACAGGCCACCCCTCTGTGAGGTAAGCAATACTATTCAGATCACTAAATAAGATTCCAGTTCTTTTCCTGCTTAAAATGTTTCCAGAGTTTCTTACCATCATGCAATATTCTCACTGGGTTTGGGTTTATTACCCTGATATACAGTTTGCTCTCTGAAATCTTACAAGAAGAGTAAACCAAAATGACAAATCTCCACACAAATATGAAATAAGAGAAGACACCAAAGTAAATAACTATGACTGATAAAATTCTGCACATCATTCCCACTAATATTTTTCATATTATTCTATGAAATATTTTTCATTTAATTTACCAATCAATTGGAAAAATTCAGACCTCTGTAAAGCAGAGTGAAATTGGATTTTGATGGAATATGATGGAGAGAATTATGCTAGTTGTTTGAGGGAAAAATAAATTTATTACTTTTATTCAGAAAGACAGTAATAAAAGTCTTCAAGAATATCAGCTGCCTAAACTTCCAGACATAGATTTAAAGTGAATTTTAGACCATTACTAAATGCAGGAATTGAAGAAGGTCCAGAGAGTGAATTGTCAGCATTATGTTCTTTCATCTTCTCATTAAAAATTTATTGCATTTGCAAGCCATGTGGATTGAAAGTATCTTTTCATGGCTGATTAATCTTTGTTTATGCTAACAGGGATAAGTGTCCAGTGACTCAATGAAAATTCATTAACTTACTAATTTTATTAGGGTGGAATTTGGAGACATGTTAGTTTTGAAAAGAAAAAAATATGCTGACAGGGATGTTGAGATTGTAACTGGAACTCATACTGTGGCTCTGGCAGGAGGACAGTGTGGGGGGTATTTTGCTGAAAAACATCTTAAATATTGTTTCCCTGGGACATGCTCTGATTCTTGACTACTTCTGACTCTTAACTGATTTATTTATACTGCACCTTCAGCATGCAATAGTAGCAAGCAAACCTTTTTGCCCTGATTTGAACACCTGTTTAACCTCTTCCATTATTGCAAACTTGAATGTTGCAATGAAATAAAGGAAAACAAAAGCTGAGGAGTAGACAATATCTTGGGGCACTGAATGTAGAACGGAGCTCTTGATGCAGTGCCCTAAGTAGCACATCAATACCAATAAAAATAAATGGGACATTGAGCTGCTGCTTGGACCAGCAGCACTGAGCCACCTCTACCAGGCAGTCCCTTAGAAAAAAGCTCTCTGTTCTCTCTGGAGATGGAAATCACTTTCTTTCTAGAACAGGAGTCCTCTAACTCCCTGCCAAATAAGGCTTAAGGCTGTCCAGCCTATTTCTAAATGAGCTCATTTCCATCCCTCAAAACTCAGGTGGGAGCCCTGGAAATCCTGTAGCAATTTCCCAATGGACAGTTTCTCAAAGGAAGCCTTTAAAGACTTTGTAGTCATCTTTATCTTCAGTTCTATCTCTAGTCAGGAGTTTAATGGTTGAACAAAATGATAGTGAGCAGACCTGTCCATGCAGCAGTATCTACTTGGGAGAATTTGTGTGAACACTAATGTGTTTATCCCTATGTTAATTCCACAATTATTTGAACTGGAAAATACATTTTTTTAGTTACTACATTCTTAAAAAAATAAATAAATAAATTAAATATATATAATATATATATATATATATATATATATAATATATATATATATATATATATATATATATTATATATTTATTATTTATATTTATATTTATATTTATATTTATATTACTAGTTTCTTTTTTTACAAAAAAGCAGTGAAACACTGAGCACCTACATATTTTTGGCAAAGAATAGAGTGTTGCCAAGAGAAAATGAGAAAAAAAGTAACCACTGTACCCTTCAACCTGTTAACAGTCAGGGCTGAAATACTGCACTGCTTCAGTGATCTCTGCAAAGCAGAGCTTTTCTTTACAGTTGGAACAGCTTTGGCAGACAAACTCACTGATTCTTCTCTGCTCTATGTGAGTTTTGGCTGCTGAGAGAGTGAGAGGCCTTATACAAAGATGGATTAACACGTTTAGAATTCAAAGAAAGACATAGATTAATAAGAAAGATATAAATTAAGAGCCTCTCTGTTTTTTGCTTGGAAACAGAGACAACAAACTCAGTGTGGAAACCAGTATTTTTCTTCTATATACTTCAGTCTTGGGCATCTTTCTTACCTGTGCTTCAATCAAACTTGGAAACTTGAAGTCCACACTGCTGAGCTGCTGGACACCACTGGACAAAAGTAAAGGTTACCATTAAATTCACATTTCCTCTCAATCTGATCATCTTCACAGCCTGGAAGAGAAATAATATCTGCTGGAGATTCTGGCAATTCTTCCTGTTTCTAGAAGAACACATATGTTCTTAAACATATAATGTATATTTCAATACTTATCCACCAGGAGAGCGTGCTGCATCTGAGAGAGACTGCAGCAGCCCCAGAGAGCCCTGGGAGGTATAAAGTGGATTACATCAGTTATCACCCACTTCTCCAGGAAACTGAGGGTTAAGCAGGAGCTGTAGGAAATCCTTGGATATCTTGAGGGTCAGGTCCACCACAGAAAGGATTATTCAGAGTGAAATGCAGGTGGAGCCTGAGCTGCACAGGGTCCTGAAAATGTGTTGTGTTTCTTCTGCTGTACAGGAAGGTGTGGTCCTTAGGCTGCTTGCTGTTCTGGATAAACTGTATGGGAGTTGAGTGCAATCTAGGAGAAGCCAGAGGAAAAAAAGAAAGTCATATTTTTCAGAAAATTATATGACCTGAATTTAGAAGACTTCTTGATTTTGTTTTCCATTCTGTGTATATATACTATGTTCAGGCTGCATAAATTGTTTTACTTCTACAAGAAAAGCCAAAATAGATTCACTAAATAAAATGTGTGTAATTAATTAGAAAAAAAAAAAATACACCACACTATCAACGGATCTCCTGCATAATTAAAATAGTAATGTTGTTGTTCAGGAGTTAATAAAATTTATTTTGTTTTTTCTAAGTCAATAAGCAATATACTATAGGTTTTCTATTGGAAAACTAAAAGACCCTCTGGAAACTTCAGTGCCAAATATATGTATGTATGCACGTTACTGAGCAATTTATCAAATAATAAATCTCTGTGGAGGACATGCACATTCCAGTCAACTATGTCATTTATGTTGTGAAAAAGCATCACACTGGGATGTCTAAACAGCAATCCAGACTGCAAGACACACTCAGTAATTACTGTTTCCAGCATGGGGGATGCCTTAGGTGATGTACTGAGTTCATTTCGTGCACCACAATTCAAGAACAAAGTGGACCATGTGGACAGCAAAAATTGATCAAACATCTGAAACTTATGACTTCTGGAGAAGAAGAGAACACGCTGGGGTTATTAAGCCTACAAAAAGGAAAATATAGGGGAGACCTAGAAACAGTCTTCAAACATGCTGCCTTCTGCCAAAGATGAAGAATCTACTCTTCTGCCCCTGGTGAGCAGGCCAGGAAACAGAGGCCTTAAATTGCAGGAAGGAGGATCCAGGCTAGAGACTTGTGGGGAAAAAGAGAAATCTGAAACACTGGGAAGTACCATAATAAAGTTTGCAATGGCTACAGAAGCTTTAGCTGTGAAAATTTGTATGGAGTAGATGAGATGAATATTTTTCAGAAACGACACAGATATGTACGGAGTTGCCTCGAAGGCAAGGTTCAACTTAATATTGCTCCTCTCCTGTTTTCTTATCTGTGATTCTGAGACATCTGCACGGTGCTTTGTGGATAGTTTTTAGTCTGGGATAAGAGGATACTGCAATGCTCTTTGCTCTGATTCAAGCACAAGATATTTAGCTCAGACCAAAGATTCACAGCTTTAGTTTTGACTCTAATTGAATTGGATTGTGGAGTTTTGAGGAAGTCATCAGGGAGAAACAGAATTCAGGTGTAAAGTGTAAATAGAATCAGCTTTTAGGCAGTGTGGGGAGAAAAGTTTCTAAGTACTTTGTAAGTTTGAACCTCACTGACCAAAAATGTTGTGCTCAGTCAGTCTTTCACGCTGATCATGCTGAAAACCTTAGACCATACCTTTGGTTCTGAAACTAAATAGAAAGTGAGATTCAGAGTCAGTTTTTTCTCATGAAATTTATCTTGCCTTGTAAACCTCTAGAAACACTGAAGAAGAAGAAGATACTTTTTCACTGACCTATACAACTTCCACATGGCAATGCTGCCTCTTGATATGTTACACTGAGATTTCCTATCCCTTAATAACCAAATGCAAATGGTTGATGTGCTGTTCAGAAGGAGGTCGTTGTTATTTTTTGCAACTAAATTAAGCAAAATTCTTAACTATATATATATAATTTATATATAGTTAAGAATTTATATATATATATAGTATAGAATATTTTTTGTAATTGTAAAAAATCCTCTTTAGTGAACTAAACAGTTAAAATTTGGTTAATTTAAATATTCAGATCATAACTTTAGTGGAAGCATAAAAGCACCAAAACTAAACTGCAACCGCAAATTTTTCTGTTCCAATAATACCTTTGGCTAAGTAAAACTTGTGATATATGCTTGGATCTATTAGTGACAGATATATTTTATATAGGGATTAATCATATAATAAAGATCAATCATTTGTTCTCTTTTACCTTTAAAACCAGAGAGACCCGAATTCTTGTTAAGATTCTGAGGGGAGTAATTTATGTCAGTGATTCAATATCAGGTTTTGTGAGAAAGGCTAAATGAAGCATTTTTGAAAACTAGACACAGAGGCCAGATTGCTCCAATAGAGGCCAATTTTGCTCCTGTTCCATCACTGAATTTGGGATATCTATTTTCTATAGAGCAGCTGAAGAGACTGGCAATTCTCCTTCTCTCCCATTGCAATAACAGCGTGCCCTTCCCCATATCTTCGACCTTGAGGGGTGTTTATCAGCATCCTTAATATTCTTGGTTTGACAACACAACTCCAGGAAGCGTAAGATTATGGTACACATCTGTGAGCTATTTAAAAGCATTTAAATAGATTTATTTCTTCACTTAGTGACATCATATAAAGAGTTCCAACAACTGTAATAGAAATCTGATAACACCTTCCAGATGATTGAGACATTTGTGATTCATTGCCTGGCAGAGGACAGTAAAATAGATGTCAAAATGATGATATCCTCTGGACATTTTTCCTCTACCTGTATGCATTAATAATACATTTTAAACATGGCAAAGCAGCCTTGATTTCCATCTTGCAGTAATAGCTGAAATTAGAAGAGGATTACTGTGTACTGTGAGCATGAAGGAGAGAGAGAAAAATGCTTCTCATTGATAAGGCAGAATCAGATGGAAGAAATGCAAGAAAGAGAACAAAAAAGACCTCTGCATCTCAAATATATTTCTTTTTAATTTTATGTGTTACATATTCTCTAACAGGAAATTAATTAAACTGAGCTAAAATTTTCATTCATTTGTTGTACAGAAGTAGTGGTGTTATTGCTTTGGTCTTTTAGTCTGCAAGATTGGATTAAAGTAATAAGAATAAAAATCACAGAAAAAGTGTGCAAGTAGCAATTTATGTCTGTTCAGGATTTACATAAGGCTGTATTCATAAATATACACTTTCACAAGGTGGTGTTCCTTAGCAGGATTTTTAACTCTTGTAAATCTATTTACCCAACACTGAAAAATATTTTTAATAGAAATTATGTAAAAATATCCAGAATTCTGAAAATTCACGCTCTGTGTGTTGGCTTAGGAGCTATCATCATAGTTTGTTGCTCTTTACAAGCTGACTACAATACTGAGAATTTTAAACAAGCCCTGGGGGTAGGAAAATATGGAGACACAAATGAAAAGTCAGGTTTTTGTCAAAGAATTTTACACTTATGGTACATGAATATATTGACTGTTGCATTTTATTTAGTATTATGTCCCTATGCCACACATTATTGAGTCTACAAAGCCAGAAGCTGATTTTACAAGAGCTTAAAATATAGATGTCAGCAATGTCTTAGGATTCTTGGAGTGACAGGATTTTCCTTTTACCCTTAAACCCTGCATTGTTCCAGATGATCCCACAGTATTTAACAGTGCCTTCACAGATATTGCAACAGTTCTTATGACACAGAGATCAATTCTACATATGGCAAAGTGTGCCAGGAAGCTTTTGAGGATTTATTAAAGTCATTGTGACTCACAAAACTGATGGATCCCATCTTTTTAGCTATATCTGTTCAGGAGCTGCAGTGAGCAGACAGCTGCACAGAGGTTTCCAGCTACAGCTGGAATTCCTTTGGAATTGGGAGCTGCTGAGAAGAGTTTTGAGGAGAAATTGTACCTAGGCAATTAATTCATGTCTTAGTAACATGTCTGTTTTCTGCTCAGCTGACCACAGCTCTTTTTTTACTCTATGAAAATAATATAAGTAGCAATTCAATTTTCCTTAAGTCAAAATAGTAGCCAAATGAATCTGCACAAAAAGAATATGGAAAGAGATGTGGAAAGGACTGCAAGGGAGTCTCACTGTAAATGAAATAGGGATATTTGCATCTCAGAGAAACAGTTCTATCCTTCTTGCAGACATTTTTCCAGTGTCAACCCTTAGTAAAAAGGAGTATGAATTTGCTGTTAAATATTATATCTGAATCAACATAATAAAAAATACTGCATTCCAAGAAAATACATGTTAATAATGAAGAGGGAAAACAACCCAAAAAGAAATAATATGTTTTTGTCTCAAAATTCACGTGATCTAATGGGTGGAAAGATGCTAGTCTCACATGAGTGTGTGGAAGCCCTTGGGGAAATGGAAAGGAATGTGATGCATTAGTTTAATCAGTATCTCTACATATGCCATATCTGCCCAAGAAAAGGTATTTATAGTACCATATGGACATGCAGGATGCTGTGTGGGCTGATAGTGCATTGGAAATAACACTAATGGCTTTCCCTATGCTCTCAAAAATCACATGTGACCTTAAATCCACAGAGAAAACAAGGACACAATCAAATTAAAACTAATAAAGTAACTAAAATGTGAATACCATGATATGAGGCAAACAGATATTTTGCTAGGCTTTTGTTTTCACAGCATTCAGAAGATACCTAGAAAACCTCTTTTTTTTCTAGATAAAGAGTATGAAATAGAGGAAAAGAAAATGAAGGCTTGTTTGGAAGAAGCCAGAACCAGCCATAGCTTAGGATCCTTCTCAAGAAAAAGTCCTGCAAAAATGTATGGATATGACACTTTCCCATAAACTCTTATGCAGCCATTTATTTTACAGCAGAACACTCACCAAATGCAATATGGGTTTTCATTGCTACCAGCTCAGCAAAACATCACATAATACTGACTTCATGATCACTTTTCACTCAGATTGAATTGAAGGCAATGTATTTGATTCAAAATGTTCATCTCTATTCACCTCTTCCAAAATGATGAACAAATTCTGTAGCGTAAAAAAATGAAAGGAACAATCCTATTAATATCAGAAGAATTTCATTTTAAAATATTAAATATTCTAGTTATTTCCCTGTGCTCCCTCAGAGAAAAATGTTTAAATGAGAAAATCCTCTGTGGCTTTCAAAATGAACTGACTCTCCTGTTGGCAGTCAAAGCTCAGAAGCCAGCTATTCTTTTCCATTAAAATAATCCCTCTCTGTCCTGGAACGAGAATGGTTTTATTCGTGGGGGCGAGCATCAGAAACCAATGGTGGCTGCTTTCCCTCTGCTAATTGATTTTAGTTAATCTTCTGAGAACTGTTCTTCTTTCTAAGTTTCATAACAATTAGATTCTGCATTACCTACTAGTGTACACTAGTGACAACAAAAGAAAATAAAGTTTTTATGATCCTTGCATTAAAACTGAAAATCAATTTGGGATGCCTTCCAAGAAGGGTATGGTGCTGACAAACAAGAATTAACTGGTTTTAATACAGTCCTAACCATCTTGTGACACCAAGAAATATACTGTAGAGTTTAAAGTTTTACTAATCAAAGAAACACAGTGAAACTAAACAGCAAACATAATAGCTGACTGCTAGTTTAAGGAAAGAAAGAGTGGGAAAACAACCTCGTATTTATGAAACCGAGGAAACACTGCAGCCTAAATAAAAGTAAACAAAACCCCCTAGCCAGTGTCAGTGGAAACATCATACACTATGCACAGGATGTAATTACACCACTGACAATCATTCCAATTCACTCCAAAAGCAACTGTGATAAACCTCTAGTGTTTGAAGATTTTACATGACATTCACCAGAGGATAAATGAAAAATGCTCCATTTATAACTTTTATAGTGTACACACAGTATTGTCAACTTTCCAAAGGCGATCTATTTACAGCTTTAGCTTTATACTGAGAATGAGGATAGCAGAAATAAGGCTGGCAACAGAAAGGCTTTGCAGGAATAGACCTTGCTGACCCGAGTTCTGATCATATTTATGCCTTCCTGAAGAAGGCAGCAAGCAATTTCCCTCTCATAGGTCATGAACTGCAACACACAGAATTTTTAAGAGGCAGAATTGTGTTAATAGTAATGCGGAGGTGAGGAAAACATCAAAGATGATCTGAGATAGTACTAGAAGTTGCCTTTTGTTTTTCAGTTGGATTGTATATAAAGATTTGATTTTCTCGTTAAAGGCTCAGCCAAAGTTTGTCAGTGCTTTTAAACTATAAAAAAATATGATTATACATTGAAGAGAACCTTTAGTTTATATGACAGATAAAGGAACATTCTGTTTCATAAATTCTTTTTATGTCATATATGTTTCCGTGCTATTGTTAATATCTTGCCATCTGAAATACCTTCACTTCAGGATAGCTTTTATTTTCATTCATCTTAATCAAAGGAGACAGTATTTTCTTTAAGTTCAGCATTATAAAAAGAGTTGGTTACACTGCCAAATCATAGATAAAATAATGGATAGAAAATACATTAAATACTATGTTGAGAAGAGTATTTCCACACTGCTCTCAGCAGAGTCATTACTCTAAGATATATGCTACTGTTTTCTTCCTAAATCTATTGATTCTCAGTCTCTTTGGATTTAAAAGCTTGATTTAGCTGCATACTTGACCTGCATGTTTTCCTTTGCTTTGAATTTTTCATGGCAGGTAGGAGGTGTGAGGTGATCCTCTCCCAGCTTTTGCTCAACACAGGCTTAGACTGCTGAAGTATCCACTGTTCCATCTGTGCCAATGGAGTAAGAAAGGGAAAACAGGAAAACCATTAAGAAATTGAATACGCTCAAGTCCTGGTTATTCGAACTGGTTTTATATGTTTCTACATAGAAGTAATGGTGTTGTAAATCTGGGCTTTTGAAATCCATGCAGCAAAACACACCCTGAGTTTTCTGAGTAAGAAACATACTCTGAGTAAGAAACAGATTCTTTGCTTAAGCCAGCTATGATACAACAATACTGATCCTTATTATGAGCAAAGCCTGGATGTGAAGAGACTTTTAACCTCAAACAGGAGCTTTTGGTTCAACTACTCACCCTAAATGTCAGTCTGGCATTTTCTTTTCTGGATATTAGTTTTTATAAGAGAAGCTGGTCAAAAAGAAAATAGGGGCTCTTTGTTGAATATGGTTTTACTGGTACATTAAGGCATTTTATCTTGCTCTGGCCTTTAAGCAGAGAGTAATCACAGCCAATTGAAGCCCCTGTTTTTGTCCTGCCAACTCAAACAGGTTTCACAGTTTGGAAAGCTGGGGCAGCAGCCTTGCCCTTTGCCAGAACTAGAGATATGAAATTATCCTGAGCAGAGATTGGAGTGAGAAGAAACATCAGGCATGCTGCATTCCCATGGACCATAATCATAGAGAAAAAAACACCATAAAAAGGTTCAGTTTAGTAAGAAAATCATAAAGACCCTGGATGTTCTACACAGCATAGATTAGCACCATTTCTGCTTTGCTTCATTTCACCACTGAATCCAGGAGTGTTACGCAGCTTATAACAGGCTTTTGAGCAGCAGTAGCATTGTGGCTCTGAGCACTTCTGGCTCTGAAATAGAATGCAAATGTTGAAAACCTGCTGGCAATGGACATAACACACCCCTTCCCGTGTCAGCAGTGAGAGCCTCAGACATTTTGTGCTCCAGACACTTCCAGATGGCAAATCTTCAGATGCTCCTGATGTCTAAGACAAACTGAACGTGTGTGCTTCTGTGGGAATTGGGACTTGGAGGACTGGGAAACTGCAGAGTGCAATTAGCTTATCATCCAGCAGTCAAGCTATGACTTAAACAGGCTTTAGCCCACCAGTTTACCAGCAGCACTTGCAAAATACACACTCTGAGCTGGCTTCCTGCCAGCAGGTCTGAGCTGAACCACTATCACTATTGATGAGACAGCAAGGTCCTTCAAGAGGGTGCTGCTTGTGCAAATATGCCCTTACATACAGTGGTGTTTTGGTTTAATTTTGCCAATTTCAAAGGTTCTAATCAAGAGCAAAGCAGGCTTAAGCCTAAAAGTAATAAGACGTTATTAACTATAACTAAAAGAAAGTAAAAAACAACAAGAGTGAGGACAGAACCTTCAAAATACTCTTCTACCCTCCTCACAACCCTTTTTCCTCTTAACCAACAATGTAAAGACAACAACACTTAGAAATCACAGTCAGTTTTTCACCTCTACCAATAGTCTTTCTTTGGTTCATTTAGAGAGAAAGTATTCTTTGCTAATGCTATGGAAAGCTTTTTACAAGAAAAGAACTTTTGTGCCTTCATTTTTCTCACAAACTGCAGGTGCCTGAGATCTGCCTTTGTGAAGTCTTTCCCATCTTTCACAGTTTTTCTTCACAACTGTGTTCTCGGTCCATATCAGCTTATTGGGTGCCTTTTTTTTTAAGGATGAGTCGTTCTAGCATCCTTTCATTCATCTCTGGAACAGAGGTCTTCCCCTTTTATCCCTGGGGCCGAGGTTTCTCATCAAACTTCTAACACTGGTGCCTCTGCTCATGATCGTGGCCAGAACGCTACAACCAGCCCCCCTCAAAGCATTCCAGGAACTTACTGGGGAAAACCCAAGGTCTGATATAGCAAGCATATCTGTACCATAGCTTTACAAAAGAATTTTACAGCCTAAGCTCAAGACAAAATTTTCAAAATCTCTTCAATCTAAAATCTAACTCTTTTCTTACCGACTTGAACTTCATTGTTCTACAAGTTTCACCTTCCTTTTTTCCTTAGCCTAAGAGAGAATTAGTGTTCTTCTAGTACAAGTTTTGTAACGCTGAGAAAAAAAAGTCAGTTTCGTCCAAGTCTTGTATTGGAAAACAAGCTTTGCATCTTTCTGCTGTCTACATGCTCTTTTGCCGACTCCATTCGAGCTAGTGCCAGCGGCTCCCAGTCTGGAACGGGGCTCAGGGCTGCTCCTGGCTTCAAGGCTGCCTTTAGCACGAACCACAGGGGGCACCAGTGCTGGTTCTGTTGCACAGCTCCTTTGGTGCCCATACAGGTGCTGTCCCCATGCACAGCTCCTTTGGTGCCCATACAGGTGCTGTCCCCATGCACAGCTCCTTTGGTGCCCATACAGGTGCTGTCCCCATGCTCAGCTCCTTTGGTGCCCATACAGGTGCTGGTTTTCTGCACAGCTCCTTTGGTGCCCATACAGGTGCTGGTCCCCATGCACAGCTCCTTGGTGCCCATACAGGTGCTGGTCCCTGCACAGCTCCTTGGTGCCCATACAGGTGCTGGTCCCTGCACAGCTCCTTTGGTGCCCATACAGGTGCTGTCCCCATGCACAGCTCCTTTGGTGCCCATACAGGTGCTGTTCCCCTGCACAGCTCCTTTGGTGCCCGTGCAGGTGCTGTCCCCATGCTCAGCTCCTTGGTGCCCATACAGGTGCTGTTCCATTGCTCACAGCTCCTTTGGTGCCCATACAGGTGCTGTCCCATGCACAGCTCCTTTGGTGCCCATACAGGTGCTGTCCCCTGCCAGCTCCTTTGGTGCCCATACAGGTGCTGGTGCCCATGCTCAGCTCCTTTGGTGCCCATACAGGTGCTGAGTTTTCTGCACAGCTCCTTTGGTGCCCATCCAGGTGCTGTCCCCATGCCAGCTCCTTTGGTGCCCATACAGGTGCTGGTTTCTGCACAGCTCCTTTGGTGCCCATACAGGTGCTGTCCCCATGCTCAGCTCCTTTGGTGCCCATGCAGGTGCTGTCCCCATGCACAGCTGTCCCGATGCGACACAGCCTCGGGCCAGCGTGTTTGGTGGCTCGCTATAACAAGAGCTTGCAGGTCTGCCTGCTCCTTTGCCCTACCGGGACGGGCCCGGTGGTCCTCGTGAGGGCTCGGCACCGCTCCGCCCAGGTGCGAGTCCCGGCCGGATGAGCAGGCCCGGCCCCGGCCGGCCCGAGGGCAGAGCGGGCTCAGCCGGGCTGGCCTGGCCCCGAGGCAGAGCGGCAGAGCGGCGGCCGGCCCGTGGCAGAGCGGGCTCAGCCGGCCTGGCCTGGCCCCGAGGGCAGAGCGGGCAGAGCGGGCCCGGCCCGGCCCCGAGGGCAGAGCGGGCAGAGCGGGCCCGGCCCGGCCCCGAGGGCAGAGCGGGCAGAGCGGGCCCGGGCCCGGCCCGAGGGCAGAGCGGGCAGAGCGGGCCCGGCCCGGCCCCGAGGGCAGAGCGGGCAGAGCGGGCCCGGGCCCGGCCCCGAGGGCAGAGCGGGCAGAGCGGGCCGGGCCCGGCCCGGCCCCGAGGGCAGAGCGGGCAGAGCGGGCTCAGCCCGGGCCCGGCCCCGAGGGCAGAGCGGGCAGAGCGGGCCCGGGCCCGTGCCGGCCATGAGGGCAGAGCGGGCAGAGCGGGCTCAGCCCGGGCCCGGCCCCGAGGCAGAGCGGGCAGAGCGGGCCGGGCCGGCCCGAGGCAGAGCGGGCAGAGCGGGCCCGGGCCGGCCCCGAGGGCAGAGCGGGCCCGGCCCGGCCGGCCATGAGGGCAGAGCGGGCAGAGCGGGCCCGGGCCGGCCGGCCATGAGGGCAGAGCGGCGAGCGGGCCCGGCCCGGCCGGCCATGAGGGCAGAGCGGGCAGAGCGGGCCGGGCCCGGGCCGGCCATGAGGCAGAGCGGGCCCGGGCCCGGCCCGGCCCCGAGGGCAGCGCGGGCCCTCCCGCACCCGGCCCGCCGCCGCGTCCCTCCCACTCGAGAGAGGACAGAGGTGTGTGCTCCCCAACAGCCAGAAGGAAAGAGAGCTTCCCGGGCTTCGTTCAAAGGTAAAAAGAACTAGAAAATGCTTTCCCATTGGTCCAATAAAATGCCAATCTCGAACCCAGTCAGCTCACTCCCCCGGGCTGGTCAGACCAGGACAAGTGGCAAGGAGCTGACCTCTTGGGATCACTGGTGACTCAGGTATTTGGGCAGAGGGTGCTGTGCTGCTGTCACCTGTGCCCCTTGAGGGACACTCCTGCAGGCAAATATATCGCTGTCCTCTGTCAGTCTTGCTTATGGAAGGGTAATAGCTGGTCAAATAGGGAAACCCTTATTTCTCATTCATTGTTCCATCACTTATGGTCTTACACTCAATTTTATATTTGTCTTCTACTGGCTAGAGCTATATTGATGCGTTTAACCTTCCCCTAAAGCTCTGCACCAATTCCCTTGTGTTGCAGTTCTGTAAAATGTCAATCACCCTTTAATTTGTAGCTGAGAAAGAAACAAAACAAGGAAGTTAAGTAACTTTTGGCATTAGAACACGTTTAAAGTGTTAAAATATGTTTACCATTCCAAATATTTCCCAAACATTACCATGAAAATTTAGTGTTGTTTAAAAAATCCCGAACACCCTGTGGAAGTTTTTTGAAGGGAAGCAGAGAACACCAAAATAAATACATTTTTAAAGGTGCCCTTTCTGTCAGTTTGGAATCAAAGTGACATGCTATTATAAGGGCTATTGAAACACTGAAGAAAATGGCTTTCTTGATTTGAAGTCTAAGCAGATGACTTAATCAAGTAAAATGACACTGTTAATGTCATCTTTCATTAATGGGAAGTCAGTTTTACATCTCACCCTCAAACAGCTGCCTGCTCAGTGCAGAACTGTGCTCTCCAGGTGTCAGAGCCATGCTCTGGGGCAGCCCTCAGCTCTGTGTCTGTGCCTGGTGATTTCCTGGAGCTCAGAAGGTAATTCATGAGGAAACAGAGTGGCATGGTTTTAATGAACGGGATTATAGATTCTGGGTCAGGCAATCAGAGCAAAAAGGGGTCCCTTCTGATTTTGATGAGTTTCAAGGAGCTAAATGCTGCCATAAAGAATGACTTTTGCAATTGCCTTTCTCTCTTATCATTAGATTAATGCTGGAAAAAGTGACACTTTAAAAGGTTTAATGTTGAGCTTAGAGCTGTAGCACTGCTGCTAAGTGGATGCTTTTCTTGTTGAAAGAGCAATGCAACAAGGAAACTCACATTGCTTCCTTTCTAAATTGCAGGCTGACATCCATTTATAGTTCTAATTCTAGGTCATTATTGGGAATAGAGGATTGTAGTGTCCCCTCTTTTCGTTTTCCATGGCTTCAATGACATTACAGGTTTGAGTCAAGAATCAAGTCTTCTTACACCTCTTTTGAAGAAGTCCCTTCACACAGCATCTGCATTTCACTGTTTTGTTATAGGTTCAATCTTGTTTCTACACATTTTAACAGGATGATATGCTGCATGTTTTCTCTTTATAAACTCTCTGCTCCTGATTATTTGTTCAAAAATTATTTATCTAATTTTAATTCTATCTCCCAAGAAACATGTTATTTAATAATACATTTGAAATCCCTTTATGCTTCAGAAGCATATCTTCCACACCACATTTCTAGAGATATTTTTATTCTAACAATTTTTTATTGACAGGTTGACAAGAATAAATTCAGTTCAAAGCATCTCTGTCCTAATCACTGTATTAGAAGTGTATTGAGTCTGGCTGAGATGGAGTTAATTTTCCCCATATCACATCGCTGTGCTGTTTACTGGTAGCTAGAAGGGTGTGGAAAGCACTCTGGTGTTTTAGTTCCTGCTGAGCACTCCCTGCACAGCATCAGGGCTGCCTGGCTAACGCTCCTCTCACACACACCTAGAGTCTTGGGGCTGGGCAAAATCTTGGCAGGGGCTGTAGGGACCTGTCCAGGACAGGAGATCCAAACTGATCAAAGGACTTTTCCACACCATGTAGTGACTGATCAGACAAACAAGCTAAGAGAAAAGAAGGTGCCTTGGCTGTTTTTGGTTTTTTAACCTGCCTTTATCTTGACCCATAAATTTTCTTTTCCATCTTATTTTCTCCCCTCCCTGGCATTCTGAGGAGAGGAGTGGTAGAGCACCTTGGTAGGCATTTCATATTCAGACACCACATGTTGGCAGCAAAATTTTATTGTTCATGTTTTAAATAGGAGATACGGGCTATGAGTCTTAAGGAAAATACTCTTTAAGTCCACTGCAACAATGACTGTGAATGAAACACAGGACAGCAAAATTTTAAACTATGTAGTGCCATAATAGCTAAAACTAAAACAAAAAGACAGATAATTTCCAGGAAGTATAATGCAGGATACAGCAATTTCTTAGGGTTGTTAAAAACTAATTCAAACCCACTTTGATTTCTATTCCTTATGTTAAAAATAGTTTGTTTCTTAAATATACCCTTAAGTGTAGAAAGTAATTTTATACTGTCTATGCCCCTAGTTCAATAAGTTCTGTTTTCAAGGAGCTAAGTTTTATATGAAGCTGAGGAAACAGCATGTCCTCAGAAGATGGAATGTGCTGCTTTGGGCTAAAGTAGGGTTAGCTGGCTGCTGGTTGGGGTTAAACCACAACAGGAAGCAGAGTAACCTGCTTAGTAATATTCTGTGTCTGAAATGAAAATAAAATCAGCTGTTGTGTTCAGACAAATAGGAAGAGACCTATGCCTTTAAAACAAAGCCAGAAGGACAGCTCCTTTTCTCTCTTCACAACATCCTGTGTATGCTTCATCTGTGAAGGAAGCAATAGAGCAAACCCTATCACTGAACTCTGTTAAATGTAGCACTTTCACAAACTCATATTAAAACCTACTTTTTGCTAATACCATTTTTGCTAATACCATACACCATAATAAGGTGTTTCCTTAAGAGGACAAAATCACTCATTCACAGGAGGGGAGTGATAGAAGCAGCTTTGGTAGCACTTGGCATCCAGTCAGGGTCAACTCACCACAAATTATCAAAAATGCTGGCTGTAGAAGAGAGAAAATCACTGTTAATATTTCAACATTGATCAGAAGAAATGCAAAACACTTTCTCTTGCATTTTGCTCTTCCCGGGGTGTAGATGATAAAGAGACCCCCTACCCTCCTTGGAGTTTGATTCATGTTCTGTTCTCTGACTTCCTCACCTTCATGCCTGTTGCTTTCTCGTGGACCTAGGGGAGTTTAATGCAAGATGTCAATCCTTCATGGCAGTTTATGCACAAATACTTCAGAATAAGCATGACACTGGTGATCAAGATATGCAGACCTTACATCTACATCTGAGCAGCCTGTAGAAGTCTACTATTTGATTCCTAATGGCATTGGCAAGGGTCAGAAGGTTTAATGACTTGCAGGGAACATTGTAATCCTCTTAGAGAAAACTCAGATCTCACACAGCTTTAATGGAAAGAAATTCTTCCATATTCAAATTCTCTTAATTGAATCAGCTGCAGATCAGCACTAGGAGTTTTTGCACTTATTTTCTAAAGCGATCCTTGGAGATGCTACGACAGTCACTGAAGTCAGAGAAATATTTTTTTTTCTTAATTAAATCCAAGTAAAAGTTTGGGTTGAATTTTTTCCTTGGTTTACATTTTGGGCCTAATTCAAGGGGTAAGTATAATATTGATAAGATACAGCAAGCCTATAAAATCTGCAATTCTAGCCTGTTAATTTTGATTTGTTTTGTTTTAGAAGTCACAAAATCCAACAAAAAGGTGCTAGGAATGCGATATTAAACACCAAATTGTAATGCAAGCTTTCTTTCCAGTCTGCCTCAAATTAGTCATTCTCAGTTTGCCTCGCTTGTGGGTTCCCTCCCACACCAGAGAAGAAGGAGTGGTGTGCTCCCAGCAGTACCAGTCCATTAAGCTGTGACCCCAGCAGCTGAATATAGCTCAGTTTACAAGAAATTCGTTTCCTCTGGTCTTAAAACTGAGGAAATGAAACAGGACAGGTCTTAAACCCCTGTCGCCCCCTGCTGCTCAGAGAGCCGAGGACGGACTGGTGTGAATTAGTGATGGTGTAAGTGGATTTCATGCTCTGTGCTCGCCCTGACCTGACCAGACTCCGTCTCTATCAGCAAAGCCTCTCCGCCAATTTCCCTCGCAGCTCAAAGCTTAATGGGCCATTCAGGAGCTAGACGGCTCTTCACTGGCCCTACAAAGAATAATTTCTATAAGCCTGGGACTTTTATCCACAGGTATTCCCCTCTCTGCAGCCTGATAATTCACCTCTAATTACTGCTGCATGAGCACCACCATTCTCTCAGGCTCAATTCCATATCCTTTCTCCTCTGTGCTGCTTGGTATCTCAGAAAATCAATAAATGGCTAAGGCAAGCTCTCCCACTGCTCTGCCTTTTCCAGATGTAGTCTCCCTTAGTAGTTCTGATGCTTGTTTCTATTTGCTTTGCCTGCCATTTTTATTCCCTGTGCCTGATCTGATTCCAGACCTGACCTGATCTCAGGTCTGTTTTGTGAATGCCTTAGAATGAACCTCTTCTGGGGCCATGTGAGACATCAAAATCTAGTCACAGATTTTCAAGTCCTAATTGCATAACAAAATGGTGATGTTATTCCACAATTAACCTTACATGGCATCACTTCTTACACATGATAATGACATTTGTACTGATGGAGTTCTACATAAAGTTTGATTAGGTGATTTTAATACAATTATAGAAATACGAGGTAAAAATTTACCAGCAAAAACTGTGATTGGGAAATGATTATTTTCGGATATAAAAGACATTTTGGACAATTACATATTTCTTATTTATCCTTATTCAAAATGGATAAAGTAAAAAATAACCAATTTATATAAATTCTTTCTTATAAATGGGATCGCTTATTTTGTGAGGTCAAATGTTTCTTTATGCATTCTCATTTTAGTAGTCATAGCTAAAGCTCAACAGTTCTAAATCTGAAGCCCTAAAAATAAGCTAGTTAAGTTGATAATTTCAAAAACTGTAAATTTCTAAAAAGTTTCCTCTGAGTAAACCAAGGTCATAATCACATACAGGGGTTTTAAATTAACAAAGATTAACATACATTAATGTGGTAATATTTACATCTCAAGTCCCGGTCAATGATATTTGTGGGGTTTTGTGTAATTTTTCCTGCTATGTATATGTATGTCTTCAGCTAGGAACTCAATTATTAAAAGTCCAGGTGATGCTGAAACAATTCTGATGCATTTACGTATGGATAAAGAAAGCTTTAGTATTCTGCTTGTCTTGGCTAAGGCTTTCTCTGTAAGATCAGTACAAGGAGTAATTACCTGCCTGAGGGAATTTCTGAAATCGGTTTTCCAGCAAACTGACTGTATCCTATTATTTCCTCCAGCCCTCTGCAGACACGTTTTGTGTCAATGTGCCCTGCTCAAACAAGCAAGATCACTCTGAAGCAAAGGGTCTTGCCCTAAAGGTCAAGATTTCAGTGCTGTGAGGAAATGAGTGACCACAGGACACTGAACTGCCTCCATCCTAGAAGGAGCATCCCAGCTCCTCGCTGATGGATTCCTCTCAGACATGCTGGACAGCCACCTCTTGGCCCCAGCGTGTACAAACAGCTAAAAACTGCTTCTCTCTCACCATGTGTTAGCTGCCGGTGAGAGCAACTTCATCTCCAGTTAGTTGTCACAAGGGAGAAAATTAATTTCTATTTCTTTCTGGGCAGATAGTCATTAGAATGACATGAGTTGGAAGGGACTTTCAGCATCACCCAGGTCCAATCCCATGGGCAGGGACAGCTTCCTCTAGAGCAGGTTGCTCAAAGCCCCATCTAAGCTGGCCTTAAACACTCCCAGGGATGGGGCATCCACAGCTTCTCTGCATAACCTGTTCCAGTGCCACGCCACCCTCACAGTTGTTGTCCCTGAAATAAACCTTCTGATTTGTTTTGGTATAATGGAGTCAGTTCTCATGAATTGTAAGATAAACAAGGATCATGTTTGCATTCCTTTGTAAAAGATATCACCTGGTGGACTTCTCAAGTGACCAGTGGAGATGGAGAGGTGGGAACTGCTCTGTCCAATCTCTGGTCACTGTCCAGAAACTGAGAGATACAAGGTCAACAATAAACTGGAGAGTTCTTTTCTTCTTCTCTGCCTGAACCCTGCTGTGTGTGTTGTGTGTTCCTCTCTGTGTCACAGTGACACACAGTGAACAATTTTTTCCCTAATATCTAATCTAAACCTTCCCTCTTTTAGTTTAAAGCAATTCCCCCTTGTCCTGTCACTGCATACCCTTGTAAAAAGCCCCTCTCCATCTTTCTTGGGAGCCCTCTTTGAGTACTGGAAGGTTCTGTGAGGTCTTCCTGCAGCTTTTCTTCTCCAGGCTGAACAACAGCAGCTCTCTCAGCCTCTCAGAGGAGAGGTTCTCCAGCCCTCTGATCATTTCTGTGGCTTCCTCTGAACTCACTCCTGTTGGAGCTCATTTTTTTTCCCATGTTTGGAGCTCCAGAGCTGGAGAAAAGGTGTAAATTACAATAGTACTTGTGGATCAGGGGGGTTAAGCTGTAAATGTGAAATCTTTAAAGCAAAACAGAAGGAAAAACACCCATCAAGAAATCTTGCAGAGTAGAGAACACAATAGTGTGTATGAAGGGGAAAGCCTTAGTTGACAGGGAAGCACTAAACAGAACTAAATCAAATGGAACTGCAAGGGCACAATTTCAGCACATACACTGTGAAAAACTGAGTATGAAACAACAATAATATTTCGAACTGATCTATTCTTTATTCTTTTTTTGAAAACATAACAGTTTTAATAAAGTAGTATTAAAAAGTATTATTTTTATTTTCATTTTGTTGAGATTAGAGAGATATTAATGAGAATGTGTAGCAGTTTCCTGGCCAAGGGGTTGCAAACTCATTGTAAGTAGTGGGTGCCTCATTTCTGGATGTCCAACTGTAGACTCTTCCTTTGAACTGAATTTTACCAAAATTAGTGAGAGAATGCATTTTGAAAATCAAGTCCTTTCAAGAGCCTTTCAAGTGTTGTGTAAACAAAAATCAAAGCAGCTGAAAGCACCAAAGAACTGTTTCAAGGAAAGTCCCAGGGCTTAAGGTGCATTTGTTTGTTCCTCAGCAGTGCAGGACTTACATCTGGGAAACACAGGAGTCCTTCCTCCAGCTAAAATACTCAAAGCAAACCAGGAAGGCAAGCACCAGGTTTTTATTTATTTATTCTTACTTATACACATTTGTCTTCTTGCATGTGACTTAATATTCTTTAACTTAAAAGAGTAGTAAAGCCCAGGTGACTGATACACAAGGTTCTTCTCCAGCCTCGTGGTATTTGATCTTTAGTTAACTGAAACATTGTAAAGGGCATGCTAGACCCTTCCCAGTAAAAGAGCTCAATTTTAGTAGAAATAATAAGAAAATATAAGAAATTCAATATATTAAATCACTAAATTTTGAGAGACTGTAATGAATGCCCTCAAGGACTGTGCAGACAAATTGGAAGGAAAAAAATTAATATTCTGGTGGAAGAAAGGTTAAAATTTCAAGAAAAAAAATAAAAAGTTATGTTGAAATTATTGAATTTGTTCGATGCTCTATGCAGCCAGTTATATATTTTTTGCATACTTTTTATAGCCACTTGTCTATAAAGAGTTTATTTTTAATTTTACTTGAGTGAAAAACAATTTAAAATGAACAAACAGCAAGTGAATAGACCTTTTCTCTGGATTTAGGTGAGATTTGGATCTTTAAAAATAATATATGGAAATTATTTAGAATTATACTCAGGAAACACATGAAAACCACAGGGAAATATTCTTGTATAGCAGTTGGACTACACTGCTACAGTCTCTATTATTTGGTTCCATCAGGAAACTCTGGAGCCAAGGGAATAGGTCAAGAAATGAATGGGCTTCATGAAGTTTTGGATCAAAAATTTTCAGACTTCCTGAGATTACATTGCCAGCTTGTAGACTGTGCTGTAACTTTAAATATAGCCAGACATTTTGCCAAATATTTTAGCTGCACCAGAGAATTTTAATGTATTTTACAACTGCTGTACAGCAAAATCAATGGTATCTTATCAGAGTTTTCCATTTATAGGTGAATGCTTAAGTATTTTATTTTCAACAGTATCACCTTCTTACAACACAGCAGACCCATAAAAGATTTTTTAACTAGCTCCTCTTCTATAAAATTAATCTTTTTAATATGAATTCCAGTGTAATCATACATAGGTCACTAAAATGTAACTTTGGGATATCAGCTTTTAGCATTAAGAATTCTGGTGTCTCAAAAAACAGTCTAAAAAGAGAGAAAGTTACTATCTACCTGTCTATACATTAAATGTCTTCCAGGAATTTTGTTTGGCAAAAATACAGGTGTTACTTTTGCTGATTTCTCCTCAGCTTTCCAACGACCTCAAATCATGCTGATTGTTTCAGCAGGGGGGAACATGGGGACCATTCTTCATTCTCCAAAATCAAAGAAAAAAAGCATTTCTTTATATATTATGCAGCAAAAATTTATCTTGCAAATTGCTCAGACGTGACCACATACTACCAGCAGTGAATATTCTTGGTAAGGTTAAAATATTAAAACCAATTTCTATCTATTACTATTACTCCTACTGTCACTATTTTGATTTTTAGCACCACACTTTTCAGTGGTCTTTGAATACATTGTATTACAGCTATAGACCTGAAAAGGCTGAACTTTCATTGTCATTTTATGCCCTTTCTTCATAGGAGAGATGAAAATAAATACTATCCAGAGCAAATTTGCCCCACAAAAAGAGGCTATAGTCTTAATGAAGCTTGTCACATAAATGTTAAATATGAGATGTAATGGATACTCACTCATCTGGCTGCTTTCACAAAAGCCCTAATGCAGCACCTGACCCTGTTCTGCAGCGTGGCCTGCCTTCATTTTCACCCAGGCACTGTTCAAAAACTGCTCCTTGTTCCTGCCACAGTTCTGTGTCAGGCAGAGGGAATCCTCAGCTTTGGAGCGAACCCAGAATGTTCCTCTGAGTGCCCTGGGGGATCAGAGACCCTGGCACAGAGTCAAAAGCACCTGTGTGTTCGACTGGAGCCCATGGAAAAAAACACAACCAACTTTGTATGAAAAATTACCAGACACAAGAGTTTAAGTATAGTGATAGTTAACTTATCACAAAGTGAAAATGTAGAATTTTAAGAATTTTATAAGAGTTTAAAAAGCAAAGATAAAAAATTTTGAACATGGCCCTGCCCTTCTTAGTCTTTTAACCTCCATCTTCTACTGTAATAATAACACTTATTAGTTTAAAATAAAAACACACTAACATAGCTAATAAGTATTAAAAATTATTATAAATTAAAAAAACCCAAACAAACATAAATTCTAGTATAAAAAATAAACACCTCCCAGAAAGAGGCCAGTCTACTCCATTTCAACCTGCAAAACAGATCTTTACAGACCAAAGCCACAATGTTCTAAATAACAAACAATAAACAATCCTTAAACACAAACCCAGAAAAATCTAGAAAGCTGCTCTTTGCCTGAGCAGCAGAGGCAAATCAGGGATGGGGACAGGGGTCACTTCTGGGCTGCATTCACCTCTGGGTGGTTTCAAAAGGAAAGTGAAGGTCACTCTTTCCATCGGATTCTTTCAGGCATTGGTATGTGCATATTTTGAGACAATGTCCGCAGGCTGGCAGAAGAGAAAATGATTATAAAACAGCAGGAAATGCACGGTGGCTACTATTTTATATTTCTCCATTTTTAGGAGAATCACTAAAAATACTTCAGAGAATCTAATGTAAAGAAATATGTGCACAGAATTTGTTTAGGATAGAAATTATATCGTGTGGCACTTTAGACGTGCAGTATAATCATGGGCAGAACTGTGGTTTTAAGATATGATTTTATTCAAAGATGGACATTTAAGAGTAAATGGAAAATTTTCACACCTTGCTGACACTGTTCTGCAGTTTCAGCAACAAAAAACTTCTCTAAAATGTTCCACATAGATCTTAGTTCCAACAAGAGAATCCCTCCTGTTGAAAAATGCCTGTTTTAAATTTTAGTATACGATATAATAATATATAGAGCATGGAACATAACATCACACTGCAATACGCTTGCAATTTCACTCACTGAATATTGTCATTAAATTAGTGATGTAATTATGTTAAACATAAAAATTCTGGGAAGCTATGCTCTGTGACAGAGATAGCAATTTCCTGTTCTTCAGTTAAAAAAGCAAAATTCAGATATGCCAGAAGCAAGTTTCACAGAAAAATTGACTTGTCCAGTTCTTGGTATAAAATAATTAAATAAACATGGAAGAATAAATCCTTTTATAAAACACTCATGAAAGACTTCATATCCTGAAGTTGCTCAATTTATGTAGGGGGTGACTTTTCGTTTTAACATCTGCCAGTCTTCATTGTCATATTGCAGAAACACATCTTTATGTATAAGCAGAGAAAAAGCCTGATGAGGTCTTTGCCAGTATGGAAATCTCTCTTTTGATCTTTTTGCCCACAAAGGGTGATGAAAAAACAACACTAATTCGCCTTTTGTACTTTATGGTTGATGAAACATTGCCGGTTGTCAGAGGATTTTTAAGCATTCATGAATACTTGTGCTCTACAACATGGATAATACAAGAGCACTTGATTATTTATAACCCAAGACATCAAACTGGAGGCTCAGAGCCAGACAAGTGTTTAGTTTACATTCTGGCTCTTTATTCTGTTTTGCTTTTTGCTTATTTGTTTCTCCAGAAGAGATTGCCTTCTCTTCCTGAAACAAATTCATTGCTGAGAAGCATTTGTAAATCAAAGGCCGGTCTCGTTTCCTTGCTGTTTTTCTCTCTGTGTGTTGTTTTAAGCTGGCTGTGTTCTGCTCACATGTGTTTGAAGTTCCTCTTCAGCACCACCAAGTGAAGGGATGCTATTTTCTATATTAAATAGTGGCAATGTGTTTGAGAAACTTGGCAAATGGAAAAACAAGTGTCTTAATTAAAAATTCATTTTTTAAATCCTTGTGAATTAATAATGGTCATTTTTTTTTAAACCCTAAATATTGTTTTTTGTGGAATTTAATGTAATTAAAATATAATTTATAGACTCTATAGTGATATTATGGAAGGCACTGTTAGATCACAAAATGCAGGGTGTGTTGGTCAACAGCTGTGCCCATGATCCACCCACCCACACTGTAGTGATGCTGTCCTAACATTTGTCCCTGTGTCTCTTGGGAATGCCTCTCACCTTAAGGGTTTCTATAGACCATTTACACTTGTCTATTTCTATGACATCTCAAAACTGAAGTTCACAGCTCCAATCTTCAATCATCTTTCAAACAGCATGGTTTTCCTTGCTGGCTGCAACTCTATTAATAATCACCAAAATTAATGTCTAATTCAGTCACTTTAGCAATGCCAAATCTTTCTTTTTATTTCTTTGGGTTTATCTCTTGAGCTTCTTGAAATTATTTTCCTCTTGTAGCTGACGGTTAAGACTCTTGATATCATCTACCTTATTTCCACTGATGCAACAGTACCCTTCATCTTTTTTATCTTCTACTCTTTTTGACAATCTTGTCTCAACATGGAATTTTTTAATAAATCTTGATTTTATTCAATTGTGCCTTGCAGCTTTTTGGTAGACCCTGTTGAAGCTTCTTCCATAATCAGAGCATTAAAAAGTTCTCTCCCTCTGTCCTCTGTGTACTCTTCAGTACCTAAAACGGGATAAACTTTTACTGCAACATTTTTTGTATCATCAAAAGCTTTTAGATAAATAAATGAAAGCACCCAATTTGTATTTATAGATCTATTTCAGGAAACACATATGGGAAATATTATTACTGCATTAAATTTGTTCAACATTAGCTAATGGGTGTAAAATTATTTAAACAGGGGCAGAGGGAAGTGAGAAATAACAACCAAGAATAGAACTGATCCACAAGAAGATATAAGCTTGCACCAGGACTGTGTATTTTTAACTTTAAAAACCAAAAGAGTTTTCTTGTTATCTATAATGTTCATTAAAATCTATTCATACTTTTTGCCAGGCTTTAACATTTCATTTGTATTAGCTAATGTGCCATGTTCCATTGTACTTTGCTTTACATGTAGACTGTTTTCTTTCAGACCTCTTTATAAATTATTTTCATCTTACCGTGCCTGAAGACAATCTGCTCTACAATCATTCTAGAAAACAACTGCTTAATTAGTTGGCTGTATCTCCTCATCCTGTATCCTTTCCTGGCTTTGTCTCTGTTGAGGCTTAACCCCAACCAGCAACTAAGTACCACACAGCTGCTCACTCCCTCACTGTCAGGACTGGGGAGAGAGCTGGAAGAGTTAAAAAAAAAAAATCATGGGTTGATATAAAGACAGTTTAATAGGGAAAACAAGAGATGTGCATGCAAGCAAAGCAGAACAAGGAAATCATGCACTGCTTCTCCTGAGCAGGTGTTCAGGCATCTCTAGGAAAGCAGGGTTCTGTCACATACAACATTTGCTTGGGAAGACAAATGTCATCTCTCCAAAAGTTCCCCCAGTTTGGTCTCCCCTTGGGAAGACAAATGTCATCTCTCCAAAAGTTCCCCCAATTTGGTCTCCCCCTTGGGAAGACAAATGTCATCTCTCCAAAAGTTCCACCAGTCTGGTCTCCCCATGCTTTATGTGCTATCATGGTGCCATATGCTCTGGAGTATCCATTTGGTCAGTTGAGATTGGCTGTCCCAGGTATGTTCCTTCTCAGCTTTCTGTGTATCCCCAGCTTTCCCACTGGAGCAGGGATACAAGATGCAGAAAAGCCCTTGATGCTGGGCAAACACCACCTAGCAATAATAGGAATATCTCTGTATTATCAGCACTTTTTCCTGTAAAAATCCAGGCACAGTCCTTAACTCTACCTCAGCCAAAACCTCATGAAACTCACACACAGCATAGTTTTGATTGTGCTTTGATAGAACTCATTCTCTATGCAGCATTGTGGGTGATGTTGGGATCTTCTACTTGATATTTATCTGTTTTAAACCCAGCAAAGATTACCACACAGGCTGAAGCTGGACAGGCTAAAGGCATGGAGGCAAAAAGCCAAAGGGAAGGAGCTGTTAAGTTGGAAGATGATAGCAAGGGAAAAGGTAGTGTAGTTACCACAACAGGGTAACTGTGCTACCCTGAGTCAACAGAGAACAAGAGATATCACATCTGCAATAATATGTGAGTCCTGAAGAGCTAAGCAGGGGAAGGAGCAAAAGATTCAGTTCAGAGAAAGCCATCCTGCATTTAGCCTCCTTGCTGCACCTTAGGAACATGGAGTACATGACTGTTTGGTGAGTACTGCTTTCAATTATATGTGTAGCTGAGCCTTTTAAGTTTAAACTTAAGAGATAACTTATAGATGAGCATTAAAAAGATGTATACCTCTCTGTGGGTGAGCTATGTGTTACTCTTTGCAGGGCAGTTCTCTCAGCATCAGCGTGTGAGCTGAAAACCTGCCTGGATTAGGTACTGATATGAACAATTGTCCAATAACATCCATAGCCATGGGAAAGAGCAACTGTGTGGGAAGGATTGGAGTGGCAGCAGTTGGTGGTGTAGCCGAGGGCTGCAGTAAAGCTTATGAAGAGCTGCATTGATTGCATATTGATGGTTTAGCTTGCATCTCCACCCCTGTATCCTGGGGCTGCAGAAATCAAAATTCCTTAGAGTGGAGCGTAGGACAAAGAGATTTATTGACCATGTCTTCAGCATCTCAATAAACATACTTCTCTCAAAATCTTAGATTCCTCCCTGGCATGCACAATGCCTAGTGTGACAGAGGAATGCATTTCCACAGGTTTTCTAGTTCTTTCTTCTGAGTCTTCGTCTCCTGACAGGACTCACAAGAATGTTCTCAAGCTGTTGAATCTGCACAGCCCTAGTTCTCCTGACTCCATGCTGCTTTGCAGGCAGTACTGTAAATGGGGACACTCCTGTTCTTCCTTCTTCACTCCCTCTCTCCCTCCTCCTCCTCTCTCTGCCCTTCTCCAGGGTTAGAGAGGTCTGCAGTTGTCTCCCACATCGAGGAGTGACTTGTTCTTGAGATCTCTTTGGTCAAGATGACCCCAAGACGTATTAAAAGTCTTTTTCCCAATCCAGCTGTCAAAGAAGGAGTCAGAAGTCTTCAGCTGATGCTCTTAAGGTTGTTTTATTGTTTCTTATCTAAGATATTTTCTGTCTGGGCTGCCCAGGTCTGTTCAGCAGGGCAGCCCCAGGCACACTCTCTGCCCCAGGGGCAGGCACTGATTTTTATACTACAAACTACGTGTTAGTTATTTACAGTTATGGTCCAATGCCTGTCACCTGTGTTAGACAGTTACATTCTACTCCAATCCAATCCCCAAGTGCCACCATCCCCAAGAAGATGGGGTTAGGGAGAAGAAGGAAGGAGGACAGGACAATGCCCAAATCCCTCCATTTTACCCCCTAAGTCCCCATGGTAAAAATCCCCAAAAATTCCTTTTTCACTCTACAACTAGTACTATCATGCTATCTAGACTTTTGTGACCTTTAGTTCTTCATTCAAAGGTGGTAATTTGTTCGATGGATCAAACTCAAAGCCCCAGGAGTCCCTGGGTGCCTGCCAGGGTCTGTGACCCCCCCTACCAGGGCTTTGGAGCCCCTTGGCTGGAGCTGGGATCAGCCAGGACTGGCACAGACAGCCTGGGTTCTGACAACTTATCTCCAGCAAAGACCTCAGCTGAATTCTATAGGCCTGAGGTCTGCGTGGTGAAACAGCATCTTTAAATTTGTGCTTTAAATTGAAGAGAGGAGGAGAAGCCTCCTGCAAATGGCTTTGGAGAGGAACTTGACTGACCTGGGCCACTGGACAAAGGGGGAAGAGAGGAAGTCTGTCTCAGAAGGATTTTACCTTTCTTTTTAACTAGGTGTGCTAAGCTTTCCACGTGGGTTAGTCATTACCCATTGATCAGTCAATACTAATAAAAGGTGAAAAATCCTAGCAAGTGTACACTGAATCAAAAGAAATGGAAGCTAGTGTATTTACTCCAACAAAATTCATCCACTTAACAAAGCTATATATTTCTGTAAAAACAAACAAAAAAAAATCATAGCAGAGATGTGTTTAGGTTTATTACAGTGAAAATATTCAGTGCTAGCAGATTACATTTACAGATACAAGTTTTTATGTCCTGCTTTAAGGGACAATTTAAAACATTATTTTCAATATTCTGTTTCTTGCTGCAGACAATAATAAACTTCAGTGAGCCTGAAAGTATTCATCCCAGCCATAGTGTCTGATTTAACTTTGAAGAAGCATATCTGTTCAGCAGGGATGGAAAAAGTAATTTTATTAAACCTATAATTTTGTCGTGTTTAAAATTCAACCTATACTGTTTATAAACATGATATTAAATGGTCAAGCAAATACATGCAGAATTTACATAATATTGCTGCCCTGTAATTTCATTGTCCTGCCATCGCTCTCCTTGATACAAATATGGAAAAGTGTTCTACATTCAAAATAAAGCTGCTTTAATACAGTTTATTGTGTTTCATTTGCCCATTATGTTGTGACATCTTTAAAATGTTCACAGAATTTGGAAAGATATTAATTGTAGCTATGTAACTTCAAAGATACTAAGACAATTTCTGTCTCAGCAAAAGTCAATTCAACTCCAAATAATTAAATATTGCAGACAAATATGGCTAAAATTGTTCTAAACAGGCAGAATTATTCTCTCCCCTGAGAGAATATTTCTACTGGAAATCAAGCTGTAACTCAGTCAGTACAATGGGAAACAAGAAGACATTTTTTGTCAAATGTTTTAATGTTTTGTTTTGACAAACAAAACCCCCCAGAATACAACAAATATAAGGAAGGAAAAAAAAAAAGAGAGAGAAGGAGACAGCTGGAAACTCTGAGAAATTCTTAGAGATAGAATCTCTGAATCCCTCGTCTTTGCCTTGTGGTCTCTGGCTCTGCCAAGGAGTGAAGGATGGTTTTGAATGTTGGCCAGTTTGTGTTTCAGATGGCTGATGCAGTCCAGTTTAGCTTCTTCAGTAACAGAAGCTGGGAATATAAAACCATGTACCTTAGCTTCCCAAACAAGCAAACTCTGCTTCAGTTCTGGAAAAGGAGAGGATAAAAAGGTTTTGTTCATAATTATTTATCGGTGTCATTTATAAGATGAGCTACTGATGAGACAGTACATTAACATAGATGTAAAAAACCCACAAAGGGTCTTGAAAGAAGACATGAAAAATGTTTTGGAAGGGAAAAGAAAAGCTGTCCCTCAAGTTATATTACTGATGTGTCCGTGCTATGGCCTGACTCTTTACACTGAACAAGAACTGAGCAAAAAAAACTGTCTATACTGAAAAAACACGTTTCCAGCCTGAAAGTTCTATTTTTCATAGTAACTAGAAGGCCCAGGTAAACTATGTCACCTTTTCTTCAGTCTTCCCCCCCCATATGGGAATACAGGCAAAAGTTGGAAACTGTCTTAAGCTGCCAAGACTGTCCAGTTATGTCCCAGGTGAAAAGGTGATTCCATTTCCACATCAACAGACACATGAATTTGTTTTTGTCAAAAGATAGAAAATGCAAACGAGAAAAGATGTAAATTTGAAAGCAGAGTTTTAAAGGATTTAATTATTCAGAATAAACATAGGTACCATTCCCTAAGTGCCTGATTTGCCCTTGCTGAGCAGATCATGCCAGAGAATACAGACTGCTTAGAATCAAAGCTGTATGGAGACAGAAAACAGGGTGGGGGCACACGAGAAGGGGGGATGCTGTCTCAAAGCCACCGAGTCACTTGGAAGCCTTTCTCGAGCCCATCTGCAGTTGTTGGAGCCAGAGCAGATGGGACACCCTGCAGAGCCATATGCTACCTACAGCAGAATACCTCTCACAGCTGGATCTTCCTGGCTGCTACAGATAATTACATGCTGTGGGGCAGGGCCATGTGCTCTGATGACACTGCTGGAAATGCAGTGGCTGCAGGGAAGAAAAGGAGATGGCTCTTTGGCTGTGAAAAGTTAAGGAATGTATTTTCTTGTGAGCAGCAAAAGTCTTTGGTTGTGCAGTTTCCTTTAGTTAGGGATGCAGTGTGCAAAGCAGTGCTCTAAATTACAGTGGGCATTGCCCTCTGAAGCCAGCTGACATGCAATCTTGAAAAAGAATCCTGAAATTATTCCAGTGGCACTGGCAGGATCAGGGAAATGAAGCACAAAGTGACAACAGAGATTTACACTCTTCTACTCAGTTGCAGTGCAGCTAAGTAATGGAATCTCAAATTTTCAGAAGTGTCACAAAGAGAGAAACCCATTCTAGAATATGTGTGTGCAAACAGTGGGGACCATTGTGATATCACAGTGGGAATCTCTCAAAATCACTAGAAACTTTATCTCTTATTTCTTTACACATAGAATTTAAAGGGAACACCCATAAAAGCTGTCTGATGAGTTATTAAGACTAGGGTTTGGTTCTTTTTTAAAATTCTTGATATCTAGCAGTAGTAAAGAGATCTAAGAAGTTAGGAAATTATTAAGGCAGCAAGGAAACATTTATCTTCCGAAAATATTCTTTAGGGAGCCACAGATATTCAAATCTTGTCAAAAGCCTTAAGAATGAAATGGCAGGTTTATCACCAGAATTGGAAGAAATAGATGTAACATTTAATGTTATCTTCCAATACAAAACTGTAGAATCCTCTATTTATTACTTACAATAATTCCTTGATCAACTGGTCCTCCATTTACAAGTCAAAAGATGATTTTTCTCATTGTGAATCCACAAATTCATTATGGGTCTAAAAATCAATTCTGTGCTGCATCCCATAACATAAAAAATGTTTATACCTGCACATATTTCCTTTGTGAAGAAAGAGCATTCAAAAATGTGTTTAATCTTAAATGGGTACCTATGTGAAATTTTGTGACATACCAAAACTTTTAACAGTTACTCATTGGTTAGAAACTTCTCCCTTGTGTCCTAAACTTCTCACATGACCTTTTTTCCTCTGGTTCATGAAAAAATGATTATGGTTAGAAGGTCATATCAGCTCTTGTGACTTTAAAAATAAATTAATTCAGGCTTGTTTCTCTGCTCAAAATTAAAGAATATAACCCAAATGAAAAATATTCTATATAAGAAAAAAACATTCATGCAAAAATGGTGGAAACTAACACCTATAGCTGTTGTATGGAAAATAATGTTCCTGTAAGTCTATGATATTTCCTGAAAAATAATGAAAAAATCTTACATGAAACTAAGTCTGAGCTTAAAAGGAAGTTTGATACTGGTGTGGGTTTTTTTTTTTTATTTTTTTATTTTGCTTCATTTGTTTGTTTGGGTTATTTGTGGCTAATGAAATTTTAATAAACTCTTAAGCAGTCTTTTAGACTAAAATAATATGGCAGTTTATGAAAATGAGAGATGTGGAAGCAATAAAAATACATTTAATAAATAATCCTGGTTTGTAGTTGTAAACTTATTTCAGATGGATATGAGGAAAATTTTTACTTGTTAAATGTATGCCATGTAGTTAAAAAACCTTGCTGTATAGCTTCTTCACATGGTAGAAAAATGTTATTAGCATCTGCAGCACATATTTGGCTGAATTGAAATGAAGAATTCAAATGAAGAATTCAAATGAAGGATTACAGAAAATCTGGCCTTCTTACTTTTCAATGGTTATAAATATCCTTTTGAAACCACTTCTTTCCAAAAGGAACAATCTGACTACCTGCTGCAAAGTGTTATTCATCTCTGGAGAAGCCATTGGTATTCCCACAGTGACCTTCGGGTCAAAGAAGGTTTACTGATCCTGGCAACACAAGTGCAATCAATGGAATAATGAAATATTTTAGGGGGCTAATAGTTTCCATGAAAATTCCTGCTATTTACAGCAACCAAGACACATCACTACAAGCAAAATATCTTAGTTCCTAGCCAACAAATGTATGTATTACCCATATACTCTGTTTTTAATTTCTCCTTGCATTCCTCATTCGAAAAATCATTTTTCTTCAAAGGTACCATGAAGCAAGCATTTGGATTAGTTTTAATATGAGATCAATAATAGGGCATTAATGTTTCAAGATATTTCATTGGTTATTATCTCTTTAAATGCATTAAAAATCTTTTAAGAAGGCACTGAACTGAATGTAAAGCATCTTATGTGGGCAGCAGTGTTTCAGCTTAGTCAGTTTTGTAGTTTAAATGATGTTGTAGCAGTATTTTCAACAAAATGAGCATTAAGAGCACACAAATTTTGTGTGTTTGTAGTCAGTGAACAGCTTGGGGGTGGGCTTGGTGGTGAAAGCATTCCCAGCTCTTCATTACACAGATTTCGAAAGCAGTGCCCTGACTGCTGTGTTCAACCTCAGCCATGTAGTAGGAACTACCATCCACCTAAACTGCTGGAATAGCAGAAGGCAAAAATAAAGAAGGGAATAAAAGGGAAAAAAAAAAAAAAAAAAAAAGGAACTGACAAGAAAATAAACAAGTTCTGAATAATGAGCCTGATTTATCATTCATCAGTCTTGATGGTGATGAATGAAATTAAGTCAGAGTTGGTCTCAGTAAAAGATTTCCAAAACTGAGGATTAAAGGTTTGAAAGTTTCCTCTTGGATCAAAGGATGTGCTGGAGGATTACAGGCTAGTTTTGCCAATGAGTAAACAAATTTATTTTCAGTTTTAAAATTAATATTAAAAAATTTCATTTCATGCAGGCACCTCTGCAAAAGGATTATAGGCAGAATGAGGTAACAAAATCCTGCCAGTATCCAAAATGTCTTCATTTTTCATCTGGGAAGAAGATTAACTTTTGCTAAGAACAAGCATTCAATCCTGTATACTTGAGCTGAGCCTGAAAACCAATTACAGCCTGTTGTGGTGATGATTTTTGTAAATGAGATGCTTTACATTTACATACATGTATAACATCAAAATAGATGGATTCAAGTAGTTGAAGATGTCTGCAGGGAAGCAGCTTAGCTTAGGTTCATCAGCTGCTTTTATCATATATATGTTCAAGTATATATTCAAAGTTAAAATGACAAATAGCATTTTATATACTCCACATTTTTTGTAACTTTGGATTCTTGAAGACACCTTTGAAAAAAATGATATAAAATGGATAGCTTCTCTTAAATGTTTAAATACATTAAATCACCTTCTAACCATCTAGAACAAAATTCTGTTTTTCAGTCTGAGGAAGCAAGGAAAAAAAAAACAGAACACAAAGTGGAAGCAATTTGCACACAGAAAAAATATATGGGAATACTTTCCATTGTTAATGTCACACGAATAGTAACACATTTATTTTCCCATCCATTTTTCCATTGATCCACTTCCTGTATTTCTCTCAGGGAAGCATTGATTCTTCTTTATTTGGAATATGATAAATCACTGGTCAGGAAAGTCTTTCAGATTATTCTGACTTTCTGGTCAGAGAATATCATATCAAAATAAGTTATTTACCAAAGATGTTATAGAACCCAATGCTTGCAGACAGGTTTGGGATTATTATTCCTTCAGAAAATGTACTTTTGATGCAATTTGTGTTGCATCTAAAGGAAAACAATTTGCTTAAAACCCTTTATGGTTCAAAGACAAAAAAAAGTAATCCTTCTGGTTTCAACAGTATGGTGTAAGTGGAATATTTGAAAATGTTCAGATGGGGGACAGGGAAAGTAAGCAGACATATATACTCTGAAATACACAGCTTTTGAATTCTAATTTACCACAACACAATCTAAATAACTTCAGTGTCTTGAGCATATAGGACTTACAAATATCAGCATATATGGATGACTTAGCCCTAAACATCCAGAATTTGTTGGAACGAATGTTAAAATTTTGGAGCATACTTAACATGAGAAAGCAACAATACATCTTGTGTATGTTGCATTAAATGCATTATAACATACATAAGAACTAAACCTCAACATTTCCTGCTGCTTCGGCAGATACCTATTTCTATCTAAAG